>PVKB01002874.1:51006-154435 GCA_004027205.1 Ctenodactylus gundi
AATGGGAAACGGCGGGGGCAGGGCCTTGCGAGTTAGGAAAAAGGTCCCTCCGACCATGCTTGCCGGTCTTTTCTCCACTTGCACGTGGGAAGGACACCCTTTTGCAAAAGGAAATTAAAGCCTCATACCCTGTCGTCCATGCCTCCCAAGTCCATCCTTTGTTTGGACAGGAAGATTGCTATGCGCCGTTTCTAACACCATCAACACCTTTCTAACCAGTTTTGCCTTTTTTACACACGTGCATTCTTGTTTGGGGCAGGTATAATTTTAGTCAATGTAAATGGGTTTTACCATGGATCGCCTTTTGATTGTTTTCTGTGGCTGTCTTTAAGCTCTTCCATTTGGCAGTGTGTACATCTAATCTGTTACTTCTGACTGCTGTGTGGCGAAGGAACATCATCTTTGGCATCAGACAGATTTGAGGATAGAACGGGGAGCTGGCACCCAGGGCACAGGATGTGTACGGACGCAGGCAGTAGTGGAATTGTCTGAGCGGCAAAGAGGAGCCCTAAAACCCTGACTCCCCTGCAGACCCAGCAGGGCCGTGTTCTCTGGCCACTTTCACAAAATGAAGGCGGTGACTCCTGTGTGTCCTGGCTGACCCTACAGATTGATTGGTTCAATTTCAGAGATGTCTCTTACCGGGGTCAGGACGTGGTGGAGACTGGGAAACACTCAGTGGGTATTTCAAGGGACCGGACGAAGTGAAATGGGGACAAAAGGAAAATATGACATGGCCACTTACCAGCAGAGCTCAGTGGGGCTTGGGAGAGACTGCCTGTGAAGCACCTGTCAATCCGTGGCCCTGGGCCGCGAAGGCAGGAACTCTGGGATTCACTCTTCACCATTTTTCTCCTCCCAAATTCCTAGCTGAGGGAAATGGGAAACCTTCCCAAGCTGCAGACTCCAGGGCAAGCATCCAGAGGGACCCTACAGGCTAGGAGCTAAGCAGGGCAGTGGCCCTTGGATTCCTCCTCTGTCCCCACTGTTCTGCCAAGGGCCAACAGAAACCGGGAAACAGGTTCTGAGTCCAGGTGCTGGTCACCCTCCCTGGCTCCCGGATGGGTGCAGTACGGTGTGCATGGAGTGGGACAGGCACGGGATGGGATCGGCCTCCAAGCTTCCGTAGCTGAGGGGGCCCGAGCACAGTCCTCTCCTCTCTCCTTCACTTTGTCCTCTCTTCTGCAGAGGTGCCTGGGGGCTGCTCTCAAAGAATGCCAAACCCCCAACTCTGTGTAGCCTGAGCACTTGAGGGAAGGGACTCCTGCCAACTGAAACCTACTACAAGGCATTGCTCTGTCTTGAATGTAAATTCATTCCCTCCTCAGCACCCTAATGAAAATGAGGCTAGGAAACTCCTGCCCCTCAAAGGAGGGCACATTGGTGGTGGGAGTGCCTGAGCACCTCAGAGATGGGGCTGCCAAGGAAGCTGAAAAGTGGCGGCGCAGGAGCCTGTGAAAACCACTTCCCCCTGCCCGGCGCCAGCCCTCCGACCCCTCCTCAGCTGCCTTCTCTGGTTCCAGGCCTCCCACCTGTTCACGCTGAAAAGGAAAGACTGTCTGCACTGGGGACAGCCCCCAGAGAAGACAGCGCACAGTGACACCAGAGACTCTCTGGTTCCCGAAACCGGTCTCCCCAGCTCCAGACAAAGAGAGGTGGTCCCAGTTCCCTCGTTGAAAGGAGATCTGGCCGGGATGGATTTCAAGACGAGCCTCTGGCCATTGACACCTGCCTTTCCGGTAAAGGAGGGAGTAAAGCAACCCCTCGCTCAGGCCTCAGCAAAGAATCTGCCCTCCTTGCCATCCCCGTCCAATGTGAGTGCGAGAAGAGCCTCAGTGGCTCACACTCCTGGGCGTGTATCTCAGATTCTGGGCTTCGTTATCTCTCCACAGTAAAGACTTCAATTATTTTCACTATGTAAATGGCAGTGCAGAGGGACTTGCCCAAGGTGGCGGTGAAGGGACTCAACTCAGGCAGTTTGGCCCTCTGCCCTGCTCCACACTCCTCTAAGAGCAAGTGGCTCTCCAGCCCCTCAGCCAGGGCACACCCTGACAGCAGATGGAGAACAGATTTGCCTGGGGAAATTTCCAGAACACCCCGTCTACTCTCCACCCTTGCTGGCATGCTACAACAGGTCAGGATGCGGTACACAGCTCATATATAGCAAGACACCCTCACATGATTCTGATGATGCCCCACCTACCCAAAACTCTGCTACCCACAGAGCTGTGTTCATCAGGCCCAGGGACAAATAGCTATCTCTCTTCATGATCAGGAGAAGACCCCCGCTCAGAAGATCAGGAGTTGAGCCTCTTTCCAGGCCAGGTGGAAGGGTGACCTCACCACCCAACATGATAATTGGCATGACATGTAGAGGACCCAGACTGCAGGGATTTAGCCCAAGGCTGCTCCACTGCCCGGCCAGTCCAAGGACTTCACTAACCAGGTCTGCAACATGGAGTGAGTATTAGAAAATTGCTTCAATTTTTTAAATGAGTTTTTTTCCTAATAATTTGCAGGGAATATCAAATAAAGCCATGAATGACATCATGCTTTGATCCTGCAGGCCAGGGATGATCACATGATTAACAGCCTCATCCGTAATTTTCCCCGGAAGAGGGTCTAATGGAAGGTCAGGGCCCCATGGAGGCTCAGTGAGAGCGGCCAAGACATGGAACCTCTGGGTAGGGACAAAGGGGCTGGAGCATGCACAGCGTGTGAGGGCGTACCGGGGAATGTTGGGAGTCTGTAAGAAAAAATAATAAAAAATATCAATACAAAATTAGTACACACATGAAAATTTTATTCAGAGTGAGAATAAAAAGCATATAAGCTACAAATGTTAAGAAATGAGAAACACCACAACTACAACTAAATCCACAAGAATAACATTTTACTAACAGTTCAATCCACCCATTATACTTTTCTTCCCCCTTTTTTTTGCTACATATGCTTTGATTGCCTCTCTTCTCATAATTTTGTAATTTTTCTCCACAGAGAAAATAGAAAGATATTTTAGTCTTTCTTCTAACATAGTTGATACAATTTTGGTTTTTATTATGATTAATTTAGAAAATGTTCACACACACAAATTATGATTGGTATTGTCATGTAAATGAATGTTCAGAATTGTTGCTAAACTTGGGAAAGTTTCTGTCAGCTTCTTTTGTATATGAGTATAAGATTTCAGGGCATTTCAAGTTTCCTTGTTCACGTCAGTCAGAAATCTACACACACACACACACACACACACACACACACACACACACACACAGCTAAGCCAGGCACAGTTGTATGCATCTACAATCCTAGCTACTTGGGAATCTGAGGCAGAAAAATCACAATTTGTAGGCCACCTTGGGGTTCTTAGCAAGAGTGTGTCTCAAAATAAAAAGTGCAAAGGGCCGGGGATGTAACTCACTGGTAGAGGGGTTCAGGCCCTAGCACCATACCATACATATCACACACACACACACACACACACAAACACACACATGCACGCACGCAAGCACGCATGCACACATGCACACATGCACCCAAACCTGATAAATTCAATTTCATGTGATTCCTACTTAAAACGCATGAAAGGGCTGAAGGTATTCTTCAGTGTGGTACAGTACCTATTTGGCATTCATAAGGCCCCAGATCCAATCCTTAACACTAAAAATAAAGAAAGAAAGAATAAATAAATGGAAAGTATGATATGCAGTATACCACTGAATTTCTACTTTGACTAGAGAACACTAGGAACTACAGCTTCTGGTTTATGCATTTGAATATAAGAATGTTCCACAGACCAGCTTCTGGCTTCAAGTCTATTTTCTCCAAGACTGCCTGTGTGTCCTACTGTCAGTCTCCTGGGCACATAGTACAATACGACCTCTCCAGCCTCGAGCCTCCACGTCAGCTGCAGCCATTCCTACATCAGAATGATGAGCAAAAAGGTAACTGTACACAGAAGTGATTACAAGTCACATAAATAACCCCCACTCAACCCTAACTAAATGTATCTCCAACTTAACTTCCCCTTAGCTGGATGCCTGAATACTCAGAGCCACTGTCCAGCTGTCATGAGAGGAAGTATGACAGAGGGGCCATCAGAGACACAAGATAAGGGACACAGCCAGTTGAATTTAAAATTAGGCTTTGTAAACTTTACAAAAGCGTGTAGCCAGGTACACCCATCGCTGCCGTCTCTTCCAAGTGAGGAGCCTCCAACATCAAATCCACCTCTGACCCCACCCCTGTCTCTGATTCGGTAAACACTGTCATCACTGCGTCATCTGACACAAAACACCATCCACCAAAGTAGGAAGAAGGATTAAAAGTCATAACCAGAGACGCCTGGACAAGATGGCAGCTGAGTAGGACCCCTGCTTAGTGGTTCCTCACAGGCCCCCATCCAAAAAGTTGAGATACAGTTTAAAAACTATCCGCTCAGCTTAGCTTAGAGAGGTCCAGGAATTACATGGAGGCCAAGAGGGAATTTAGAAACCTCAGGGAACTGAGCCCAGGAAGCACATACCAGCCCAGGAAGCCACTCCAGACCTCTTGGGACGGGCAGTGAACAGCCAGCAGATAAGAGGTTAAGTGCAGAGAGCCAGACGCCATGGAAAAAACAGCCCAGCAGCTCCGACCTTCAGAAAAAGCAAGCCTGGAAGTAGTGCAAGCCGCAGAAGCTTTCCCCTCGAAAAGAGCTCCCCGCAGCTCAGCAGACCAACTCAGGAAAAGCAGTTCTCAACACCACACAAGGAACTGACATAGCCAGGAGCCATTTTGGGAGGAGCCTTAGTCTGAACCGTTTTGGGTAGAAAGAAACCACAGACCAGTCACACACCAGGGACTCCAGAAACACGCTCTTAACTAGCGCCTGAAAAGGAGGCAGCACAAGAGACACTTGTAAACAGCTGCCAACCTTCTGCACAGGTGAGGCCACATCAAGAGCAGGTCAAGGACAGCAGAAGGTCCCACCTGGAGAGGAGCGAAGCCTCAACAGAAAGGAGGGGTCTGCCGAGGGAGCTGGGTTGAATGAGACAGGTTGGAGGCCATGAGACTATTAGATACCCTCTGCTTCCTGCTCTCCGCACAGAACTCAGTGAGCTTTTGTCCACCCCATCCCCCCTTATGTTCAGAGAAATATGTTGGCTTGACCATTGGAATAATGCCCCTCAGGCAGGACACACTTTTGAGGGTCCGGACCCAGGAAGGGTAAGGGCAGGTTTCATTAGTAGACACACAGATGAAACTAAACAGGGACCCACAGCTGGCTGGTCAATGACTACTTTCCCCTTCCCCATATCTAAATAGTGAATGCCAGCACCAAGGGACAAGACTACTTATCCAAATAACACAGTGAAAAATTTTGGACTCATCTCAATTGTTCTTTCAGAAACAGAGTTTTTTAGGTGCTCATTCATCTATAATCCTTAGCAACAGAATCATGAGAAAACAAGGCAACAAGACACCTGTAGAAATGCCTTGCTCCCCAGACACTGATATTGTGGTCTCTGAAACAGTAGAACTTATAGAAAAGGAATAACCAGTCGCCCTCCTTAGATAATGTGTGTGTGTGTGAGTGTATGTGCACACGTGCACTTCATGCATGCTAAGCCTGTACTCTACTGCTAAACTTGTAGCAAGACAGCCTATCACTGGACATTTCAAACTTTTTTCCTGACCTTTTGTATGTGATACACAGTGGTTATATTAATCTTGGGAATACTGTGCACATATATACCACAAGTTCACATTCCCTTCCCCGCCCTCTTTCTTGACCACCCACACCCTCCCTCATTCCTCATCTCCCAATATCTTACTTGACTCTATTATTTATACTCTGTATTTCTCATATTAGAGAGACCATGCGATTTTTAATCTTCTTAGTCATTTCTTTAAACATAATGGTTTCAAGTCGTATCCATTTACCTACAAACGATTCATGTCTATCTGTAGGGCAGAGTAGTACTTCATTGTGTATATATCCCACATTTTTAAAATCAATTGATCTATTTGTGCATATTCTGGCATCTTCTATGATTTAGCTATTATTAGTTGTGCTGCTATAAACATGGGTATGTGTGTATTTCTGCTATAGAGTGCTTTTAACTCGTTTGGAAAAATACCTGGGCATATCGCTGGGTCAAACAGAATGTCGATTTTCAGGTTTTGAGGAACTTCCATCCTGCTTCTCACAGTGGCAGTGCCAGTTACAGCCCACCAGGAACGGAGAAGGGACCATTTTCCCCTGCACCCTCACTAGCACCGATTGCTATCTAAGTTCTTGACATACACCATTCTCATTGGTGTATATCAAGGGGTTTATCTCAATGTTGTTTCAATTTGCATTTCTCTAATCACTAATGATGTTGAACATTTTTTCTTGCATTTGCTGGCCATTTGTACTTTTTCCTCTGAGAACTGTCTGTTCATTTCAATTGCCCATTTTTGACCTGGTGGACATTTTAAACATAGTGAAGTGTGTTCAGTGACAGGTGAAAAGTTCAAAGAATTGGACTCCAGGAGTCCTAGGTTCAGGTGCAGCCCTCCCCTGTACCCCCTGCAGGTCCCAGTCTCCTCAGCTATAAAACGGGTTCTCACGAGGCTTCTTTTAAGGCAGCAGATGTGAAAGTAGGGTGCTGGCTGCAGATTCCTGAACAGGCACAGATGGGGTTATGGGGACACTGTCCCAAAGAGAACAGTCCAAGGAGGCTGTGGTACCTGAGCTGGAATTTGGCAGACGCGGGCAAGACACAGAGGACACTGGGCAGAAGAAGGCAGTGTGCACAGGTTGGGGAGCATGTGTAAGCTAAGAGGGGGATCTGGACATGGCCTGCAGAGGGATGCCGGTCAGGCAGAGAGGGAATTCCCCAGAAAAGCAACACTGCAGATGCCCCATGGGGCCACTGGAGTTAGAACCAGAGTCTTGCTATATCGCCCAGCTTGGCCTTGAACACACTGTCCTTCCTCAGCCTCCAGAGCAGCTGGAATTACAGGCATGTGCCACAGTTCCTCGCTCTGCTGCTGCTAAGTAACTTACAAAGGGCCCTTAGCCACAATGAATAAAAAGAAAAAAATGCCCCCAACTGGACATGGTGGTGCACACCTGTAACTCCAGCAACTCCTAAGGCTGAGGCAAGAGGATTTGAAGCTCAAGTCTAACCTGGAAAAACTAAGTAAGACCTTGTTGATACAAAACAAAACCACGAAAGAATAAAAAATACCACTAAACAGGCTGACAGGTTGCCCTACCAGTCAGGCAACTGGGAATGGTGCCAGGCAGTTCCAGCTGCTCTGTAGAGATCGGTGGTGCTGAGTAATGAGGGGACTACCCCTGGAGGCCACAGCTAGTCCTGTCCCTAATTCCTGGACACTACAATTATCTCTGAGATTACCATGTCCACCTTCTCCCTCGCCTGGACTGCAGGCACTCTCCTCACTAATCTGCTATGGGTCATTCATTTGACAAATCCTTATCAAATCGTAGTATGCAATAGGCGTTACACGTCTCATTAGGGCTACAGCTGTGTGCAGAAAGAGCATGTAGAGCTAGGGACAGGCAGGTATATGGGGTGACGCAGCAGTAAAATAAACACCAAAAAGGACAGTGCATGCATGTGAGTGCACACGTGTGTGTGTGTGTGTGTGTGTGTGTGTGTACATGCATGTGTGTGTGTGGTGGGCAGATGTCCTGTAGGGAACTCAGGGAACTGGGTTGTGCCTTGAGATGACTACTCAGATGTCTCCTCATCTCGGTGGCCTTCCTTGACCCTATTGACCTGTATCTAGAGTCACGCTAGTTTGCAACGTGCCAGTCGGTTATAAGCGCTTTCATTACTTCTAGTTGTGTCTCTGTCCTCAACCAGCATGGTCACAAGGAGCAGAAGAGCATTCTGGCCAGCAACGTAACACTGCCAAGCTTGGTCTTGGATCTTCCAACCTACAGAACTCTGAGAAAAGTAGCCTCTGTTGTTTAAGACACCTAGCCTGTGGTATTTTGTTGTGGCAGCTCAATGGACTAAATTTAATTTACTACATTCTAACTCTGTGTTCCTATAAATATGCTATTATTTTTAGGTCATCAGTCCTAAGTTTGGTTTGGCAAATGATGTCATTGTCACTGCCACTGTAATAGCCATCCATCAACTCTAAACATTGTGCCTGACGAAAATTTCAAGACCCTCTCCCATCTGTTCTACCCTATGGATCTGCCTAAAAAGCTCTCCTTCCTATCCCTGCTCTGATGTATTGCTTCAGTAAAGAAAGCATCATCACACACGCAGGAGATATATTTAAAAACATTTATTGGATTTGAAAGTAGGTCAATTGCAGAAAACTTGGAAAAACCAAAAGCCTAATAGTGGAAAGCATCTCTCACAGCCCAAGCTTTCATATTCACTTTCTTTATCTATTCAAACTACGGTTCAGTTAAGTAAATACCTCACCATTCTTGCCTTGCCTTTCAACAGAAGACTGCCTGCACCTTGAATGTTCATTCTCTTGAGAGCAACGTTTATTACGATTCCTTTGCTTGTTTTTGCTGTCAAGGGTTACAGCTTACCCGTAAATGGCCATGAAACACTGGTTGTAAGAAGTGCAGTTGCCATCCCATGTTTAAATTTAATTTTTCTTTCGTTCCTATTTCCCCTCCTAGTATTGGGGATTGAACACAGAGTGCTATGATTTGGATCTGGAGTGTCCCCCCAAAAGCCTCATGTATTTGGATGGAGTGAGATAACTGCATTATTAGGAGGTAGGGCCTAGCTGGAAGTCATAATGCTTGGGGTTTGACTTGGAAATATTGAGTGAATTTGCTGAGACTGGGGGTAGCCCCAGGGCAGAGGTTTCAGGTGCTTGCTGTTGACTTGTGAGCCAGGAAGTAAGGGGGGTGGGGCTGGCAGCTTAAAGTAATTAAAGAAGGAACACTGTTACAGCTTCTCGGGAAGGCTCTAGCCTTGCCTGAGTCTCCAGACATCATTTGGCTTCACCTTCACTTGGCTTCTGTCTGCAAATGGAGTGAGCAGCTCTTCAGCCCAGCCATGGGCTTCCACCATTGCCAGCTATGAATAGACCATGAAGACCTTCTGAAACTCTGAGCCAAAATAAATCTTTCCTCCCTTAAGTTGTGGATGTTATTTATTCACACAAATGACACAGGGCCTTCACTTCAAGCTACATCCCCACCTATCTTTTCATTGTTTGAGACATGATCTCATTAAGTTGCTAAATTACCCAGGCTGGGCTCAAACTTGTGACACTCCTGCCAAAAATTCACAAAGTACTGGTTTGGCTTAAAATTACCTTATAGACTTCTAGTCCCTAGTCTATGTTATAAGACTTAAAACAAGCCCAGGCTATGATGTCAGATCCCAATCCTAGCTTTAGAAAATGACATGGGCTTGGCTCTCTAGTTCAATTTGGTGAAAATATCTTAACTACTGGAGTCTTTATTCCCATAATCTTTATACTTGGACCACATTGTGGTTTGGATCTGGAATGTCCCCTAAGTCTCATGTATTTGGATGTTATGGATTATCTACAGAACCATGCGCTCTTAGGAGATGCGGAGCTGGTCTGGAGGGGTGGTTTACAGATGTGTGGTGGAAGACTGATGTGGTAGATTATTATCTACAGGTGTGTGGTAATTAGAGATTACTGGCATGGGGCTCGTTAGGGGCTATAAGGGGCAGAAAGCTGAGGCTGGACCTGGAAGGAATGGATACTGGGACGGGACCTGGAAGGGTATATGCTCTGGGACGTGGTTTCCTGTTTGTTACGCTGTGAGGAGCAGTCTTCCACCTCTGCTTCTGCCATGTGCTTCCACTGTTGCTGGCTGCCCATGCAGGCCTGAAAGTCAACAACAGTAGGATCTAACCCCCTTCAGGTCTTCTCTCAGCAGGAAGTAGCCACAGTGATGTGATACCCCCAATACTCGAAATAATTTTAGGGTCCTATTTATTTTTCAATACTGGGAATTGAACCCAGGGTCTTCACAACAAGCTCTATTCCTAGTCACTCTAAACTTTTATTTTTAAGACAGGGTCTCACTAAGTAGCTAAGTTGCCAAGACCAGGCCAGACTGAATTTTCAATCTTCCTGCTTCAGCCTCCCAGAGTGATGAAATTATGGACACATTCCACCATGCTTGGATAATTAGCCTTAGTCTAAAAATCTCAAGTGGAAAATTCCATAAAAGCAATTCATAAGTTTTGAGTAATTTTCATTTAGTGGTTACAATTGTTCTATTTTATCACTAGATATAGTTTTTAATTCCTGAGTCCATTTTTAAATTTTATCATGAAACTGGGGGTATGTTGCTCTGTAGCAGAGCATGTGCTTAGTATATGCTAGGCCCTGGGCTCAATTGTCAGCACCAAAAAAGGAAAGAAAAATAAAAACTTATAGGTATGTAAGTACAGGAAAAATATGGTCTCTCTAGGGGTGAACAGTTTCAGGCATCCACTAGCAGTCTTAGAATATATATATCCCAAGAAAGGGGACCTGCCCTCTCAGGCAACCAAGTACCCCTTGCTCACACCCATCTCTCATGTCCAACATGGTCAGCCCTGCCAAGATAGCCTTTGTATTCCTATTTGCTAGTAATATATTGAGTGAATGAAAAGAAAATCTTTAGTAATCAAAGTTACTAGGAGGTCCTTTTGACATGATTTAATGAATTAATTCTGGAACAAGTATAATTCTTTGTTGAGAGTGCTCCCAGACCATCTGTTTAATAATTCTAGAATGTTGCTGAGTGACACCAAGCTCACATGCCAAGAACTATATTTCTCTCTTGATGAAAATCAGTACATTTTGTTCCCTCTGCCTGGTTAGTCTCTCCTCTCTTCTCTAACCCATCCTCAGAGCACCAGCTCCTCCTCAGGACCTGCAGGATCAGTCCATGAACTCACCCTTTCTGGAACTCCTGTAATCAGTTGTAACCACAGTGCAACAACAGTAATCATGAGTGCTACGACCTACAAGAGCTTGCTGTGTGCCTAACCCCGCACTAACAGGCTTCTTTCCATGTACTATTTACTTAACATTGAATCATGCTTCAGAACATGTACACAGATTTAATCTCTTGAATAATAACTGCTATTATCACCTCCATTTACCAGATGAGGAAACTGAGACCCAAGAGGTTCAGGCTCCTGCAAAACTCCACAAGCCTTAGCCAGTGATTCATGATTCCCTGGATTTAGCTGGGTCCAGTATTCAGGCTTTTACTTTCTTATCCCTCCCCTCAACCTCTGGGGATTGAGGCCAGTAAGTGGAGAACTGCTGTACTTCCTGCTTTTCCTATCTTTTAATTTTGAACAGGGTCTCACTAAATTCACTAAATTACCTAGCCTGAGTTCAAATCTGTGATCCTCCTGCCTTAGCCTTCCAAATAGCTGGAATTCTAGGCATGTGCCAGTATTTCTAGCACCTAACAGGTAGCATCTAATAGGGCCACAGGCACATGGTAACTGAGTCCTGTGCAAATTTCTTCCTGAGCACCAGCTCTGGTTCATCTTCTTGCTGGGTGCAGACAGCATCCTTCAGCCCCACTCCAGGAACTGGGAGAAGGGAGATTAGAAGCACCAGGCAGGGACTCACACAGGACCCAGCCCAGCAGTCTCCATCCTTGCTGCAAGATGGAAGAAATACTGTTGCAGAAATGGAGTGAGGCACCCATGCCCCTGAGATCAAGGGGACACCCTTATTTTCCCATTGAACCACTTAGGGGCTGAAGCCTCAGCTGACAATGCTGATAATCTAATTCTCACCAAGGCTTTCCTGGCTGATAATGTGCTTTGACACGACACTGAGCCAGGCATATTTGGAGAAGCAGACCTGGAGGGCCCCTCTCAGCTTCAAGCTTAATTTCAGTTACGACTGGTGTAGGAACTAATATACAATTGAGTGGCATCTTCAAGACTGCTGTCCAAACCCCCTAGCTAGAAGGGCTTCTGAGAGGTGAGGCTCTGTGTGCATCTGCTTGGAAAAGAGGAAGGTGGAGGCACAAGCAAAGGCCTGGAGGTGGAAACATACAAAACACTGAGGTGAAATGCAACCCTGCCTGGCTGGGCTTTCACTGCCTTCCACCCAAGAATGGTGGACAACTCCAAAATACTCCAGGATATGGGAGGGGTGTGTTGGAGGACAGCTGTCACTATGCCAATGGCCCAGCCTTGTTGTCCAGAACAGAAAGCATAGTGTTGGGAATGGATGCCCAGAGGTGCTCCCCAACTCGGCACAGCTACTCAATCTCCCTAGCCCAGCAATGGGGCCATCTACCTCATCCAGTGCACCTCCAAGCTCATACCTCATCATGGCAGCCTGTTACCCTCACACATCTTACTACTTGTGGTCTGTGGACTAGCACTCCTCGTCACTGTCCCTTGCCTGCTATGTCAGGCATATTCTCCACACCCGCCTCCCAGCATCTAACAATCGCCGAGGCTTCCTAATGCCATTAGGTAGGCCCAAAGCTTTCTGTACTTTGTCCCTTCATCTCTCCAGTGCCTTATCTGACCATACTAAGCTACTCCAAACATTCTGGCTTAGTTCTGGGCCTTTAGTTCAACTTATTATTGTAATCCTCAACCCAACAGTGTTCCTTATATGTGCTTAATCCTTGCAGAACCTCATAAGAAAGAGAGGTTAAGAGATTTGCCAGTGGTCACACAGTTAAAAAGGAGTTGCACTCACACTGAGGTAACTTGTCTCCATAGCCCAGCTTCTTACTGAACATTATATTATAGCTTCTTCAGAATTTTCTGTGGGCACCAGCAGCGCCCCAAACCACCCTTCTCCATCCCTTCCAACCCATGCTCACTCACAAGCCCAGAGCCCTCTGTACTTATGGTTTCTGCTTCCACGACGCCTCTCCCAGAAGAGTGCACTGAGTCCCATCCCAGAGTGCAGTAACGGCAGTGGCTCCCCTACACTGGTGCATGTCAGCATCAAGCGAGAAGCTTCTTTAAAATACTGATGCTTAGGGCCGGGGCATGGTTCACCGGCAGAGGATGTTCACCCTGCACGGGTGAGGCCCTGGGTTTGATGCCCAGCACTGCAAAGCAGTGGCTCCTCTTTCTGAGCACTGGGATTAAACTGGTAGTGAATGATGCATCCCCCAGACAATAACGAGGTGCGGCAGAGTTCACTCACACTGGAGCACGGATCAGAATCAGGCAGAGAGGGCTACGCAAACACCTACCATTTCTGATCTACACACCTGGGAGAAGAAAGTCCTAAGATGTATAAAGGAGATAAAAAAAATACAACGAATGTTTTAAAAAAATTTATTACAGTAAAAGACATGCCACTGTTAATCTCCCTCAAAGGGGCCCCCTCACTTCACTTACTCACTCCATAATTCTTGCCATACTCTGAAGCAGCTCTGGAAGTCCTCCTTTTGCGAGTAGCTTTAGTTGCACTATCGTGGCAACCTTGATGCCGAGTTGTCCCAAAATGTTTACCTTTTATGATGATTTTGACTTTGCTGAAGAGCTAAAATAACAGTGTCAGGCTTGATGAGTAAAGACACACTGCAATGCTTTTCCAAGTGAGCCTGTCTTTCTGTTGAATGGCACACAGCAATAGCCCAGTGTTTTGATCAGATCGTGTAAAGGACTTCCAGAGCTGCTTTGAAAGTGGCAAGGATGAAGATAAGTGTGTTTAAAGCAAGAGGGTTTGCTTTGAGAGAAATTAATGACAATGTGTAATGATTTTAAAGCTGTAAGCACTCACCGTATATTTTGACCACACACCGTACATTCCTACCAAGATCCCAAGTGAGGCAGTGGCCTCGCTGGATCCAACCTTCACACTCCGAGAGGCATGCAGCTAAGGTGTGCTCCAGGTGCTGAGTGTTCTCTGAGAACACAGGGCTGAGCACACCAAGGCCCTATCACATCTGCTTCGCCAGCACTGGCCAGGCCCACAGCTTTCTGCTCAGTTACCTTTGGTAATAGGTATCACACATGTAGGTGCATCCATGAGACACCCCGACAGGCTCTCCCACCTGAGTGGACAAGGAGCTATCTTTGGCATCAGCATTTTTTCTGTAGTGAGACAGGGGTGGGTCGCTGTCCTCAGTGGCTCACACGCTGGGCACTCAAGTATTCAAAAGCACCTTATGAGGCAAGTGCCATCATTCTGTCCCACAACAAGGAAACCACAGCACAGAGAGGCAGAGTAACTCAGCCCCAGGTAAAGGAGAGGAAGAGGCACAGCAGGATTCCACTGTGAATCACTGTACCTTTGCCCTTTTCCAGGTGGCCCCAAAACTCTTGCCTAGACTCCCAGTAGGTTTCAGAATATGGTTCTCAATCCATTGGTGGGTAGAGCCGCATTTTTTGAAGAACCAAATCTCAGTAATGAAGAATTAAGCACTGTTCAGCAAAATACACATGATCTTAAACCCGTACTGTGCTAAGATGTAAAATGCACATCTTACTGTGGGTCATGGCCAAAAATTTGCAAAACTAACTTAGAGAAAAAAGCTTACAGACAGGAGCTGGGGAAGAGCAAGGTCGGCCTCTGCTGGAGGCCAGAGGCACTGCACAACACCTGAGACCCCTGTGGAGCGGCACAGTGGCGATCTCTCCATAGATTATCAACACATAAAAAAACTTGAACACAAAATGCTCACTGAATTTGATTTCCAAAACAAATACTCATTCTTCACTGTGGTCTGATGGTCTCCCGGATGTGGCTGAAGCTCTAGAGGGCCCAATGACTGACCCACACTGAACAAGGCAGTTATGCAACAACTGAGCTCCTCACAGAACAATCATTTAATGATTCTGAGCACCCGGTCAGGAAATGGGAAGGCCCTGACTTTTTCATCTTGCAAAAGTAGGAAAAAAAAATAATAAAAGGAGACGATGTCAAGAACATACTAACTAGCTCCTATAAGGCTAATTTCTTATGTCCCTTTTCACTAAATCTTTTATCCCCACCTCCCTATCCTCACTTCACAGATGAAAACAGGAAGAACTAAATCACGAACCACTGAGAAGAGGAGCAAATTCCAGATTTCAGACTTCTAGCCAGCCCGTGGGGATCAGGGTAGGGTGTGGTACCATCCCAATTCCAGCTCTGCTCTGGTTTCAACCTCTTCCTGCTCCGTCCCTGGCAGAGCTTATATTCATCTTTCAGGATGAGACAGTGGTCTCTGAAGACTGGGGCTTGCAGAGCTTAAAGGACTTACAGTGGGTTTGGGCCTAGCTCTGAGAGGTCCTGAAACCCAAATGCTGAACTGCTGACCTTACAGAAAGCACATCTCACTGTTCAGCCGCGACTTCCTTCTGTTGGAGGGCAGTCTAACAGGAGGCTGTGATGTCTACCGTGTAACATGATGACTTTGTTTGCAGTGGATAAATAGAAGAATCTCAAGATGGGAGAATAATAAGTGAGAAGTCAAAAAAGAAGAGGATGAGCAAAGTGCTCACAAAAGGACAGGGTGGATACTACAAGGACCTGGTCCCTGGCCACACTGCAAAACGCTGGGAGGGGACTCTGCACAAGAGCAGAAAGGTTTGGTCCCACTTTTAAGTCCATGTCAGAATACGAAAAACATACACAGAAATGACCCTGAGAACCTAAATCCCAAGTCCCTAAATATCTTGAAGAGAATGCTGGATCTCCATGGCATGCCAATGAGCAGGGAAATCTCAGGGAAACCCTTTCTTTCTTTTCACAATAGCCCAGTGGTCGCCTCTAGAACACAGAAGGCAAGAAAAAGGCCACACTCCCTAGAGACCTTTTTTCCCAGTTTATTGATATGTATATGTGCCAAATTTAAGGTTTACAATGGAGTTGAGCCTTTTATGCACATATGTGTCATGTCAAGGTGACAAGGCCTTTCCCACTCTCCTTTCGTCCCTCCCCCTGCCCCTAGAGACCTTTTTGAGAGAGCAAAGCAATACAGATCTCAGTAGAATAGACAATGATGATCAATCCGATGCAGTTGCAGGCCTCCTGCCTTCCTGGATTTCTCAAGTTCTCAAACCACTTTTTTCCTGGACCCTCAAAGAACAAAAAGGTCTGTGGTCAACTCCCTCAACAGACTGTACTCCATTCCCACAAACACAGATGTAACTATACTCACCTGTCTCTTGCCAGCTTGAGAGGAAGTTTTCCTTACCTGGTCCAAGCCAGCTCACCTGTGCTGGTACCATATGTCTCCAGGTTGCTCTCCATCAGTCATCCCTATTCTTGTGTCTATCATCAGCACATATATTTGTCTCTCACACATTCTGGGGATTAAACCCAGGAACGTTCCACCACTAAGGTACATCCCTGGCTCTTTTTTTTTTTTTTTTTTTTTTTTTTGAGGTAGGGTCTGTTGCCCAGGTTGGTGTCAAACTTGTAAATCTCTTGCTCAGACTCTCAAGTAGCTGTAACTATAGGTGTGTGCCACTGTGCCTCGCTTACAATGTCTTTTCAAGCTCTTCTCTGACCCTGTAGCTCCTTTTGTTAGGGAAGCTAACAGGTTAGGCAGGTTACATTCGGGACCTGGTTCTTTTGAGGCCTCTAAATTGACAACTAATTAACAGGATCCTTTGTTCTCTCAACTTCCTTACTCTTTAAAAATTTGGCAAATTTCCGAGTTTACTCACACATAGATACAAAGGCAGGCAAAGGAGTTAAGCCATACACCATTGTCTGGTATCGCTACCTAACCAATGTGCACCCCAACTGCCAGCATAATTAGCAGTCCAGGGCAACAACCTATTCCCTGGGCCTACCTGGAAATATGAAGCCAAAAATCCATAAAAGAAGGCTGCACATGTGTCATGGTTTGGATCCGGAGTGTCCCCCAAAACCCTCACGTACCTATGGATACTATGTACTGTTGGGAGGTGGGGCCTGGCTAGAAGGGGTAGATGTTTGGGGATTGACCTGGAGTGGCAGGTGCTAGTTCCACCCTGCCATGCTGTGAGGATCTCTGGTTCTGGAGCACTGGCTCCAGCTCTCGCTCTAGCTGCAGGCCCACGATGTGATTACACCATTTTCCAGCTGCCCACTTGTGAATGGATTGTGACTTTCTGAAACTGTAAGCTAAAATAAGTCTTTCCTCCCTGAAGTTGTACATGTTGGGTACTGAGTCACAGTGACAAAAAAGCAACACAGACAATACGTAGGCAAAAGGGACCTCTCATCACTGTCCTCAGTGAGAGGCTTTTTGCTGTTCTGTCTCTTAAAGTAAAACCTACTTTACAAGTAGCCTCACTAATCCATATTTCAGTATTGGTTTTGAGAGTAAGAACCCACAACAGCAGTTTAAGACACACATGAATCCATCCAATGACTGACACCTCTGGCATCCCAGCACGCCCATCAACCAACACTCTCATGTCCCACATGAAGCCTAGTCTGTCACTGAGCCTTCAAGGTGGTAGTCATAATGTAGTAAAAGTACTCTGCATACACACTACGGCCTTACTCACTGCTGCAATAGGTCTGGAGGATGAAATTGCTATTCATTACCTCCCTTTATGACCTAGTCTTGATTTTCTTGTCAGATTACACTTCAGTGAATTCAGGTTGTTTCCTGTTTCATCTAATGTTGAGCCAAACCTACATTCCCAAGGGTTCTAAGCCTTTTGCTCAGCTGCCTTGTCACATTATGACTGCTGCAAGAGCACATTCTGTGACATCACTTAGCACAAGTGCCAGACACATTTTTGAGCAAATTTGCTGAGTTTCAGACATTCTTCAATGAGAATAAGCAGCTCACTAAGAGTCCTGAAGTATATTCTGGCAACTGCGGATATTATACCACACATCAGCGGTATTCTGGGTGATGATATCCTCTCAGTGTTTTACCCTTGAGTTGGCACCTTAGCTCAGCTCTAAATAAGCCATCCATTGCTCTAGTGCTTCCACTGATTTGTATATACCAGATCATACCTTCTTTGCCATAACACAGACCTCTTAATTTTGAAGTGGTTCAGAGACTGCTTCTGTTGGTAAACTAGACACCTAAAAAAAATTCAGATTAACCTAAAGCAGCTGTCAATCCCAGGAAAGACTAATTGTCTTTCCCTAGAGGGAAAGGGCCTAGGTAATCAACATACATCTAGCCGCTAACTGATCAAGACCTTGAGAAGTGCTTTTATGCTGACAAATCATTCAGCAGCGGCAGTAACTTGATCTTTGGGCCCATGCCTACATTCCACCCTTGTCACCATGGCAAAGACAACACCCACAGACAAGGTTGACTTCCTCTCAGGGTGAGTCACACTGATCACCTGGTTGCTTAGTGCCTCTTCTATGATGGATGCTATTATGGTTTGGATCTGGCTGTTCCCCAAAAGCCTCCTGTTTGAAAGGTGATTCAATCATGGGATTTAATCCATTTACTTCTTATGCTGTAATGACGTGGAACCTGGTTGGGAAGGGCAGGTCACTGAGGGTACAGTGGATCACTAAGGGTGTGGCCTACAGAGATACATACTTGCCCATTTCTCCCCAATGCCTGATCCTCTCACCATGCCATGGGCAGCTGTTTTCTGCTCTTCCTACCACTGTCACTCACCCATGAATAGACAGACTTCCTGAAACTGTGAGCTAAAATAAACCTTTCCTCTCTTAGGTTGTGGGTACTGGGTGTTGTGTTCTAAAACAAAAAAGTAGTGAGACAGACACTCTCTGGTAGTCATTTGTGCCTACCCCAAAAGGATTATCCACATCCCTCATATGATGATCTTGTCCTTCTTTTCAGATCTTTCCTTTTGGCCCCCTGCCCAACCAACTAAGCCATTGGCTACCCAAGACTGCAATATATATCTTTATGAAATGCCCCTCATTTGCCCCCTATATCAAGTTGGCAAAGAGACTAACTGAGCAGGTTCTAAGCTCTTTCCACTGGAAGAGTTTCCCCTAACAACGGCCTTTCCGAGGGATGCCACAGCTGCAACTTGGAAGTGAAAACTGCAGTCCATTTTTGCTAACATTGACACATTGAATCAGGGCCTCGGATTCTTCTTCCTGAATCAGCTGGACACATAAACCCTTGGTGTGTTCTGACAGAAAGACATCGTAAAATAGAATAAATGCCCTGGAGGCCTTCTAGCCTAATACTAGATGTATCTCATCCATCTTTGAATGGATGGCTATTAGGTCTGCCTGCATTTATGACCCAAGTGGTACTAAGTCTTGTCCACAGTAAGATTCTCTGATTCCTCGGTCAACTAATATCCCATGGTCAGATGCTCTGTCTCTACCACAGCCCAAACACATACTGGAATCTGCCTTTTCAAAAAGTGAGTTCTCTGCAGAAGGTATAGTCCTGCTCCACTCTTATCCACCATGAGTATCTCCAGCACCACTCCATTTGCCTGCCATGTGACTGAAGCTGCTGGGTGGCCTGTGTTACAGCCAGGCGTGTCCTGCAGAGCCCTTCCTTGCTACAAGTCATCCAATGGGCGGGCTAGAGCAGAACTTCTAAATACAGTATGTACTGCGGTCCAAAACCAAAGTGCACTGTGCCTTCCCAACAGTAGAGGATACAAAAGTAATAAATAACTTACCCACACCTAGTCAGGCAGGTCATGCGGCACCTACAGCATTTGCTACATCCTCTAAATTCAATCCTTTTATACATTTCCCACTGTCTCAGTTACTTTTTCGTTGCTGTGACTCAATACCTAACATACACAAATTTAGGGGAGAAAAAGTTTACTTTTTACTCACAATTTCAAAAGGTCCCAGTCCATACAGGGGTGGCTGACAGCAATGGAAGTATATGGCAGAGGTAGAGGTGGAGGCAGCTTCTCACAACGTCACCAACAGGAAGCCAAGTAACGGAAAATTGAGATTAGTCCTCCAATGAAGGCAGGAAGCAGCTTATATATGCTTCCAGGTCTCATCCCAGTAATCAGGCCCTCCTGGATCCAGGAGTGGAAAGTGTGGTAAACCCCCACTACATGCCTATAATCAAATTTAGATGCCTGTAGTCCACTCCTCCAGATTAGGCCCCAATCTCCCAACAGCACATGGTTCCACAGACCATCTATAACATTCAAATACATGAGACTTTTGGAGGACGTTCCAGATCCAAACCACAATACCCACTCAGCGAACACACCATGCTGCCTTTTTCCTGACTACTCCTCACCAATGTACCCGTTCCCAGCAACACTCCATTCTCATCTCCTACAGATTCAACCACTTAAAAAGATTATTCACCATGCTCACCTTTCTATCCCTCCATCACTGACTTAATTCAGCCTAGATTCTCTTATTCCTCCCTCCATACCTTAGTGCACCCCATTATCTAAGAAGGTGCATCTTCATTGCAGTTATATAGTTACACGTCCACTTCCTACCTTTAAATACCAGCTCTCGGAGGGTAATAAACATGGCCTTCACGGCCAGGGTGTTCGTAGGGTGTTTCAGCAGATAACCAAGGCTCTTCTTTCCATGGACCTGTGTCTCCAGCTTATCTCTCCTCTGCCCTCTCCCCTTCTCTCACTAGCCGTTCCTCTTTGAGCTATGCTCTTTCACCTTCACTTCTTCCCTAAGCGTTGTACTTGGCTGACATACACCCACACCTTCCACTCTCAAAGTCGTACTTCCTACACCTCTTTCAAACGCAGCTGAATAAGTCCTAGCTTTTTTCAAGAGCTCTTTCATTAATTCATTCCAGGCTACTTACAGAGACTCCTTTTGATCCCAGAGCATCTTGCATTGAGCTATGATCTCTTTTATTGGCCAGGCTTTGTGACAGTGGTTTGTTATACTAGACAGAGCCTGCTACTTGAGAATGAGGACTAGCCTTATGGTTTGGTCCAATGCCTAGTACATTAACAAATAAGTAGTACTTAAAGCATTGGCTGGATCAGTGAAATTTTGCATAGTACAGAGGTAGCAAACTGGAAGCCTATGGGCTAAATCAGGCCTGTAGACAAGTTTCATTTGGCCCACAGTTCCTGGCTGAGCTAGACCAAATTGGACTGATCCAGGTTATGAAGCTGGCAAAAATTAAGACATGGGGCACGACTGCTCTGCGCCTTGGAGCCCCGCGGAAGAGGCAGGCAGTGCAGGCGGCCAGAGGAAGCTGACCAGGAGCCGCAGGTGGGGTGCATGGCTGCTCCATGCGCTTTGGAGCCCTGCAGAAGAGGCGGGAGTGCCGGCGGCCAGAGGGAGCTGCCTAGGAATGGACAGGTACTGCACGTGGCTGGTCCACGTGCCTTGGAGCCCGCAGAAGAGGCAGGGATTGCCGGAAGCCAGAAGGAGCTGCGCAGGCTTCCCATGTGACGGGAGACCTCGAGACAGTTCCTAAGGCTGGATGATGATGGAGAGAGCCAAGTGGGTGTAGACCGGCGGGACTTGAGTTCGTATACCCACCACCCCTCGCCGCAGTGGTCAGCACAGAGGCTGTGCTCTCCCAGCACCGGACACAGCCGTCCTGGGGCAAACTACATAGGGGAATCCAGTGCCAGCCAACCAGAAACAACCAAAGACAACAGAACCGTGAGAAAACGTGGAAATAAATCTCCTTCACAAAGTATTGACATACCAGAAGAGCATACCAAGAATCCCGGAAAGACAGAAGCTAAAGATGAAAAATGGCACAAATGATGGTAACTTCTGGGCCCAGAAATACATCAAATTAAAGCAGGAATTAAAACAGGAAATAAAGCAGGAAATGATGCAGGGAATGAAAACCATAGAACATGAGCTCCGTCAAGACCTAGCTAAGCTAAAAACAAGCTTTGCAAAGCAAGTAGAGGAGATCAAAGAAGAAATGAACTGGAAGATAATAAAGGCAATACAAGAAATGAGAGCACACAACAGAGATTTTTAAAAAATGCAGAAATACAGGAAGTGAAAAACACACAGGACACAACAAGCAACAATGTCGAACAATTTCAAAATAGATTATCAGATTTAGAAGACAAAATGATGGAGCAGGAACAGAAAGACCTAAAGAATGCAAAGTAAAAAAAAAGAGACAGTGAATCATTACAACGACTAATAGATGATTCAAAGAGAAACAACCTGAGAATTATGGGAGTCCAAGAGAAGACCAAGGACGAAACAAAAGGCTTAAAAGTCATATTCAAGGAAATTATGGAAGAAAATTTCCCAAATCTAAGAAGAGAAATGAACACTGATCTTCTGCAGGCATATAGAACACCAAACAACATGGATCAGAAGAGAGCCTCATCACGACATATCATAATTAAAGGACTAGAAGCCCAACACAAACAGAATACTGAAAGTGGTAAGAGAAAAGCAGAAGGTGACTTACCATGGTAAGCCTATCAGGATAACTGCAGGCTTCTCAACCCAAACTCTAAAAGCCAGGGGATCATGGAGCAATATCATTCAAACACTAAAAGAACACAAATTTCAACCAAGACTACTATATCCAGCAAAACTATCTTTTAAACTAGAGGGAGAAATTAAAATTCTCCATGATATAGAAAGCTTAAAGAAACTTGCAGCCACTAAGCCATCACTGCAGAGAATTCTCAAAGGAGACCTGGACTGCAAAAGAGAGGCCAACGACACAAGAGACCCCAGAGAAAAAAAGAAAAAAGCTGGAGGAGAATGAGCTGAGGAAAAAGTAAAGCCAGTAAACAACATGGAAAAACTACAACGATGGCAGGACACACCAAACATACCTCAATAATCACCCTGAACGTGAACGGCCTCAACTAACCTATCAAAAGACACAGACTAGCTGACTGGATCAAAAAAGAGAAACCCACAATTTGCTGTCTACAACTGACACACCTCACCCACAAGGAAACTCATAGACTGAAAATAAAAGGTTGGAATTCGATATTTCATGCAACAGGTCCCAGAAAACAAGCAGGGTAGCTATATTAATCTCAGACTCATCAAATTTCAAAAGACAACAGGTGAAGAGAGACAAAGATGGTCACTACATACTGGTGAAAGGAACATTAGAACAGGAAGAAATCATAATTATCAATATATATGCCCCCAACCCTAGAGGACCCATTTCTGTAAACCAAAAACTACTAGATCTGAAAGGACACATAGGCCCCAACACAATTACAGTAGGGGACTTTAATACTCCACTATCACAAACAGACAGATCAACCAGACCAAAAAATCCACAAAGATATACAACTGCTGAAAGACACTACAGAAAACTTGGACATAAAAGACGCTTACAGAGTTTTCCATCCAACATCAACTGACTATACATTCTTCTCAGCAGCACACGGAACATTTTCTAAAACAGATCACGTCCTAGGACATAAGTTATCCTTAAACAAGTACAAAGGGATAGAAATAATTCCCTGCATACTCTCAAACCATAATCGAATAAGAATGGAACTGAACAGCAGCAGTAACAGAAGAAATTACACAAATACATGGAGACTTAACAACTTACTGCTGACCAAACAATGGGTCACGGAAGAAATTAGAGAAGAAATCAAAAACTTCATAGAGTTAAATGATGATGGAAGTACATCATATCAAAATCTGTGGGACACAATGAAAGCAGTCCTTAGAGGAAAATTCACAGCCATAAATGCACACATCAAAAGAACAGAACAGTCACAAATAGATTCGCTAATGATGCACCTTACGGACCTACAGAAACAAGAACAACTTAAGCCAAAAGGCAGTAGAAGAGAAGAAATTATAAAGATCAGATCTGAAATAAATGAGATTGCATTTAAAAAGAGAATAAAAAGGATTAATGAGTCAAAAAGCCAGCTCTTTGAAAGCATTAACAAAACTGACAGACCTCTTACTAATCTCATCAAGAAAAGGAAAGAAAAGACACAGATTAGCACACTTAGAAATGAAAAGGGTGAAATTACAACCAACTCTGCAGAAATTCAGAATATTGTAAGAAATTACTTTGAACACCTATAGTCTAACAAATTTGAGAACTGGAAAGAAATGGACGGCTTCCTAGATACATATAAAATACCAAAATTAAATGAGGTAGATAGATACAAAAATCTTGAACAACCCCATCACGCATACAGAAATTGAAGCAGTAATAAAAGCTCTACCTACAAATAAAAGTCCAGGCCCAGATGGACTCAGAGCCGAATTTTTTCAGTACTTAAGGAAAGAACTAATGCCAAACCTCCTCAAACTATTTCATAAAGTAGAAAGTGAAGGAATGCTACCAAACTCATTTCTTGAGGCTACCATCACACTTGTCCCAAAACCAGACAAAGACTTAACCAGGAAGGAAAATTATACACCAATATCCTTAATGAATATAAATGCAAAAATCCTCAATAAGATTCTGGTAAACCGAATCCAACAAGTAATGAGAAAGCTCATACACCACGATCAAGTGGGCTTCATCCCTGAGATGCAAGGTTGGTTCAACATATGTAAATCAATCAATATAATACACCATATCAACAAAAGCAAAAACAAGAACCACATGATCATTTCTATTGATGCAGAAAAAGACTTTGACAAAATCCAGCACCCCTACATGATAAAAACACTGAGAAAAGTAGGTATTGAAGGGCTCTACCTAAAACTCAAAGAAGCCATATATGCCAAGCCTATTGCAAATATCATAGTAAATGGAGAAAAATTGAAACTGTTCCCTCTCAAAAATCAGGAACAAGACAAAGCTGCCCACTCTCACCACTCTTATTCAACACAATCCTTGAAATACTGGCCATAGCAATCAGACAAGAAAATGAAATAAAGGGAATCTGCATTGGAAAGAAGGAGGTCAAACTTTCCTTATTTGCAGATGATATGGTTATCTACATGAAAGACCCAAAAAACTCCACTATGAAACTCCGAGAAATAATAAAAAAATTTAGCCAAGTCTCAGGCTACAAAATTAACAATAAAAAATCAATAGCTTTCCTCTATACTAACAATGAACTTACTGAGCAAGAACTCAGAAAAATAATTCCATTCTCAATAGCTCAGCAAAAAATTAAATACCTAGGAGTATACCTAACCAAGGAAGTGAAGGACCTATATAAAGAAAACTACACTACATTGAACAAAGAAGTTATAGGAGATATTAGAAAATGTAAAGGCATCCCCTGCTCTTGGATAGGCAAAATAAATATAGTTAAAACAACTATACTACTTAAATTGATATATAGATTTAATGCAAATCCTATCAAAATACCTACAAGTTTCTTCAAAGAATTCGAAACAACAATTTCTATATTCATATGGAACCAAAAGAGACCAAGAACAGCCAAAGCAATCCTGAGCAACAAGACCAAAGCAGGAGGCATTACACTCCCAGATATCAGGCTATGCTATAAAGCCATAGCTGTGAAAACAATTTGGTACTGGCATAAAAATAGACAGATAGACCAGTGGAACAGAATTGAGGATGCAGAAACAAACCCAAATAGCCTCAATTACTTAATCTTCGGCTAAGTGGCCAAATGCATACAACGGAAAAAGGACAGCATCTTCAACAAATGGTGCTGGGAAACTGGACATCCACATGCAGAAGAATGAATCTAGTCACACACCTATCACCATGCACCAAAATCAAATCAAAGTGGATTAAAGACCTAGACATTAAAAATGAAACACTAAACCCTCTAGAAGACAAATTAGGCAAATATATAAAAGACAAAGAGGTAGGCAAAGACTTTCTAGACAAGACACCAAGAGCAAAAGAAATTATTCCCATTATCAACAAATGGGATCTTGTCAAATTAAAAAGTTTCTGCACAGCAAAGGAAACTGTCAACATTGTAAACAGAGAACCAACAGACTGTGAAAAAAAATATTCACCACCAACATCTCTGGTAAGAAACTCATAACTAGAATATACAGGGAACTGAAGAATATTAAGTCTACCAAAATAAAGGATCCTATTGAAAAATGGGCAAATGAAATGAAGAGGCAGTTCACTCACAAAGAAGTACAAAGGACCAATAGATACATGAAAAGACGCTCATCTCTAGCCATAAGAGAAATGCAAATCAAAAGAACGCTAAGACACCATCTCACCCCAGAGAGAATGGCCTATATCAACAAGTCAAATAGCAATCAGTGCTGGCAAGGCTGTGGGGAGAAAGGAAGCCTCCTGCACTGCTGGTGGGAGTGTAAATTCGTTCAACCACTCTGGAAAGCAGTATGGAGAGCACTCAAAAGACTAGAAATAAATATCCCCTTCGATCCAGTGACACCCCTCCTGGGAATATATCTAAAACAACACACAACAGAGATACATGTATACCCATGTTCATAGCAGCACAACTAACAATAGCTAGAACATGGAAGTCACCAAAATACCCATCAACAGACCAGTGGATACACAAACTGTGGTACTTACACACAATGGAATACAATGCATCTGTAAGGTCCAACAGCGTGGAGGTTTTCACAGGCAAATGGAAGAAACTTGAGAACATCATGCTTAGTGAAGTGAGTCAGCATCAGAAGGTGAAACATCAGATGATCTCTCTGGTATGAGAGACCCAGACCACAACTATCTCATGGAACTTCAGAAGACAGAGTGAAAGAGGGAGACAGGGTGGGGGTGAAGGGAGGATAGGGAGGGTAGGGGGAGGGACAAAAGGAGAGTGGGAAAGCCCTTGTCATCTTGACAACATACATATGTGCACAAAATCCTCAACTCCATTGTAAACCTTAAATTTTGCACTTATACATATCAATAAAATGGGAAAAAATAATTAAGACATGGACTTGGCCTCAATACATCAAACCAAAGATACCACAGCTCTACTAGTAGTCTGCCCCTTGCAGAGTGGAGAGTTTGTACCTCAAAATCTCAGCAGCCTGCACAGAAAGAAGTTCAATATGCCGGGCCACCCCAGGCTGTTTTTTTTTTTTTTTTTAACCCAAGCCAAAAGGGCTTTGAAGGTGGAAAGTGGCAGAGTTGGTTTATCAGTGACTGTCCCACCCTATTATTAGGTCTTACTGCACTTACTGGTCTATTCAAATTATATACTCAAATCAGAAACTTCACATGTACATTTCAAGAACCCAGAATTCCATTTTCTTTAGAAAAATCCATGATCTGACAACACTGAGCTATATTCTCCCATGAGGAAGAGTTAGCAGCTCCCCCTTTTCACCAAGCATAACATCTCATCCATCACTCATCTTCTTATACCTTAAAAATGAATTACCAATAACACTTCCTTTACTCATCTTGTTTCTGAAGTCTTCTGAGTCTGTTAACTTCTGGGTGCTGGAAATTTTCCTGTCCTTTCCTATTACCACAAGGTGAAGTAACTGATAAACAAGTGATGTCCCCAAGACTTAGGGATAGTGGCAGGCCCACAAATACTCTGCCTTTACAGAAGGAGAGGTCCAGAAAGGAAGCTGGCCTCAAATACCATAGCTCATCAGCAATAAAGGCAGGATTCAAACCCTGATCGTAAGACTTTTGATTCTTTATCACATGATCCTAACTGGGACTTGCTGTTTTCTTTGCAGTACTTCACTTATGTCTCAAGAACGTATTGGTGTCACATTTTTGCTATGAAGATGTTAGCAGTCCTACAGAAAAGTTTTACTTAGTCTACATTTCTTACATGAGCTAGCCAAACAAGTACCAGTTTAAGACTACCCCTCCTCTCATCACTCGCCCTAATAGCACTGTGCTCTATGGTATAAAACTGGTCTCCATGCATGTATTCTTCAGGGCAATCCTAGGAGGTGGGTACTTTTCATTCCTATCTTATTGAGTGAAGAAACTGAGATGCAAAGAGATCAAATGAATGCACTGGTTTGGTTCTATTGGTAAAAATGACATATTTTAGTTCTGAATGGCAAATAGCCCCTGCCCCGGGCTACTTAAGTACCTTTCCCACTACCCCGGTTATCCCCAGGATCCCACAATCCCACAGCAGTCGGGTCACAGGCAAACAGGTCACAGACAGGGCTTCCAGGAGCCCGTAGCAGCCATGCTGCCGGAACTCATCCTCACTCACTAGTGCCTGAAGGGATGTTGGGAAGATTATGAGTAAAAAGGTTTGCATTTTTCATTTTTGGTGGTGCTGGGGATGGAACCTTGAGATTCTGCACTTTACTACAACCCCAGCCAGTTTTTGAGTGTTTTGATTGTGAGACTGGAACTCACCACGCTGCTAAACAGCCCAGTCTGGTCTTAAACTTGTGATCTTCCTGCCTTAGCTTCTCAGAGTGCTGGGACTACAGGCCTCTATACCAGGCTCAGCAGAAGGTTGCACTGTTCATGGTATACGCTTTTAACATAATACTAAATATACACTCTGGCAAGAAAGAAACCAAAGAGTTAATCTGTAGAGTAGCCAATACTTTGAGGAAATGGGGAATAAAACAGATAAAAGAGAAATACCCAATAATGTCTAACACCAAGGTCCTAAAAAAGGTTTCTGTTTCAGCATCCCTGAAGGACATCAAAAACAATGAGAGTGACTCTCAGAGTTAACAACTGAGAGAGGGAACAGGGATCAGTACAGTAGAATATTGGGGTGGGGAAGGACATACATAGTAAGAGACTGCCCCCATTGCATTCTAATGATACAGTTATTGCCATTCTGGCAGGATGTCACCTGTATGATATAATCCCCTACAGTGGTTGCAAGCTTTCTGGGCAAAAACCAGGGAACAAAGCCAACAGTAGATGTTAGGAATTCAGAGGCTTTTTTCTGTGGAAACTCACCTGTGCCCAATGGCCCACCTCTCCTCATCACTCCACCTGCCATCCAAAGCCTCCTGGAGCCTTTGCTGAAAGTCAGTAAGCACTCATATTTCAGTGAAAATAATGATTATTTTCTTTCTGAGTAATCTTCACCCTTACACGGCAGTTCTGACTGGCGAAAAAACGTCAGCAAGTCATATTTCACAGAGAATAGGTCTTCTCTAAAGTCTCATCGCAGGTTCAGAGTGCAGTGTACAGTGAGGAAACCGGCTCTACTTGCCTTCAATCATGGTTGTCTTAGTATTCAGGGTCTCTTGTAGCTGGGTTGAACCTTCCCACTAGCCTTTCTGCTTCTACTAATCAAACTTATATTCTGTAAAGTGTATGGCACTTGTTTGTGCCAAAATATGAACTTAAAGCATCGTATCTTAAATTACCAAGGTAGTATGTATTTAATACATAATACATACATATACCATAAGATTCATCTTTTCAAGGTATATTCAGTGTTTTTCAGTATATTTAAAAGGTGTAATCACCACCACTAATTTTCAAAGTATTTTCATCAGGCCACAAAGAAACTCTTTACCCATCAGCAATCACTCTCTACTTCTACTTTTTCCCGGCCTCTCATAACCCCCATCTATTTTATTTCTTTATTTTTCTATTCTAGAAATTTTCTATAAACAGAAAAACACACAGTCACTCATAACTGGCTTCTTTCATTTAACATGGTTTAAAGGAGCATTCATGTGCCATTAGTACTGTCTGTGGTTGAATAATAACTCTTCAACAATTTGGGAAACAGTAAAAATGTCTGCTGAAGCAGCTACACCATTCCAGTCTCTCTACTTCCTCAGCACTTGCTGTTACCTTTCTAATTCTAGCCGTCCTACTGGGTGTGAGGTGGTATCTCATCACGTTTTTAACTTTATCTATCTAATGACATGTTAAAGTGGAGCATCTTCACACATGCGTACTGACCAATTATTTATTTTCCTTGGACAAACGTTTATTCAGATCCTTTGCCCATTTATAAAACAGGATTTATACAGAGTTGTAAAAGTTCTTGAATAATACAGATATAAGTCTCGTCAAATTTAAGTTTCGCAAATATCACCCCTCCTCCTTTTTTTGGGAAGGTAGGATCTCACAGTAGTCCTGACGGCCTTGAATTGTTGGTTCTTCTGCCTTAAGTCTCCTGAGTACTGGAATTACAGGTGTGTACCAACATGCCGATATTTGTTTTTTCTATTTCTTGATGGTGTTCTCTAAAGCACGAAACTTAATTTTAATATAGGATCACTTATCAAATTTATTTCTCACTTTTTTTCAAGCTCTGGGTAACATATGTAAGAAACACTGAAGGTATCTAAGAGGAATCAGTTTCAGATATTATTCACTTCCACCAGTATACTGGGGAAGTCATAAGAGGTTTTATTTTTTTCTACCAAAAATAAAAATTTTATGTAATAATAATAAGACACAAAAATACCTACATCTATACTTCTATTACTCAACATAAGAAACTTTTAATTACAGAGTAGCAGGTCCTGTGTCCCCATCCATACCTCCCCTTTCAGAAGTAACCATTATCCTCAATTTGGTGTTTAGTGCTGTCATGCATTTCAGTAGTCTTACATGTATATGTATCCTTTATCAATATATAATGTTGTTTTGTCTTTTTAAATTTCATATAAAGGATCATGTAGCACATACTGTGTATTTTTTTCTCTGATCTACACTACTGAAATTAATCCGTGTTGATATGACTGAAGTAAGTGTATAAATACAGCTTTAGTTCATTAATTCTCATCAACGCCTGACACTGTATGAATACATTATGTGGCTAGGCACGGTAGCACATTGTGTAATTAACTTTAACACGCAGGGAAACTGAGGAGAATCACAAGGACATTGGGCAATTTGCCAGACCGCATTCCAAAATATTAAACAACCACAAAAACAAAGGATGGGGATGTAACTCAGTGTAGAGGGCCTCTGGGTTTGATTCCTCATAATGAAGAAGAAACAAAACAAAACAAAAACCTTGAAAAAAACAGTATCATGCATTTTGAGTACATAAACAAACTAGTTTCCCTAAAAGCATACCTTTCCAGTCTTTTTTAAAAATTAACTACAATTCACATTTTAAAATACTTTTTATACCTCGGCACTATGCACATATACATATCTTTTTGTGAGTATGTATATGCATCAGTATACAACAAACATAAGTTTCATGTAGCAATATTGTCTCAAGTTACTTTCCATTATTCTAGATCCTTAAAGACACAAACAAAGCAGGTGCACAAACAGACACTGAATTAACTGATATCCCTATACAATCTGCAACCACTGCTCCCAGGTATCAGCCCAAGGATTGAAACTGCTGGGTCACGAGGTAAAAACAAGTTTGATTTTAACTACAAAATTCAGGTTTCTCAAATGTGGAGGCAAAGTATACTCCCCACAAGGAGAAAACAAATGGCCATTACTCTGTCTACTTGAATTTAAGTGTATTCCCACCTACATGGAACATCACTGTGTAATACAAATTTGTATTTCCATATTTAGGAGTGACCCTAGGCATACTTTTCTGTTTCCATCTGTATTTTCCTGTTTCATAAACTCTGAGACAGGGAATCTATGAAAAAAGCTTCTGTCTCCACGGTCATTCCAGAGGCTGAACTGGGACACACTCAAATGTGTAACTCTGACAAGTTTAAATTTATGATTGCTTCTTCAAGAAAAAAAGAGAGCCAATCAAACTTCTACTTGGGAAGACTTCTGATTCTTCTCAGGCCAAAATATGGGTAGAGTTAGTAGCAAGAAGAAAGATGAAAATTCAGAGAGAGAAATGTTTGTTTTTCTTAATGTCAAAAAGTCCTCATTTGAAACACTGAAAAAAAAAAAAAAAAGAAGAAGAATCTGCTCTTGCAAAGTCTAGCTATGTAAGTCTGGGTACACTGTTCCTCCTCTAATCTCAGTTTTCCAATCTGTAAAATTAGAATAGCAATCTGTACCATTTCTTAGCCCATGTAGAAATTTTGAAATAAACACTTTTAAAATATTGACAATAAAGATTTCATAGAAATTCAAGGTTGTGAGAGTGTTAAGTTATCCAACTTCTCCAAATGCTGAGGTGAGAAGAGCAAATAGTAGTCCTCTGAACAGCTTTTTGGAGTGAGCAACTCTCGAGTTCCTACCTGAAAGGCCTGATTGCTCTGTAGAACTAGGAATTTTTCCCTAAATAACACACACAGCCTAACCTTTCAGTCCCAGGAAACAAACCTAAGACATTCTTCAACTTATAGGTACTGAAACCAAATCCTTTTGTAGATACACGACCTTCTTGGAGTCTCCTGTCTCTTATAGCGCATTCACTCTATGGTCAGATCCATTTTACAGTCTCAAGAGCTTGCTTCAGCACTGGCTCAGAAAGTGAGGGCTCAACAGTCCAGAGCACTTTACTTTCCCATTCCCTACATGAAATAATCATAGGAAAGAAACGTACTAGACTCCCCTGAGGTTATCAAAGTACAAAGAATAAAGCTGATGCCAGATCACCTCTTTCTCTGAAGAGTGTAACACCAGATAGATAAACTTTACAATCAAAGGGTGACCCAAATCAAAACTCTTGGATCTGAGAGGCGGTCCTAACAGTTCTGACTGCCATACCTCCCTGCCAAAGTTTGACTTTACTGCCAGTACTTGCCCTCACCCTTTTATACATCTTTCATGCCAAATGGGTTGCCAAAGCTTGGCAGAAAGGAAGTGATCTCATCACAAAAAGGGATCGCTGTCTAAAGCCATATCTACCTATTGATAGAAGGCATGCCACCTGCACAGCAGTCCAAGTCAGGGCAGCACTGAACTGAGCCAAGAGATAACATCACAACCTCTTTTGACAAATGAGAGCTCTGTATCTGACACCCGTGAGCATTTGCATCTTGTTTTCATTTTTATCACTCCTTCTACTACTTTCTACTTCTGCCACTTTTGCTCTCAGAATACCTCTCAATCAAAGTTCCAACAGTATAGTACAGAAACTTCTCCATGTCTGTGTATTTGCATTCTCAAACATGGAGCTAAGGAAGCAAATAAAATCCTACTTGCTAATGATCTGGAAACCACCCCTTCATGGAACCTTAATATAATTAAAATTTTTTAAAAAGAAGAAATCACCTTACTTTGGCTGCAAAAATTACGCTGAAGACGTATGGATGCATTTGGTAAAGATGTATCATAATTTTCTATTTACAATGATGTTATAAACAGCTTGCATCTACTATTAAAAAAATAATACGGAAAGGGAAAGCTAAAAGCTAGCAAATAAAAGAAAGAAACCCAGATAGCCAAAGCAGTAGCCAACAACTTGATTATAGTTGTATCTGTACTTCAAAGGTAACATCCAAGGTGAACAGATTTAAATGTGAGGTCCTAGGTAAACAATTTTCTTGTATGCCCAAAGGACTGTTTCTCAGAATCACTTTTATATTTAGCTATAAGTACAAAAAGGAACATTTCAAAGAGAGCCACTGGGGACAGAACTCAGTGGTATAGCACTTCCTTAGCATGAGCAAGGTACTAGGTTCAATCCTCAGCACTGTTACTCCCCAAAGAAACTGAAATCATTTCCTATGTGTAAACAATGAATTTAATAGGTGTTAATAGAATAACAGAGGTTTCACTCTTCTTGGCTCCTCATTCTCCTCCATGTGTAGTCACAAAAGTCATGAGACATTAATCTGGCAGTTCCTATCATTGTGATAATCAAATAAAAAGTCTGAAAGTAGAATCAAACTAGAGGAAGAGATGAGGTTATTTCTAAACACTCTATACACTTAATTCAATGTTCAACTTCATAACGTGTAAAATGTATGCATTCCCATCACCTGACAAGCTAGTTCCTGATAAAAGACCAGTGGATGGTAGAACTTGTTTCCCAAGAGGAGAGGCACTAGCACTACAAAGCCTTCAGCCCTTTCTGAGATCTCACTGATCCTGGCTGGAGAGGGAATTACGGATTATAGGAAACCTAATATAAAGCTATTTTTTTAATCTAGATCTGGTAACCATGTTACTTAGCCAAACATCTTGAGAGTACTATTATCACTTGGGAAAAATCAGGCATCTTACAATGGTCTATTAACAAAATATAATCCACTTTCACACCCACAAGGCAACTTGGAAGCTGCCCTAGGCACCACCTAACTGAAGAAGAAAGAAAAAAATCCTCAGAAAATATCATTGTTTAAATACACTCTATTTTATTGTCTTAAAATAGTTTAACCTTTATGCTACAGACTTATTTCAAAAAACAGAAAATCTTATCTTGCACCAAAAAATATATATATAACACTCTGTTTTATTATTTTCTCCAAAGACCATTAAATACTAAGTGGAAACAAAAACTAAATAATGAATGTAAAGAACTAAATTTAATTTTAAAAACTAGAGTTGCACATTTGAAAACATTACTTCTACGCAATGATTTGTCGTCACTGCATCAAGTCCACACTCACACCCCAGCAACAGCAGATCTGTTAACCGCCAAGTGCATTGGTTCCTAGCCATACAATGGCTGACATTTCATGTTCAGGGTCAGAGGAGCAAAGGGTTTAACAACCTTTATACTCTTTAAAACACAAAACAACAACAACAAAAATTATTTCCTAGTTATCCAGTGATTTTTTTTTTTAAAGATCACTACCCTTTAAAATTTGTTAAAAGAATAAGAAGTAGTGTTTTAAATTTAAAAAATAACAGCATTGGACTAAAGTACGTGATTATTTTAAACAAACAGTGCACAATCTGAGGAAGTTTGGTTAGGGTGCAATCATTTTTATATATACATGGAAGTCATACCATACATATACTGAAGAACAGGGATTGAGGCTTGGATGTCTGCCCATCAAAAAGAAAAAAAATGCTTAAAACTAAAAGACAAAACTGCGTCCCTGGCTTTTTTCAAAAATCTGTGACACAGTATAAAAAGCAGGCAACAAATTTATTGTAAGTTACCTATGGTGTTAACTGCTAAAAGTAAACAAGGACAAATGACTATATTAGCCAATCAGACAGTGCATGTTTGCAGTTGATAACAACAAGAGCAGAAGTTATAGGTTAGCTGATTATAAATAAGGAGTCCACTCAGTCTGGCCCACCATCAAATTGAAAAGACAATTTCAACCAAGTCACAATTTTAAGTTCCAGGGTCATTGTGATGATGTAACAGCTCAATTGCTGCTATGCTCTTTTCAAATTCGAGGGGAGAGGAAATTAACCAAGCTGACAGCATATACCAATTTGTGAGCCAACTTTACTACTGGAACAGAGATATTACTTTGAACAATGTCTCGTATAGCATGAAGAAGTATTTATGCTATCAAATGAGAAACTTTGGTTAAGAAACCAATTCCTTCAAAATAAAGTTCAAATGCCATGGAAATTGTGTACCATGAATCTTATTTTATCATTTATACTTTGCCTGAAACCACCATTTCCACTCTTCTGTATATATCAATAAAAGAAGAGATGAAAGGTACTCTAATTAGTAACTGAGTAGAAAATCTCCAAGCCCGTAGGCGGAAGAGAGTTAACTGTCTCTAACATCTCTACCCCTTCCCTTTTTGCATCTTAATACCTAAATCTCTATTCTGGTGCATCAACTCAGGTAGTAAGGGCAACAGAAAGGGTGCGAGTGAGGGAAAAGTGCAACCTAATGTAAAGGCAAAAGGCCAGAAAAGAGCTCGGTTGCAATTCTACTCTGTTCCCATACAGAGTGCATAGCAAACCAAAAAAGTTCTTTCTTCAGAGGATAAGTGACAGGGACTAAAGAAAACATGTCATGGGAAATCACCTGCTGTACAGAATTGGACAAAATACACATCTAACATTAACATAAGCAATGCAAAAGACACTTTTTAAAATGGGACTGTGCCCTGACTCTAGGGGATGGGGGGAATCAGCTACAAAAACTTCAAGTCATATACTCCACACTATTTTTCCAATTATTTTCCTGGAAAACACAGACCAGAAATTATACATTTCTGTTTTGTCTAGTATTTTAATTCAAGTAAAAAAGAAAACGTGTAACAGCAAAATTCAATAAATTAATCCTAAATATGATGTGAAGGTCCAAGGATACACCAGTAGTGAATCTGCAGGAGGTCCTGTTTCGCTCTGGCCTCTGGGTCTTTGGTTTTTGTCTAGGATTGTGGCCATATGACAGAATGTGATATATGAGGTGCTAAAACTGGAGGTTCATGATCTTAGCCTGATCAATTAATAATGAATTGAAGGAAAATAAAAGGTTGGTTAGGAACACAGGCCAGATCAAATGAGATGCTTTCAGAGAAGATAAAAGAATACATGCGCAAATACATTCCTATGGACAAAAGGGCATACAGAAGAACTAAAGTTAACAGGAAGCAGGGGTAAAGGAACACACTTGTATTTAGACAAAAACAAGTATTAAAGGCCAGACAGGTGGAGCCAGGCAGACTGATGCATGCACATGCAGGCTGTGCCTCGTTCATCTCTGTGGCCTCCACAGCACCCACTCTGTGCAGTGCTTGATACAGAGCAGGCACTACATAAATGTATATTCACTGATGGAAACTGAAGACAGTAGTTCTCATGCTCTTATGACTAGGAATAGCCACCATGAATTTGGGGAGGGAGAGAAAGGGCCATAGCAACATCATTCAGTAACAGTGGAAAAAGGAAGGAAGGAAGGAAGGAAGGAAGGAAGGAAGGAAGGAAGGAAGGGAGGGAGGGAGGGAGGGAGGGAGGGAGGGAGGGGGAGGGAGGGAGGGAGGAGGGAAAAAGAGAAAAGGAAGGAAAGGTGAAGTCTTCTGAGCCAATATTATTTTACTCCTCCCTGTGCACAATACATAGTGTTCTAACTCTAAGTATTGCTTTTAAAATAATTCATTAATAACTACATGTTACAGGAAAAAAGGTATTATATACTAACTAATGCCACGAAACTCCAATGCTGGCATTTCCTGAATTCCCTGAAGTGTCTATACTACCCTTTGTTATTCCTTTAGATATTGTTTAAGACTTACAGTGCCATTAATGTGCTTTGCACCTCATTTCTTATGGTATATTTTTTGTGTATGTTTTAGAAGGTAGAGCAGAAAAACATCCAAATACGGTATCAGGTCCAGTTAAGCTCAGGTGTTAAAACAATTGTTATAAACCTTCTATGGAGATCTACCAGCTAGGAAAGAAGGCACTTTCCTCTCTGATTTGGAAGTGCCTACATACTCGGGAGCCATACAACTTTCAATATGGTTCCTAAATAAAAGGTTTTTATGTTCTCCCATTCTTTGAATAATCTAGAGGAAAGAGTTGAGAGAGATTTTTCCACTGACCTCTCAATATTCTCCTCATATGCCCAGAAAATCTCATGGTAGGTATCTATCCAAAATGTCTCTGCTCCAAAGGAAACATTTTCCAAAGAGTTAAGAATTATTGCAACAAGGAGACCAAGTAAGTCACCTTAATAGTATTTAGAAAGACAAACGGCATGTCAATTACTTGTGTTGTGGGAAATCAACCAGGAGCAAAGTCAGGAAAGAAGGCAGAAGATATAGGCTGTAAAAAATTATTTGTAATACTTATATTTCTGTCTTCTATTTTTTAAGGACAGGTTTTAGATGCACATGCCCTACCAGGAGCCACTAAGGACCAGACTGATATGTATGCAAATGCCCTAATGTGAGAGTAATGATGAGGTGGGCAAATAGTGGTCAAGTCTAGATATTAATTTCATTATACAGAAAAATAAATACAAGATCCAAAACTGAAATCCATTTTACTTGGTAATTAAAATAGTATTCTAAAAGGAAGGTGGCTTTCCTAAGTTTAAAAGTCACCGAGTAAAATTTATCATTCTTATACTTCTACTAAGGGAAAAAGAAATTATTTTCTCTGTGATAAGTTATTTTCCTAAGCAACTTTTCAATTAAAAAGAAAAAAAGGGGGAGAATTCCATGAGTTTCAACTCTACAAATGCCACAAACAGCTTCTGAAGCTGAAGCTATGACAATGAACTTCCGTGTCACAAAGAGGAGGAGGAAGTGGAAGGGAACAGTGCAGAGGAAACACAGTGACATTTTATTACAGTAGGTATTTACGTCTGCTATCCTCATCCAAGGTAAGGTCAACAACTTCTGCTGGTGAAGCCCAAGTCTGCTGAGGAGTCACAGTAGTCCATGACTGGGGTTGTCGGGTGCTAACATACTGTGTGCTGGCACCATGCTTCCAGGAAGAAACACTCTGGATCACACCGCCTCGAGGATGAACACACCTGAAAATGACATGAAGAATAAAAGTTTGATTAGTCTCACTATGAGAAGAATAGAATACCATATTACTTTAGCTATACTGACCAACACTTTTAATAAGTTCATTAGGCAAGTTCATGAAACCCACAGTCAGTAATATTATTTTCCCTCCATGTTCATCTGTCTATCTGCCACCTCCACATTCTATCACTCTTCAGACATAGCTCGGGGCTTAGTCAAGGACCCTGTCTCATTCAGAAACTATAGAGTTGTATCTGGATTGAATATAATCAAAATGATGTTTTTCTGGAGCCATTTAAATTTCTGAATCTCTGGGATCTTCATGACAAAGCAATATAAAAATCCACAGCAAAATTAAGATGCCCAAACAACGTTAGTTGGAATGAGTGAAAAACTAAGAAAAATGGGTGAAATCTATTTTTAAAATAAGTTCTGTACCATAGTTGGATAAGTCACTTCTTTAAGGGTATACCAGAAGTCTGTAAGTACTACTTCATACATAAAGATGAATCTTTATAATTCTGAAGGTTATCACAGAGAACAATTCATTCATCAAAAATGCTCATGCAGTGAAAGGATCAAGGCTTGAAGTGCTCAGTTTAGAGTCCCTAAAAGGATCTTTCAGAGGCAAATCAAAATTGTTACAGAAACACTGACAGCTTAAATCTCGGATTCCAATCAAATGATAAAACTGAGAAGCTCCAGGATGAATCCCTGAGGAAATTCTGACTGAAATGAGGTGAGGGCAGGCAGCTCAGCTCTTGCTGTTACCTACTGTGCTCGTTAGCTAAATTACTTACTTAGTAACCATGTAGTTGACACAATAAGTAACATGGTATGAGTTTCGGCATAAGCCACCGCAGGCTCCTGAGCAGCTATTCTGACAATGTGCAAACAATGCGTTCTAGGGATCTCTCCAGAACTTCAGCATTGGCTTTATATGTGCTACTGGCATCACCAAGTTCAAATGAACACTGGAGTGACAATGAAAACTACTCTCAGTTGCAAAGCTGTCCCAAGCACTCCTGGGGCCTGTCCTAGGGCCCCTTAAACTTCTGGGAAGATGTCATGTTTCTTCAAAGACTAGTCTGAAACCTACTTTACCAAGAGAGATGACAACAAATTGATCCCTTGGGGCTGGAGCAAGGGTCAGAAGCAAGTTTGTCATTGTAACAAAAGACCTGCCATTCGTTCAAAAAAATGGACTAACTAGCTAAGTCAGAGGCTATTTTACATTCAGAAATTAGCTAGAGAAAAGCACTAGAATAAGGGACATAAAATACAATGTCAGCTGAGTGCAGTAGCACCTGCCTTTCATCCCAGCTACTCAGGAGAATGAAGCAAGAGGATTACAAGATTGAGCCCTTTCTGGGAGTCTTACAATACTCCAAAGTGAAAATTTAAAAAAAAAGCCGGGATGTAGCTCAGAGCAAAAGCTCTTGGTTCAAACCTTAGGACCACAAAACAAAACGAAAACAACAAATACAATCCTAAACTTCACAACATACTAAGTAAACAGATTAAATGACCATGTAGTCGTGGAAGAAGGTCAACCATTCAGCATTTACAGAAATGGTTTTGGACTGGGGACAGAGCTCAGTGGTTAATGTGCTTGCCCTAGTTTTGATTCCCCTAGAGTACCACATAAGCTAAGTACATGCTCATAATCCCAGCACTCAGGAGGCTGAGGCAGGAGGATCGCCGTGAGTCTGGGGTCAGTCTGGGCTACCAAACAAGACCTATCTCAAACAAAACAAACAAGCAATACATACATACATACATATATACATGGTTTTGACTAGTGGCCAACAGAACTACTAAACAGTTTTACATATATTACTCATATAGCAATTCTAACAGACCTATGAGGAAGACATGGAAGCTATATCTACACTCTACAGATAGGAAAACTGAGGCTTAAACAGATTACATTATTTGCCCAGGTCACTGCTCAAAAGTAGAAACCAAAGAACTTCACAGCAGGTCTTATTTCAGTCCAATACTTTCCACATCATGGTGTCACTGTACGAATCTGTATACTGTATTAGGTGAGATAAAATACAATGAGAAGAGTACAAAGATATGTCCACAGTAACAATTTTAAAGTGTAAAGTTTTCACCAATCCACAAGTTCATTGGTACAAACACTAACAAAAGTAAAGCTAGAGAGAAATTTGTTAAGAATTCAGCAAGTGGCTCCAAAGAATTGCAGAATCCCTTGAGATATGTCTGAACTGAAAAAGGTACACAGCTCCTGAAGAATTATAATATAAGGCACTAGTTTTAAAGCAGATTAACATAATCTGTTCGTTTTATAAAAGAGGAAACCAAGGGCAAAAGACAAACACAGAAGAAGGCCTTAAGCAAATTAAGGATAAAACTACAACAAAAGCACATCTCCTTTCAGGGGTACACTCCCACCACACAACAATGCCTTCAGACTACAACTGAAGTACCATACCATGTATGACAGAGAGGAGTAATTGATAAATAACAAACCAGACTTTAGAAAGTGTTTGGTGAGGAAAGAGACCTGGGTCTGAGCAGTTAATGGCTGTATTTACTACTGAGGGATGGCTGAGGGAAAGAAGAATAAGAAGAGGCACTTCAACTAACTAACTAATCACTTCTGTAGTTATCTTACAAGTAGTTCCAGTTACAGAAACCAACTTGAGCTACTTTAAGCCAGAGAGAAAATACATTAGATGGACACTGGAGCACCTGAAAGACCTTTTAGATGATCAAACAAGTTCCAACTCTCTCAATCTGTTTCACTCCAAAATTTCAGATTCTCTGGAGAATGTAATGATCCTATCTCTGTCTAAAGCTTTCCAGGCTCTCATCTGCTAGAGCTGATGATCAACTTTCAAAATAGTCATCTTACTATTCCAAGAAAACAAAATTAAAAATTAATTCCATTGTTCTCATTTAAAGAACCCAAAGGTGACCTTTTAGGTAATATTCCCTAAATGAAAATGAGAAAAATCCTTCTGACTATAGGACAATGGTTATCTCCATCTCCAGCTTTTTGAGTAATGCTGGCAACTTGATTCTACAAAGCAGTCTGTACATGGAAAATCTTCTCTATCAATTCATTTGCTGAAGGATGAACCAAACTTAACACCAATACTTTATAAAACAAATAAAATAAGAGTAATTTTTTGGAAAAAGCCTCTTAAACAAGTATCGAAGGAACTATTCCAACACAGTTTCATAACAAAGAGATCAGCATTAAATGCATTCAACTTCCTAAGAAAATCAACACAGGGGCTAGTAAAAGAAAAAGGTCCAATGAAAGAAAAATACTGTTATGAGGATCATAAATTTATGGGAAAATTAAATGGAAAGAGAAGAAGTATGGATGCTGAAGAAGTCTGCCTCTTGCAAGCAAGGAACATCTGGACTACTCAAAATAAGCAGCTGGAAGTCGTAACATTTAGAAAATATCAGGAGATCACCACAGCAATACAAAGCAGCCAGAAGAGATACATTCAACCACTCATTAAAAAGCATGCTTTCTAATCTATGACTAAAAGAAACATAGGCACTAAGTGAACACATAAAAATCCAAAGTAAAAGAACAGAAAAAGATGTTAGCATGCAATAAGACTTCACCAAGGAGGGAGTATTACAACTGGAATTACTGAGTGCAAAAGTCAAATAAAAGGGTTCTGGTATGGAGAAAGGGCACCCAACACAAGTCAGAGCAACACACCCCAAAAACAACTCAAGGACAAAAGGGAGTTTTGAAAACCCTCAGAAAGCCCACAACAAGGTGGAATACAAAAGATAAAATAAGAACAGGGCAACTAAATCAAAACAAACATCTCTATATGCAAATCAAATCAGAACAAAAAGATGTGGATCAAAACCTAAAACCTTTTTCCAAGTGATAGCCCTGCCAGAAGCACATCAATACTTCATAACTGCAACCCTAGACCTGTAAAAGAAATAAATTCCAGATGAGATATAGTCAGCTAAGGGGGTAAGTCTGAAGCAATCAACAAGAAATTATTTACTTGCTTCCTAGCATTCTAATCTCAATGTCTGAAAGATTATCAAGTGTTGGGGCCCTCAGGGCCCAAGAGCCTCAGCACTGCAGACCTTGGCCACGTGCCTTTCCACGAAGAAGCGTTTATTGTCTGGAATTTAAGTCAGGTGTTCTTCTGCTTGAAATTTGGATCAGGTGTTGAACCACGGGACTGTTCTAAGGAGGAGGTCCCGGGGTGGGGTGATGGGTCTGGAGAGTTTGTTAGCCTATTAGATTGCTTGTATGCTAATGTTAGCCTATTAGATTGCTTGTACGCTAACGTGTAGCCTATTAGATTGCTTGTATGTTAATGTGGGTATGGAAGGGTACTTAAGCTTGGGCTTTGCGGAATAAGTGGGGTCCTCGAGTCAGTCAACGTTCCATGATCGAGAGAGTCTGTGTGGTGTCTCTGCCTGTCAAAGACGCCGCAAGTGGTGCCGAAACCCGGGAATCTCGGTAAAGTTTGCAGTAGTGCAACGCATCCCACTTAGCGGGGGGAGGTCTGCGGTAGAGCAGCGGAGAATAAAGTTTGCAGTAGTGCAACGCATCCCGCTTAGTGGGGGGAGGTCTGCGGTTAAAGCAGCGGAGAATAAAGTCTGCAGTAGTGCAACACATCCCGCTTAGCGGGGGAGGTCTGCAGGTGGAGCAGCGGAGTATCTGCTATTTATAAGATGGGCTCGGAGACGGCTCATGTCTGCATGGAGGGTGCTTTAAAAGATATCTTGAGGGCTGGGAAAGTACCTCTGAAATCGGAAACAGCCTGGACTGTGCCCTCACTGGAACAGAGGTAAACATTGGGCTAATGAGTGTAAATCAAGACGGGACCATTTGGGTAATCCTTTCAATTTGGATAGTCCTTTCCCTCCGGTAAATGGGAGGAGGGGCCCGCCCCAGACTCCGAAGCAGCAGTGTTATGGGGCAATACAGCTTCTCTCGCAGACAATTCCCTTACATAAAGATGATTGCAAACAACCCCAGGGTTTGGCAAACAGTCCTTCAGAAAATGGAATGGACCCGACTCTGTACTTATATGGGGTCGAGGGCATGTTTGTGGTTTTTCTTAGAACGAAGATGGTGCCCGGTGGCTTCCTGAACGACCAGTCCGGACCGCTGAACAGGCTCCTGTGGCAGCTGAACCTGACGATGATGCTGATATCGAGGAGTGAGGAAAATTTCGTTGGACCTTTGTTCCAGACTCTTCTTTGTTGCATCCTGCCATATGGGAACAAAATGGACTACTTCTCGCTATATCTTGGACTGATCAAATCCAATGGACATATCTTCTTCCTCTTATACTTTTTCCTCAACCACTTCCCATTTCAGCAATGTATCATCAATGGGAATGTGGTCTGATTTTGGACAGAGACAATTGTATGTTTGGAAAATGAGGGTGGCTGTCTATACTCCCTATGTTACATGGCAAGATAATGGACAATTTGACTAATTACGTATTGTTTACTGTTAATTTGAAAAGGCATTGAGCCATCCTAAGTTGAACTAATTATTGCTGAAATTGTTGCATATTGATGCAGCACAAACTGCTGTCGTTACTCAGTTAGAAAGTATGTTTCCCTCCTGGCCGGATTTTTCCCGTATGTTTGATTTTCCCTTATATTATTTGTAGTGGAATGGAATGATTACAAACTCTGGCCGCTAACATTCATGGTCTTAAGCGATGTGGCAAACCCCCCAGTTTTGGTGTGTAATTGGGCTGGTAGCCAAAGACGGGTAAGATTTCTCTGCATTCAAGACAACCTAAGACAGGATGCATGTCATGCTGCATGTAGTCCAATGACGGGTAAGTTCTGACTGTAAGGGAACAACCTAAGACAGGCAAGTCTAGCACCAAACTTTACATTAAAAAATAAAAAAGGGGGAATCAAGTGACTTCCAAAGGTACCGCTGAAATTTCTTTTAGGAAAGCATAACAGAGTTAATAAAGTTCTACTCAACTCTAGGTCCAAAGACCAATAAAAAATATAATCTCAAAATGAATCAGAATTTAGTTAAAAACACCCCATCAGAATCTTAAATTTTACATTCCATTTTACAGTCAGCACTAATCACCACAGAGATTTTAAAATACAATTCTCATGCACAAATTACGATTTCTCCAAGATTCAAAGCAATGGGCCAGAATAAAGGACAGCTTCTATGCTTCAGAGTCTGTAAGAAACTATACTCAAAAATCATGTTATAAGAGATCATCATGGGAGACCCCCCTCTCAACCTCTCTCTGAGAGCATTACTTTCTCAGTAAACCTCTTCTTACTTTAAAAAATAAAATAAAATCATATTATCTAAAATGACTTAGTTTAAGTAAGGAACAAACATGTCTGCAGATTAACATAACAATCTAGATAAAAAGACCTCATAAATTTAGAGAAGGTGCATAGAAGAGAGAGAGAGAGAGCGCACACACGCACACACATGCATATGTGAGTATATTATTTAGGTGGATTGAGGACTGAATTTCCACATTTTCATTAAAGTATGACAACTTTAACTTTACTAAAATACTGGCAAAAGGAGAAGCTGAAAAAATTCACATTGGAAAAAAAATCAAAGTAAAAACAGTGGCTATAATGTTTCTAGGCATAAAGAAATAATAAAGAAAACTTGGCAGAAGCCAATGGAGAATTGGACCAAGTGATGCGTCTTAGCACAGCGTAAGAGATGAGATGAACAACACTGGTTATTACCTAGCCTTTTCTACTTTCTTAAGATGAATAAATAATTAAAATTTGAAATGTAACTCAAGAGAAAATTGGTGAATGAAAAATGTGTTCCTGCACAATCTGTCAACAGGATATCATAATAGGGAGCCTGAAATTTTAAAAGATAAAATATTCCAGAAAGATCATGGCATGGAGCTTATGAGGATAATGTCTACTTTGTAAAGAACAATATACAAAATAAACTAATGGCAAGCAATCACTAAAGTAAAGGAAGAAATCAGATGCATAGTTCTATGGTCCTAGTTCAAAGGAGAGGGTTAGCTTGAAGAGAATAGATGAAAAACAGAAAAGAATTTAACAGAAAAAGGTTTTTAATAAGTTGGGGTGGAGAAGAATGAGATAAGGGAAGTACTTAAGAATGAAAATTGTTCCAATTAAAACAGGAAAATAAAATTGAAAAAGGAAGCAGCTAGGCAGGCACACTTTTAACACAGATACAAAATAGAGAATGAAATGCCAAGGTTATAAAACTTACAATAAAGACAATTAGAATTGGTCACTCTTAAAGAGATGGTATGTCAAGAGTTAACTCTACATTCTTGAAGTTCCATTTGCCTAACTGAACAATGATAAAGTCTAATCAGATCTTGCTAGAAAAGGGTATCTTAAGCACAGCAGTAGTTCTAGCTACTTGGCAGGCTACAGCAGGAAAATAGCTTAAGCTCATAAATTTTAGAGACCTGGACAACATAGCCTGGACAACATAGAGAGACTTCAATCAAAACAACAACAAAGAAAAAGGAAGGTGGGGAGCGCAGGGGGAAGAGGTTAAAATTCACCTACTATATAAGCAATGGAAGAATCACTAATAAATATTAGCTTATTTGCCAGAGTAAAATCAAACCAAAAAGGAAGGTAATGAAAATAATGTCTTAATATGCCTATTTATCAGAAAGTCACAATTTAGCTCATGAAGTATGGGATAAAAGCTATTTGTTACAAAGAATACACTTACTGTTAAGTCTAAATTTTTGTTTATGTACATGTATGTGTTCAATGCCCACAAGAATACTTGTGAGAGGGGTTGGAGGAATGGCACAGCAGTTAGTAAGCACACGGACCTGGGTCCAAATCCTTAGCACCACATAAACCAGATGTTGTTACACACACCTGTAATCCCAGCCCCAAGGAGGCTGAGACAGTTGGAATGCTAAGTGTTCAAGCCCAGCCTGTGCTACATAGTTAGTTCAGGACCAGCCTGGGCTACAGAGCGAGACACTGTCTCAAAAAAGTAATACTTGTGAGACAGCCATAACCAATTGTTATGAATAAATTTAAAGTGGGAGTCACCAAATTTTTTCCGCAAAGGGCCACAGAGTAACTAAAGTTTTGGGTGTCAGTCTGTCGAAACTACCTAATTCTGCCACTAGCGTGCAAAGACAGCCATAAATGATAAGCAAAATGAATCAGTATGGATTTATTACAATGACCTTATTTATGGACACTGAAGTTTGAATTTCATGTAATTTTTTACATGACATATAATACAGCTTTCTCCCCAATTATTTAAAAATGTAAAAAAACATTCTTCACTCTGTCTTTATGCAAAAATAAACAGAAGTCATAGCATGGCCTGGGGGCTACAGTTTGTAAGTCCTAACTTAAAGAAGGCCAAACTTCAAAAAAAATTATGTTCATAATTCTACATACTAATTTATCTCTTATAACTTCTTGTCCTCAACCAGCAAAAGGGGCATAATATCAGATGCATGTTTCCAGGCTGTTTGTTCCCAATACATTTCAGGGTATAGTGAAAGGCAAGAAAATGGGACCAAGTGGGTAGGAAAGAGACACTTCTTTGTCCCCTTAAAAAAAAAAAAACTGTCAAACTATCTAGGCATTTCTTTAAAATAAGAAAAAAAAATCAGCTCTAGTGCACATGCATGCATGACTGAAATATTTTTTGTCTTTTTTTCTGTTTTGGTACTAGGGATTGAACCCAGGGATTTGAACATGCCACGCAAGCACTACACTGAGCGACACCCTCAGCCTCTGAAATGTTCTTGATATGAGAAAGTATGCAGAACACTGAGAGGTTTATATCATATGTCAACAAAGTATTTCTATTTTACTATCTTTTTTTTTTTTTTTTTTGAAACAGGGTCTCATGTAGCCCAAGTTGCTCCTGAACTCACTACGTAGCCCAGGCTGGCCATGGATTCATGGCAATCCTCCAGCCTCAACCTCCTAAGTGCTCGCATTACAGGTATGTGACACCATGCCCAGCTTTTGTGGTGCTGGGGGATCAAACTTGGGCCTTATGCTTGCAAGGGGAATTAGACTCAAGGCCTTGCTTGTGCTCAGCAAGCGCTTTAACTGCTGTGCCATTTCTCCAGCCCCCTGAAAACATTTCCTGAGACAAAGCTAAGACAGATGCCACCTTTAAAGCCAGTCATACCATGAAGTCTACCATTTTCTTATGATTCATGTTTTGGTAAAAACAAAATTCACAATTTAAAATATCAGGCACAATTTAAAATATCAGAGTGATAGCTTACCTCGCATGCTCCTGAACACCCACAATCTCTACTTCACTATCAGAAGAAGCAATATTAATTTCTTCATTAAGTGGTACATTGCTAGCAGATGTTTTGTCACTTGTTAGGAATCCCGGATCCAAATGACCTAAGAAAGGGAAGAAAAACAAGCAAAAGAGTTTAACTGCTTACAAACAACTCACTGACAGGCTTCTTACCCAGCTTTAATCACAGAAATAGAATAACCCTATAAGGTCTTGCCATAGTGAAACTGTTTCCTATGTCAAATAAGTTTGGGCAATATTCTGTACTTAAAACCAAAACAAGACAGTTTACAAAACTAAACAGAACACATGCTTATGACAGGTATTCGAACTACAGGAAATATGAACTCATCTATAAAAGCCTGAGTTCAAAGTCTCTCACCCTGCACTCCTATGCATTATGAAAAAAACCTTAGATATACTTTGGTAAAAGTCCCTATGTAAATATATGTATATATAAACAGTAATACTCTATTTTATTCTATAATTCTAGCTTGCTTTGAAATGGCCTGCATAATCAATTAAAGGGTTTTCTACTGTTTATCACTTTAACAGAACAAAATTCTAAACCAGAAAAGCAAAAGGCATATATGAGATAGTAACAGTATTAATATGATACTTATTCTGGGACACTTCGTGAAAAGACTTATCACATTTTCTCTCTCAAAGAATACAGATCTAGCAAAACTTGGCCCTAAACTACATATAAAAGAGAAGGGCTAAGGGATCACCACAATTTTTGGCTCTAGCAACTGAAACATAACCTGTAAACTGCTGACAATTCTAATTAGACACGAACACCATATATATTCTCAAAAAACAATAATCTATGGCACTAAAGAGTGTTAAGAATTCTTTCACAAGGTTCTTGATAAAGTGATACAGTAAAATACATTTGCAACATCACAGAAACATGAGCTTATAACACTCTCTCAATGGAGGCTTATGGCACATCATAAGCCCTAAAACAATAGAGCCTTAAAAACGATTCCAGCAACAGCCAAAAACCAGCCTATGTGCACGGCTCTTGAATATTCTAAATTTAAGTTTTCTAGGATGAAAATGCCTAGAAGTTAACACAGAAAAAAAGTTACAGTGAGAATAAATTTTCATTTTCTCTTTAAAAGGATTTATGCCATAGTGTCAGAATACAAAATTATTTCTCCATATTTTAAAAGAGTTCATGACATTTCACATAAACCAAACCAATGTAAAGAAAATTAAAATCTACACACATAATTCTTTTTCTTTCATTCTCATCAATGCTTCAAGGTCACTGAGAAAACCTGTACTTTTATACAAAACTTTTATTTTTATGCATGGTATCAACCTTCAACAGAACCCTTCTGGAAAGATGCACGCAGTCTCAAGACAGACTTTACAAATGTTCACATCCTTTAAGCCTATAAATATATCCCAAGCATTTACCTTAAGGAAGAAGACTTTTTAAATAAGTGAAATGTTACAACACTCAAAATATGTTCACAGTAGTGCTAGGTACAAACATGGGAAAATATACACATAGTTAAGCATCCATCATACATAACACAGAAAAAATGCAGATAATGGGCAAAGCTATGAAAAGTAACTGTTCTAAAGATACTGTGGGTATCACTTTAAAAGAACAAAATTCTAACTCAGAAAAGTACATATTTAATGTGCAGTCATGTGCGTGTGTTCCTGAAGAACGGATCCAGGGCCTTCACAATGAGCTATATCCCTATCCCTTTTTATATTTATATTTATTTTTGAGACACCGTCTTGCTAAGTCACTATATTGCCCAGACTGGGACTGAACTTGTGACATTCCTGTCTCAGCCCCCACAAGTGCTGGGATTATAGGCATGCAGTATCACACTGGGCTTCTACACAATTCTTTAATTGTATTTTTACCCATTTTTCTTCAATTGAAAAAGATGCATATGTGTGAAAGCAGAATGACTGGAAAGCTTAAAATGTCCCCTAGATAACAACTACTGACTGAGATGCTACTGCCATCTGCATGAAGATGTAACCTAGACAAGGTTATGATGGCTCTGGAAGTGTGCACGTTACCTACCTCTGAACTCTAGGAGCACACAAAATGTTTATTCATTCAATTGGGCATGGTGACGGTGCCCGTCACCCCAGCTTCTCAGAAGGCTGAGGCATGAGGTCTGCTTAAGCCCAAGAGCTCAAGATCAGACTGGGAATGTATGTATCAAAAACCAGAAAGAATATCAAATATTCAGTTTTGTTAAATCTAGAGTGGTAGCTTACAGGAATTAGGTAAAATCTAGAATGTGGTAAATCTAGAGTCTTAATCTCTGATTCCCCATTTGTTGCTGTGGCCAAATCTTTTATCCAATTCCTACTCAATGTTTTAGTTAGGGTTATCATCATGCATGCTACTCCAACTGAACTACTAAAGAAGAAAACAAGTTGAAAGCATCATTTGTCAACACTTCAACTTGTCCGTTACTTCATCTGTTTGTTCCTACAACTAGTACTTGTTAGTAACATGCTACAGACTATGTTAGGTGAGGGATACTACAGGGAACAAAGCAGGCATGTTCTCAACCCTCAATATATCCACAATAAATGTAGATAGTAAAAAGCAATCTTTTGCACTACTGCTTAAAAACACCTTGGACAGAGAGAGGTAGAGTAGCCTGAAAACACACAGAAAAGACATATGCCCCAAACCTGAGGGTGACCAAGGAAGCTGAGCTCTCAGGAAAGATTAGACAGAGGTGAGGAGAAGTAGCACAAGCACCATTTTTCTGCCTTTTAGGGTTCAAATGTTTAGTGAGATTTGGGATAATGATGCAGAGTAATGAGAAACAAGGCTAGCAGTCAAAGGAGGCCAGAAAGAACATAGTGAGGAATTATCTGAACTCTGAGAAGTGCAAAAACACTGAAAGATCTATGTAAAGAACTGAGTGAGAGGCTCTAGCTTTATATTTTACAGTTTCCAGAGACTTCTGGTTAAGATGGTGGCTGAGTAATAGAGCTGCACAATGTCTCCTTGTGGACCCACTTAAAAAGTTGAGAATATAGTCAAAAACTGCAGGTTCAATGGAGCTAGGATGGGGAGGAGTGCCCCAACAACTGAAAGATCACAGAAGGTAAAAAATGGCAAAAACACATCGGAGCAGAGGTAAACTGCACCCCAGAAACCCACCACAGACCAACAGTGAACAGCTGGGAGCCACAGGCATCCACGGATGGAGGAAAGCCTGCCTGGAACCTCTAACCAAGCCAGGAGAGGAAAGAGCTCCCCAACAAGTAAGTGAAAGAAGGCCACAAGAAGGCCAGACATCTTGAAGACATATCAGAAGTAGAGGAAAACAGCAGCTCAGGAAGAAGTCCCAGGCCAAATGAGTACAGCCTGGAGCTGCTGGCATCCACAGATGGAGGAAAGCCCATAGTCTGGAATCTCAGAGCTACGTAAGTGTAGACCCAGGAGAAGTGGAAATTGACAGAAGCTGGAAGCCCCATCCTCCAAAAAAATGAACCTGTGGGTAGTACATGCCACAAACACAAGGTGACCTCCCGCTAAAAAAGGACTCCTGGAGCCTAGATCAGAGGCAATGCTTGGCAGACATAACAATGATGTAAGCAGAAGCCATTTTAAAAAGAGAGCCTGAGTGAACTATTTAGAGTAAAAGAAGGCTCAGAAAAAGCACATTAGGGTTTTTGGGGTCACTCTTAAAACAGTGTCTAAGAAGAAATTGGCACAAAAGACAGTTACAGAGAGGAGAGAAAGGCACTGAACCCCTGGGACAGCTGGGGTATAGCAGAGCAGCAGAGGCCAACCCTCAGGGGAGAAAAGCCTTTGCTGAGGGGGCTGGAGGTGAACAGCACACCTCAGGGGCCATGGGACTGTTAGGCCCTCCCTCACTACCTACTCCCAGCACAGAACTCAAGAGAAATTTCAGCTTCCCCAATCACCCTCATATTCAAAGAAACCTCAGCTAGGCCTTTAAAGTAAAGTCCCTCAGCAACAGAAACATGGGAAGAAGACAGGCAAAAGGACACCCACAGAAACGCCTGAGACCCCAGAAATTAATGTCACAGGCCCTGAAATAGTAGAATTCATAGGAAAGGAAGTCAAAAAGCAAATAAACAGGTCAAACAACCAGTTCAAATAAGATATTCTCAAACAAATATAAGCAATGATCAGCAGGCCCAAAGAGGAACTTAGTAAGCAAATAGTGGTCATAATGGATACAAAGCTTACTGAACATACAAAAGTTAGCTGAGGTACACAAGGAAATGCAAGATATGAAGGAACATTTTGATAGAGAAGTAAAAATTCTAAAAACAAATCTAGCTGAAATTCAGGATATGAAAAAATATATTTGAAAGCAGAGGAAGCTGAGTCAAACATTGTGAGGACAAAATTTCGGACCCTGGAGACATGCCTGAGGAAATTAAAATTAGGCACTGCTCCAAAATTAGAAATGAGCTATGTAGCTGGATACAACAGCTGATCAATGATTCAAAAAGAATCAGCCTCTGAATTATGGGTGTGGGAGAAAGAGCAGAAGCTAGCACCAAACGTATAAAAAATTCATTCACTGAAATCATGCAAGAAAATTTTCCAATCTTGGAAAAGAAATTAATTTTCAGGTACAAGCTTTGAGAACACCAAATAACCTCAATCAGCAACAAGACTCTCACCATGGCATATCATAATCAAAACCTCAAAAGTACAATATAAAAAGAGAATATTAAAAGTGGCAAGAGAATAACAGACATTATTTTACCAACGCAAGCCCATTTCAAATTATCACATATTTCTCAATGCAAACTTTAAAGGCCAGGAGAGGCTGGAGCAAAATCTTTCAAGCTTTAAAAGACAGCAAGTGTCAAACCAGGTTGCTGTATTCAGCAAAATTATCCCCAAAACTTAAGGAGAAGTAAAATCATTTCATGACCAAGAATCCCTAAAGAAATCTGCATAAAATACTTGAAGGAATCTGAGAGACAAGCAGCACCAAAAAACATGGAGAGAAGAAAATATCTAAAGAGAAAGTATAATAAAAAGGATTGGTTTTTGAATCATTTGATTGTTATCCTTCTATAACAGTACCAGCTGTCTCATAAAATCTGTGAAAGTTCCCCTACAATTATTATTTTTAATATTATATTAGTTTGCAAAACATAATAATTATATTCAACATGGGGAATTGGCATAAAATCTTTTAAAATATGTATACATAAATTTATGGATGGATAGGTAGATAAATTGATAAACTAAACCTGGCAAAATGCACATAGTGAAATATGAGTAAATAATTAATGAATGCAAAAAAATTCCAAAATAACTAAGTATGCTGTTTATCTACTGCTTTATGTGTAATATAATTTTGTGAAATAAACAAGTTCATTTAATGTAGCAATTCACTTATTCATTAAGAAAACTGATTGATGTAATGACAACCAGAACACTTTCTGAATGTACAAACATTCACCTTTCAGTACTCAGCCAAGGAACCTGAAATTCAACTTCTCTTTTTCTTTCTCACATTTTCTAGCCATATAAATTTCATTGTTACAGTTCTTTCCTATGTGGACTGGTCAGTGAGGCCATGTTAATAAAGGTATAGTAAGATATAGAAGAACTGTCAGCTAATTGTCCCAGTAAAGGGCTCTGCTGGACCCAGAGAAGAGCCATCAAGTTATGGCCAGTGCAGCCCTTTCTAGGGGTGGGAAGCTGAGCTAAAGAGTAGTGATTTGAGTGGTGAAGTGAGTCAGACACAGAAGATTAGATGTTAAATATCATATGATATCTCTGAATTGAAAAACCCAGAATACAGGCATTCTATAGAACCAAATGGGGGTGATAGTGGGGATTACAGGAGGATGGAAAGGGTGTGGGAGGGCCAAATATGGGAAGGGGAAGGGAGTGCAATGTGGATGTGATACGTATGTGCACAAAATACTCAAGTTCATTGTAAACATTAAAATGGTGGGGAAAAAGAGTTTCCATTTGGATAGGCATGGTGGTGGATACCTGTAATCACAGCACTCTCGGAGGCTGTGGCAGGAGGATGCAAGGTCAATCTTAGCCTGGGCAACTAAGCGATTCAGCAAGAATCTATCTCAAAACAAGTTTGAAAGAACTAGCAAATATTAGCTCATTGTGGCGCCCTGGTTTAATCCTCAACACTGCAAAAAGAAAAACAAGGAAGTTTCCTTTTGTAGCACAGAAATGGAACTACCAGCAAGACAGGAACTGGAGGCAAGGAACCCTGCTGGACTGCTGCACTTCCCCGGTTGGGAAGTGGCTGTGGCTGAACTGAGAAAGGCACAAGACGGGGTATATACTTCATTAGCTCAGTGGGTTAATAAAAATTGAATCAAGAAAATGAAAAAGAATACAGAAAGTAAAAAGTTACGCTTAGGTTTCTGATTCAGGCAACTGGACGGGGGTACAGGACCATTTATATTTAATATAGTAAAAAAGGCTAATGTGGATGCTAATGTTCCTTGGAGAAATCCAAAAGGCAGCTAGAAACATTGTTGGAAATCTTAGGTCAGAAGTCTACAAGGCAACGAGAGACATCTTATGTCCTCAGTAACAGTGTGGAGAGCACAACCATTCAGAGGAGGGATGCAGCCAGGCATGGTGGACAAATTTGTAACCCCAACACTCAACACTCAAGAGGCTGAGACAGAAAGACTGCTTTGAGTTCAAGGTCAGCCTGGGCTACACAGTGAACTCAGGACTAGCCTGGACCACAAAGCAAGACAAACAAAAACAACAACAAACAACAAGAACAAAACACAATGAAGGGTGCCTAGAAAAGAAACCTAATGACCACTAATTATGAGACTAGCACACAAATGGGATACCACAAAGAAAATCCCAAATATGTGAAATCATAAACAAGACCATCTCTACGAAGAAGTACTTAACAATGCCCTTTGACACTGAATATGGTGGTGCATACCTGGAATCTCAGTACTCTGAGAGGCTGAAGCAGGAGGAGTCTAACTAGCAGGAGAAGATCTAACTCAATGGCACCCCATCTCAAAATAAAAAATAACAAAGGCATAGGATGTAGCCAGTGAGAAAATCCGGGATGCAACCTCTGTGCCCCTCTCTCCAGCCAGTCTGAGAGGTCAGGTGAGAACAGCTACGCAGAACCCAATAAAATCAGCAATCAGATAATCACAAGTGATCCCCTTAAGGGGCAACTCCGGAGCAATGAGGTCAAAGCCAGCAGCAAAGAAAGCTGAAGAATGACAGAACAGGTTGATGGCAAGAGCTGATCTTCATCTGCAGAGAATGTGGGAGGCACATGTTCAAAGTGAATTTAACAGGGAAAAGCCCTGAAGCAGCCATTCTGAAACAAAGTATTCTTTAAAGGGGGGAGGGGTGGGGGCAGAAGCGGGAATGCTGGGCAGAAGTGAGACCCAGGATGGAGTTGTAGATTAGGAAATCCCATTACACTGTCATATATTAACCATGACATTTTTGTTCATTCACGAAACATTACTGGTATATGGTTTAGTCTCTTGTCTCTCTTACCACTTTCAAGTCCTGTTATAAATAGCTGCAAGGGGTTTTGGGATTTTTGTTTTGTTTTGATGCAGGATCTTACAAAGTTGCTAAACTGTCAAGAATGGGTTTGAACTTGTGAATCTCCTGTTTCCCAAGGTGCTGGGATTACAGGTATGAGCTGCCATCTCGCTAATATTCATTATTTATATAAACAACCACCTCAATATTGTCTGTGCTCACGCACTAAGAAGCAAGGAGTTGGGCTCTAAGAGGTATTTCACAGCAAGCGGCTCAGCTTGCCACTGTCCTCAAAATAAATAAGGACATTGAATTAAATCAAGCTTAAAAGGTAAATTTTAAGAGTTACTGTTGCTGCCCGGGAACACAGCTCAGCACCTACAGTGCTTGTCTAGCATGCATAGGGCCTGAGTTCAATTCCCCAGCAGGGTGGCACACACCTGTAAATCCCACCACTTGGGAGGATGAGGCAGGAGAACTGGGAGTGTGCCTTAGTTATTTTCTTGTGACGGTGACTCAATACACAACATGCACAAATTAGGGGAGGAAAGACTTGTTTCAGCTCATATTTTAAAAAGGTCTCAGTCCATTCACAGGTGGGAGACTGGAAAATGGTGGAATCGCATATGGGGCTGCAGCTAGATGCAGAGCTGTTGCTGATGCTCCAAAGACAGAGATCCTCACAGCATGGCAGAACAGAGAGGCCTGCGAGGAAGGGCAGACCAGCACACCCACCTCCAGGTCAAGCCCCAAGCCTCTGCCCCATCTCCCACACTACACAATATCCATAGGTACATGAGGCTTTTGGGGGACACTCCAGATCCAAACCACAACACAGTATGAGACCAGCCTAGGCTAGATACTGAATTCAGGACCAGCCTGGACTACTATCTCAAAAAATAGTTACTACTACTATAACCAAATTCTTCCTCTTTCCCTCTCTTTGATTATTTGATGCTTTTAAACAACAAAATTCAGTAAATACAACAATACAACAGAATTACTTAATTCTAGATCCAATTCTGTCACCATGACTCTAGATTTTTTTGGTGTGACTATTTTGTGCCACGTGTCATCGATATTTCTTAAGAAATTTCCGAGCAGGCTCCCTCTTGCCTCACCCTACACGTCTAACAGTCTCTTCTCACAGAACAGTCTTCTTGTTCCTTTCAAACACGGGGTTAAAAAAAACCTCATTATGCTATGTATGTTAATTTTATACGTCTTAAGTAAAACAAGGTACTCATCACCAGTATTTCAAATTTTTCTAACTTTGTGCAACCTTACATACCCAGAAACAAACATATATACAGCTTTCATTATTACTACATTGATCCAAACAACTCTGGCAGCATAGCTTTGGCCATAAAAATTCCAATCCAATCCTGTTGGCATTCAGAATCTTTATGGAACTAGTACGTTGCTCTAAAAATGATCACTTAAAATCAGGATCTATTCTTTCAACAATAATGTGTATATCACATAAAAAATCGGTATGAGATAAAATATGGAAAATAATAAAGTAATAACAGTGCTAAATGCAAATTTTCTGAAGATTGCTAATTCCTGGACTAATAATGTCTTTGCCACAATACTGTCAAAGTCATTAGATAAAATGGGTTACAGAGGAAACAAGTAGGCCAGGATCCATACACTACACCATGCTAGATGTCAAAAATGTTTAGTATCTTAATGTACATGTGGTGGCACATTCATAATATCTTTAATCTCAGCACTCCGAGACAGTGGGATCACAAGTTCAAGCCCAGACTGGGCAGCTCAGCAAGACCTTGTCTGCCTACCTCCCCAACCCCCAAGGAAGGAAGGCAGGTGGGCAGGCGGACGGGCAGGGAAGCACAGGAAGCAGGAAAGACTAAACCACCTCCTCCTTTACAAGACTGAACTATGAAATAGTCTTTGATCAGCTAGTAACAAAAGCATGGCTGTTTATATTGGATTATTTTTTAAAGCCCTGCATTAGGAATAGAAAGCCCAAAATCTGTTTCTCTGCACTCTATTAATTTCTGTTACAGGCAGATCAAGATTACTATCCCTATTTTAAGTCTGGGCTTGAATTAACGATCCTCCTTCCTCAGCTTCCTGAGAAGCAGGGTAGGATTATCATAGTGTGCCACTACATCTGGCTCATAACCTACCTTCTTGACCAGAAAGCAAATGGAGGGGGTAAAACAAAAGTCAATTTAGAATTTATAATTTCCCAGGAAAAATCTGAATAAAGTTCCATCCAAGAGCAGTACCTCAGTCTTTTGCTTTTTGGCCCCAACTACATCTATGGTTACAATGAGCAGCCATAAACACTAACAAAAATAAAATCCATTTTCAAATACAATTAGTTTCTTAACCATGCTGAATACGAGAGTTACCTAGAAGTTATTAAAGTTTCTGAGACACCATTTCAGATATACTAATAGAATCTTAAAGAAAAACTAGGGAGACTGAATTTGTATAGGCATCCTGCATAATTTCTAAGTCAGACAAAGCTTAGAAAATATTTTAGCAAAGTTAGTTCACCATAGGAACAGGACAGTAAACTTGAATTTACTAACTGCACCATTACCACATCCTCATTCAGCCTACTTGAGCATGTTCTGATTAACATAATGCTGGTTAGGCTCCTGATGCCTTATTGTACACTACACTGGTATGAAACACAGCACGAATGTTATTTCACTTGATGGTAACAATAATATTTTGAGGTATACACTACTCTTACCCAGTTGAGCAGAGAAAACAGGGTTTACATAGCTTACCTAAGATCATACAGTTTCTAAGTGGTTGCTGATTAAAAAAACACACCCTCCTATGTTGTACAATATTAGTATTAAGTGAGAAAAAGCAAATGGAAATCTTAGGTCTTTCATTGATCAGGGATTTCCTGATTTCAATTTAGATTTAAAAATCTGCTTCTTATTCAACTATTTTTACCTCATTTAAACAAAAACACTTAAATAGTAACAACTATTTTGGATATAAGAATATCATCCAATTTCTTCAAAAAAAGAGGCAAACTACTGTGCCTCCACTTATTACTTATGTGACCTCAAATGGTGTAGGAAGGTAACCTGGCCTGAGATGCTGATACTGATGTTAAAATGACACCTAGCATCTGTCTAAGAACAGGAAGGATTCAGATTATTCATTACCTAACACTCAAACTTCAAGAGTAGACTAAACTCAAAACTATAAACTGGCAATTAATAAGTTCTATTAACATTTTGTTTTGATATTCTAAGTCAGCTTCATTTCCACTATGAGTAATAATACCTATTTTCATTTACTATTCACATACCTGCATTGTCAGGTTTAAGGAAAAAATTACTTTGAAAGATTGAATAAATGGCTTCATTAGAAAATGTCAAAAAATTTCATAGGGACCTGAATAATGTTGACTAAATCCTAAACAAATACCATTTACAGCCCACAACCCCCTCCCATCATATCTTAGATAAATACTAAGATACAATCTTAAATGTCAATGACAGCATTATTTAAACTAGTACTAAAAAAAAGCATAAGAAACTGTAATATATATATTTGTATAGTGGAACACTAAGTAGAAGTGGGCAAAATAATCAAATGAACTAGACCCACACATAACAAGCACCGAGCTTAATGCCTTGGTAGCACAAAAAAAGGAAGTTGCAAATGATCATCTGCAATGTGATACCAGTTAAATTTTGTTGACTAAACCCAGGGCCCCTAGCACACTAGGCAAGTGCTCTGCATGAATGCTTATTACTGGCAACAAATGAAGTACTAATATATAAAGAAATGTACTAATATAAAGAATACCAAGCATTAAATAATAAATCTGGAGGGGTGGGGAGATTGGGGTGAGGAAGGATAAAGAACAGGGCGTAGAGCTGAAGCTACAGTAATCTCCCACCTCATATATGTCTGCCATGTTATAGTTCTTTAAAAAAAAAAAGGTGGTAGATTTCCAAATGTGATATTTTAGATAAACTTAACAATTACCGTGAAGCTTTTATACTCACAGATTCAACCAACTACGAATGGAGACTGTTGAGGAGTAAGAGATGGGTGAGTGGCTGTGCTGAATGTCTACATAAAACTGTCATTATTCTCTAAACAAGACAGTATAACAAGTATTTACATAGCATTTGTAATATATTAGATAATGTAAGTAGCCAAGAAATCTTTTAAAGCATACAGAGGAAGTGCATAGTTTGTGTACTCAGATACTATGCCATTTATATAATGACTGAGCAACCCTGGCTTTTGATAGGCACAGTAGTTCTGGACCAATCCCCCACAGGGGCTAAGGGACAAATGTATCTGTATCTGAAAATATAAATGTTTCCCTGACATTGGTAACTTTAATGATGTCTCAAGGTCTCAAACCTTGCACTATTTGGTTGAATTAAATGTAACTGCTGGGTTTTTGTACACCAAAAGTCAAATATTAATGATGCTATATGGTCCAACCAACTAGTTAAAATTGTCTACATGAAAAGAAAAATGTTCAGAATCATTTTTTTTCTGCAAGAATATTTTACAAATTGCCATGGCAAGACTAAGTAGAACAGGGAAACAAAACTGAACTGGAATGGATTACTGAATGTCAATGAGTAAAAAAATCATTTAGTATACAGCAAAATACTACACAGAAACATACTGCTCAAAGTGTGTCAAATTACTGCTCTTTGATATAAACTATTATTATTTATTTTCAAACCACTTTTACATAGTACTAATGAGTTTTTAAAAGACTCTTCTTGGGCAAACAAGCATTTATTTATGTAAAAGTCAATGTCTAGAAAAGAAATGAATAGTCAAAGATCAAACAGGCAAGTCAGCAATCAAAACATAGTCAAAATGAAATTAGTCACAGTAAGTTAATCAGAAGGGAAGCAAGTAAGTTTAATTTTTCTAATCTAGTTCAAATCATAGACTGTAAGAGGAAGAATTCAAGACAACAATCAATGGTATTCCGGTTTCTATACAGAAAATTCTGGACTACCCTACCCCTTTTTTTGTAATATAAAACTCATTTTTCATAAAGATACTTTTTTAGGCCGGGCACGCTAGAGCTCACCTGCAATCCCAGATACTTAAAGCTGAACTTGAGGATCACAAGTTCAAACACTCAAAAAGTTTTTTGTTTTTTTTTTTAAAAAAAAAAAAACAGCTAAAGATACAGCTCAATGGCAAAGCACCCCTCCCTGAATTCTAACCAGTACTAAGAGGAGAAGTTGGGGAAAGGTCAAAAAGATTAAACTACAAAATTAGTTCATTAAAAGCAATACAGATAATCCTCCAAAACTACTAAAGAATGTAACACATAAACTGACTGTTTTCTCAATCCTTTCCCTTTTATAATTTAAACTCAAGTACTAGTACTTTTTTTAAGATTTAAGTTAGAAACAATGAGGACAACATTGAAGGAAATCTGAAAACACTATGGAAGGTTTCCAAAGGCAAGAACAGGAGTTTTCTGGATTGCTTTTTAAGTGAATAAACATGATTCTTAAGTGCAATCACAGAATCAAGATAAATAATGCAAGACTGGGAGATTTTTTTTTTTTTTACCTGTGTTAACAGATGCAAAAATAGGAAGAGTGTTAGAAAAGAGAGAAGAAGATTCTTGGAAACATGTCCAAGTGAGCACAGAAGCACCCAGGACAGAGTTTCCATGGCTCCCTATCAAGCTGCAAGGCTGCTATCCAGCTTAAGTAAGGGAAAGGGCTGGCCAAAGATCTGATGGTGTATGGATTGTTTTTGCATGTTTGGGCATTTTTAACCCCAAAAAATATGCCTGCTGAAATCTACTAATGCCTACAATTAATGTTTTATATATTCTTATTTTTGCTTCTGACTAGGAAAAATGACAATGTGCAACCTACATCTTTTCAGTTATACATGGCAGCCTGGACATCACAGTCATACAATGCCAGATTGATCTGGCATGCTTGCTCTCCTCAGGGGGGTCCACTACCAGGAGAAACAACTGCAGGACACATGCACATTACATCATTAGAGAAGGAGTGGGGGAGACCAACCTGCCTCTGCATTCAGCTCCTCTAGAAGCCCGCTGGTCCTCCAGGTAGCTCCTGTGTTCTGGCCGCCTACAGAATTAGTGTGCTCTTGAACTACTGCAGCCGCCAATAAATTGTCCACATTTACCACTTCTGGGTCAGAGCTGGTGTCAGATATATCATAATGAGCTACAACTGGAGGTCCATCTAGGGAGGAAAGAAAATGTATACTTGTGTCTAACTTGTGGGGTGAAACATATTTCGGAAACTAAGTAAGAGCCCCCTAAATGCCAGCTGCCTTTACCTTATTTTTCTATCTCATTAGAAAAGCTGCACTTTATGCATCTAGTATTTTGGACATGATGTAAAAGTGGAAAAGATAACCCAGGCTTACAAAGATGAGGGACACATTTTGGAAGGAGGAAAAAGAGTGTTATGAAGAACAGAAGACAAGACTATACTGAACAATGTTAACACTGAATCTCCATCATACTCCCAAAGAGTCACAGGTTAAGAAAAATGGGATGACTCCACAAAGAAAGTGAAACTGACTTTTTAAAGAAAAAAACTGACAAGAACTATTAAAGGCCAAATATTTTTAGGAGAATTAACCTAGTTCTTTCTCTTAGTACCTCACACTAACAGCTCTTAGTAGATCAAAGAAAATCAAATACATATTTTCCTATTTACTGAAGAGACAAAGTTAACACAGAGTTCTACTTATTTATTTCCAGTAAAGGCTTTTCCATAACAGGGATGTTATATATACATATATGTGTGTGTATACATATATATATATATATGTATACACACACACATATATATACATATACATACATACATACATACATACACACTTCCCAACATTCTACAAATAGACAATACCTCCAAGCCTCATTTTCACGATTGTGCATTGGATGTCTTGTGAGCAGTATTTGTACTTCTTTTCCCTTAAGAAAAACAACCAGCTCACACTCCAGATAAATGATATGCCATCTCATGAGTGATTTGAAGGAAATATTAATGTTCTTACTGGAAAAATAAGAGATCTTTCCCACACTAAATCACACTAACTAGTTGAAAAAGACTGCACTGAGTTCCAAAGTAATTACACTGTAGCAACTCATGCTAAAATAACACAATATTCATGCTTATGGAATAGATGCATGCTTTAAAGTGCTAACGCTACCCTTTTCTTAATATGACAGCAAAAGCAAAACTAAAGTTTTCATTTAAAAAAATCCCTCTATTATCCCCATTTTAGAATAAAACTAAAATAGGAGCCAGGGATGTATCCCAGTAGTACTGTGCTTATCTAGAATAAAGCTAAAATAAAGGAATGCTGTTTCTCTTCCCGTTGCTATTCTGAAGTATAAGCAACCCATTTAATACTTTCATACATTTATTATACCCTCAAATAACTAAACATACCTGTTTTATAAAACTCTTGACCATGAAGAAAAAAATATATATGCCAATGAATCATAAAAATATAACACAATGAAGGATTATTTTAATACATGTATCCATTGTGTAAACTGCTAGTAAACAAAAACATGAAAGACACTTGAATATTTACCTTTTAAAACTAACCTCCTAACCACCAGGTTTATATAGCAACATTTTAAAAACAAAAATGACCAAACATATAAAATCAAATAAATTGTTAAGTGCTACTGTATAAAGAACAGACATGTTACAATATGAAAATCTGACAATCGTGACAATTTTAACTGAATACTCAAAACTATTTATTTCCTAATCAAGGTAAATCAAACTAATCAAAACTTCAAAATTTAACAGTGTGGCCTTGGTTTTGGTTGATAATGAATTTTGTTTCAAACAGCCAAACATCTGTTCGTGTTTGAGATTTTTCTTTTCCAAAAAAGAAAAGAAAGTTGCATCACTCAATGGAGTTTTCATCAGAGTTCAAAGTGATTATTGTGGAATTAAGATACTGTGTAAGATCCAAATACTCAGATGCAAAAGATACAAGTGCCAAGTACAATATTGACTATTTGACCATATGTTCTATTTTTTAAAAGGCCTGTGATTTTGTTCAGATGTTTGTAGTAATCAGCAATTTAAAAAATTTTTACCACTGATGCTATTTCTGAGATGTCTGCCCTCACACCCCCCACCGCCGCCCCCAAAGTGAGGCAAAAGGTCAACAGTCAAGTCAAAATTGTACCACTCCTACATGTATAATCATGCAAAAAAGTATAAGTGTGTATATATATATATATATACATGCAGAGTGATAACACCTACCCATGGAAATAACTTGTCAGAAAGTCTTCATCAGTAGAAAATACAAGCATAAACTTGTTATCTGCTTCATTCTTGTATCTTCCATATTTCCAAACAGCACACCTTATAACTTAGCTTAAATTTAGTATTCATCATAAACAAAGACAGTAACATGTTGCATATTTTAATTGCACTTAGCAGTTGAAACAAGAACCACTGTCATTTTTCATTTCCAGTATTTTTATACAATCACAAATCAGTAGTATACAAATTTCAATAAAGTGAATGGTTGCCTTTCCATCGTTGTCTTTTAAGAAGAAACTACAATTAAAGATCCTGTGTTCTAAGACTAGCTTAAACCTATCATTAGCAAATCAAGATTAAGCAGGACATGCTTAAAGCACATGGCATCAAGGCTTGTACCCTGAATCGGTAAATGGATATTAGCTAATTAAAGGTAAAAACTTGAAATAGACTTTTAAAACATGATTCCATACAGAATTATGTGACGTATAAGATTTTGAGGTGACTTTACATGCTTTTTAAAAGAAATGTCTTTTGAAGGCTTAAAAAAAAATCAGATCACTGAGGAAAAGCTAGAAAAACAGCACAATTAACTAGAGGGGCTATTTCTTAGTTCTGGCAATTCATTACAAGACAAAGCAAACACGTAGATACTACCTGTACTCTCAATGGGTCATTCTCCTGTGCTGTCAAAAAAAAAAATCCATTGCTAAGAATATTTTTTCTAGACTTTCAGATCATCAAAATAGTGTAAAGTTAAAATATTTCCAATCTAAAACTTATCCATTAACATAAGCACATTCTATGATTTAAACTGCACAATTTCCCATCTACCAACTCCGATGTGTGTTAACAACCCTAAAACAATTTTTTAATATGAACTTTCTAATTTTTCAAAAATCATTAAAAGTATCACTCTAGAAGGTAAACTTAACCCAACTAGTCAATTATTTAATCAGTCATTAGTACAGGTGCTATTTGTCCTTCTCATTAAAATCTTGAATTATTTCCTGTTTCTTACAATTACAAAGCCAGGAAAAGAGCAAGCAATCCACCAACTACTTTAAGAACATCAATTTATGATATTTTTTTTTCCTGGATTGGTTTGTACCATAACTTCCTAGCCCACACAAATAGGCTGCAATTTTTCAAATATCAAAACACAAACGTCTTGTGTTGTTATACATTCTATTACACATTCTGATATATTGCAGATTACTTTTAGGATATTAAATGTACTGCAATATTGCCCCCAAACGTTTAGTTTTCTGGTCAAATCATGTTCTAAAAATAGGTAAATCACAAAAACACAGCACAACAAAACCTAACTTTTCCTTTACTATATTTATTGATGACAAATTGTTCTTTTCAAACTTGACAGCAGAAGCACAGCATTTTAAAACCATACAAGGTAATTGCATAACTTATACTCGATTGCAGAGATGAGAAATATGAGGCCCGATTAAATGGAAGCAGAACAGATCACAGTTGTTCTCACTGTTGCAGGAAAGAGGAATACATACAGGATGAGACTAAGTATGATAATCCAGGAGGCACAGATTTCTGATTGACGCACAGGTTAAAACCATGCCTACTCTGTCTTAACTGTATGTGAGAAATTACTTCATTCCTCAGTTTCTTTACAGGTTGTAACTGAAGAGAAAGAAGACAAAACCTAACAAAAATTCAAACAGTGGCCGACTGCCCCACCTTTCTGCTCTTGTATGCAAGCTTGTATGCAACAAACTTTTAAAAAAATAACTGCCTGGGGTAGTGCCTCATATTGGCTACAGCTAAGCCCAATTTGTTAAGTAAATGCTTTGCTGAGCTGAAGTCAAAAGAGGTTATAACAAATGGCTTCTATATTTTTGTTCAAAGTGAATCACTAGTTTGGAAGCATTCATATAAAAATGTCTCAAAATCAGAGATCATTATCCACCAGAGCCCATACTTGTCATCATCTTTGTCTGCAGAGCACTGCCAATAACAAGTGTTTTTAGTACATCATTTCCCAGACACACCACTTTTCCCTCCGTATTGCCACGTCTTGGTCCAAGACAAAGCAGAGCAGTACACTACTACATTGTTTGCTCCTTTTGATCTAACTTCTATGGCTATACAATAAAGACCAGAGAAAACTCAAAAACTCCTTCCATCTTCTCTGTTATATCCGATCTCTCCAAACCTCTATTACCTAACCCAAGGACCTAACATGGGGAAGGGGAGGGGGGTGAGTGGGTGGTTGTGTGCACACATAGGTGTTCACCTGTGAAGAGTACAGGTGAAGAGAATGAGATGTAGGCACCAGGCACAGAAAGAGGCAAACTTCAAGATACAAAGTAGAGAATTTGCATTGTAAAAGAAATCATAATAAGAAGAAATACTTTTATCAAACACTAGAATATTTACTAAAATGTAAATTTTAATGTGCAAATAATAATATATGCTGTATTTTCATTTCTATCAGTCAAAAATAGAAAACATACATACAACAATGAATTAATAAAACACATTTTCAGAGCATCACTTAGAAAAAGAATTATGCCTGGGCCCCGTAGCACAGGCCTGTAATGTCAGCACTCGGGGGAGGCAAAGGCAGAGGCAGGAAGATGGAAAGTTCAAGCCCAGCCTAGGCAATTCAGCAATTTAGTGAGACTGTTTCAAAATTTAAAAAAAAAAAAAATTGGGCAGGGGATGAAGGCCGTGGGCTTGGTCCCCAGAACAACAATAATAACAACAAACTAGACCAACGAAAGACAAAAAAAAAAAAGTTCCATCCCCATGAAACATTAAATATCAAAAACTGCATGTGTATGTTTTCTTCAGAATAACATCATATAGCCATTTTACTAAGAAGAAAATTGCCCAAGATAGGTTCAAATGGACATGAATGCAACAATATAAACTGCAATTTTATATTTACAAGTTAAACAATTTTTAAAATAAAATTGAATCATGTATATTATACTTTTCCCATTTTACTTAGCTCAACTATTAAACACTTAAACTTATAAAGTCTCCAACATGGAAATAAGGTCTTAGGAATACATCTGTCCTTATATCACACTGACAAATGACAACTCACTTTGTTCACTCAGAAAAAATTACCTATGATATTAGTGAAGTGTTCATTCTTATTGGTAATACTACTTTTGAAAGGATTAAACAAAATATAAAAGGAAAAATTAAACTTTAAGAGGGGAAAAGTTTATCAAAAGAAAATGATCATTCAACATTTTATCACTAGGTAGTTAGGAAAACTCTGAATCAAATGGGATTATTCAAAAGATAACTGAAGTCATTTATCTAGGGCAGCTGAAGAGGCCACCATTCATGACCCACTGCTTTAAATACTCAGATCTACAGAGAACAAAATTAAAACAACTTCACTAAGGACACCAAAGAAGAGCACAAAAATTAGGTATTTGAAGATTAACTGCACCCTCATGTTTACGAACTTTGTTGAAAATTCTCCACTCTAGTCGTCTTCTGATTGCTCCTTGAAGTAGTCATAGTGTTAATATGCCATTTTTCAAATATTCTTCTGTTTTTAATTGGACAACTTAGTATGACATTGTTTACAGGAAAAGAATTTAACCTGTTATGCATAAGGTAGTATTTATTTTTCAATCTATCAACTACAAAACTGAAAATCACCCCAAAAAACACTATGTAAACACCACAAATATGAAACACTTATTCCATTAACAGTGTCTTGACTCCAGAATACCTAATGTGAATTGGTAAGAAATCACTAATGTAACAACACTGCCCTCACAGAGTAATATTTCTTTTTCAAAATTTTTCTCTATCCAGGTTGTTACACTTCAGGTTCACAGATAGGTAAAAAGGAGATGGAAGTGCAATAAAAAAAATCTTCCAAAATCTTGATAGTTACTATATGAATAAAACTTCATTATCAAAAATGCTGTTTAATAGGTTAGCTATTTTTAATAACAAATATTTAACACTGTAGTAATTTAATACAATATGAAAATTCTCAAGACCACTAATGTACGGTAGTTCATGGCCAACTCCCACTAACCACACTAAACTTCAGTGGAAATAAGAAAAAAAGCAGGGACATCAGAACTCCTCTAAGTTTTTCGTGTTACTTACAATTAACCAATCTATATAACTTCTAGAGAAACTAAAATGGCACCATTTCTTATCTGTATTATGATTAAAGTTGCATCATTCTTAAAGATTTTGGGAAGAATTCTCACAAAACAAATACCAAACTTACTTAATAAAATGTGTAAGCTTAATACATTTGCAGGGATTGTTTTGATATTTTCTGATATTTAGCATTCCCCAAAATCTTTTTCATGATGCCCTCATCATACTATTGAAATAATTTTTAAAAGGAGAGAAAGCCTAATAAAATATAACAAGTACACAATTGCTTTTACCAGATCACCTTTTATTGAGGTGCCCATAATTTGCTATTCTATTCATTTCTCTTTAAAAATTTTTTGTACAGGGTCTCACTATGTTTATCAGGCTAAGAACTTACTTCATAGTAGCCTTGGCAATCTCCACCTCAACTTGCAATCTCCGCCTCAGCTTCCTGAAAGGCGGGTTACAGACAGCTAGGATTACAGGTATATGTCACCGTGCCTGGCTCCCATCATTTGCTATTCTAACCAAATGATGACAGAGTTTTCTTGCTATCTTTCCTATAGCTTTAATGTAATTGTACTTTTAAACAAAGCCAATTATATATTTATAAAAATTATCAGTGTCAATAGTGTTTTGTTCATCAAAATGATTCACCATACAATTTCATTCATTACCAAGCAGACTTAATATATCTTAAATAATTTTACAAACAGATTTTATGTAACACATCTTATATAAATTTAAAAAGACATATATCCAGAGGCCCTGCTATTAAATCTATGTAATAGTAAGAAATGACAAAAGCAGTAAGAAAAATAAAAACATTTTTATAAGAGAGGGGAAACTGGGATTAAACTCAAAGAACTAAGCAACAAGCCCAACCCTTTACTAAATTATTCTAAGACAGAATCTCACTAAATTGCCCAAAGAGCTTCAAATTTACAATCCTCATGTCTCTCCCTCAAATATTGGGAATTACAAGCAGGTAATTCACCAGGTATCACCAGGCTCTGCTACCCTTGCATATTATTTTATTTAGTAAAATAAAGTCTACAATTTACTGAGTGTGATGCTACACAGCTGTAATCCTAGCACAAAGAGGCTAAGGCAGCAGTACTGGAAATTTAAAGGTCAGTCTGGGTACCTGGAGAGTTCAAGGCCAACCTGAATATACACAGAGAACCTATTTAAATGAGTAGATAAGTATTTTTAAAGCCAGGTAAAATAAGAAGTCCAAACTCTGTTAGTTTAAAAAAATTTTCCTCCAGTTTAATTACCTTAATTAGGTGTGTGTGTGTGTGTGTGTGTGTGTGTGTGTGTGTGTGTGTGTGTGTATGTGTGTGTGTGTATATATATATATATATATGGGCAGTTTTTCCCACACATTAGGAATTAATGAATGGATATTATTTTAATGATGTGAACCAATGTAGATTACAGCATAGTAATCTGTCTCCAGCAATTTGCCAAATGTAACACTGAAAAAATTCAGAATTACTTCCGAATTCTGGTGATGGGCATGCATATGCACACACATACACACATACATATCCCTGAGACCAGAACCAACAAACAACAAAAATTCAGATAGGTTCTAAGTTTCTAAATTAAAAACAGAATATATAAAGATTTTGATTTGACGGTTTGTTCTATATTTAAATTTTATTTGTACTTTATAAATTATACTCAATTTCAATAATGCACAAAAGTATGCATCAATGTAATTAAGAGAATTATTACTATCTAATAAGTAGCTTAAATATCCAGATGGTTCCAATATGCTGGTTAAATTCTCTTAGGTTGATCAAGTATCAAATGTCCTAGAACACTGAGCTAGTACAAACTAGACAGAATACCAAATTTAGACAGATTATCAGAAAGTATATTTATCTTTAGTGAAGAGATAATATTCTCTAAATATCACCAACTAAAGAGATATACTATAATGAAATGACAACAGGTTATAAGAGTCAGTAATAAAATATTAACTATTGTTTTCTAACACTTCTCAAATTGTTTTTTCTTTACAATGCTCAGTATAGCTTAGTCCTTTTAATTCTACATCCCATGGGAAAAAAAAACTATGAATAAAAATAATCAACTGATAGATTAAAGAGAAGTTCCATATGTACACTTTAGATAAATCAAAAACTGAATAGTGTAGACATTGGATTTCATTCTAAATAAAAGGCATTTCAGCCATATCTGGATTAATACTATAGATTTAAAGATGTTCCCAGCTAGCATTAAATAGACTAGAAATACATTTAAGCAGGAGACAAGTTTTTATAATTCTTAATAGTCTAGGAAAACTAAGAAAATATGAAGGAAAGTCCAGAAGAAACTTAAATAATAGCTACATGACAACACTATCACATAGTCCAAAAGTAATTCTCATTAATACTAGTATTCGAAATTGTAGGATTACAGTTATTGCATTAGTGAAGGAGAATTCAGTAATACCTAACAGCACTTCTTTCAAAGCACTACTTTACAAAAAGAATTTTTGAATTATACAATATGGAAAAGGTGTTATCATTTCAAGGCAAAATCTAATGCTTTTCAAAACATTAATCCTTAACACAACAATATTGTCTTCAAAGCACTGTGTGAAAATAAAAAGCAGCAAAAAAATTTTGTACATGTATCTGCTATATTACTAAGATTAAACTCTCCAAACCAAGTAAATGTCAAATTTTATGTGCATGTGTGCAGGCATGCATATGTATGTGCCCCTACATTTACCAATACTAAGGATTGAACCAATGGCCTTCACAATAAACTAACTATATAACTCAAGTCTTTTGTTTTGTTTTGTTTCTTCTATTTTGAGACAGGGTCTTGCTAAGTCACTAAATTGCCCAGGCTGCACTTAAACTTCCAATTGTTCTGGCTCAGTCTCTTGGAGTGCTAGGATCATGTGTGTGTCTGACCATGCCCAGCTTAGAATAAATTTTTACTATTTTAACATTATACGTGAATCCATGTATTATGATGTTTCTTCTTTCTATCAAAACTTGTTTCTACATCTTTATAGAAAAAGCTTTCTTAAACTATTAATGTTTAACATCTTTGCTATTAACTTGAACATCAACTACTGAAACCTAGCTGCTAATTGCATTCCAGTGAAATTTTTTTCAATATTTTCCTAAAGACAAAAAATGTATACATAGCTCTTGTCCAATTATCCAACAAAATTGGAATATACCAAGTCAACAATAGCAACAGTTTTTCTTAAAGACAAATCTTTCAATTTCAAAAATAAAGTTTCAAGACATGCTTAACATATTAAATATTTTATAATGAAACAAAAGATGTGTTAGATAGTATATACATGCATTATACCTTTAGGTGATTTATATATACATTAAGAAGTAGACATTAATAACATGCTAAAATGAAAGTATCTTTAATTCTAAAAATCCCTGTCTAGTAAAATTTGTGATCCCAGGGGAAAGCTAAAGATAGAAAAAACATCTCCTGAAAAAATCTCATCTCCAAGAATACAGATAAAAGTTGTCAGTCATCCAAATCTCATATGCTTTTCCTATTGATGTGTGTATATACATATGCTGATGTAGTTTAAAACAAGCATGCCATTACCATTTTAGAGAAAAACCCACCAGTTATAATAAATTTCTATATACTGGTATGCAACCCTTATATGTATTGGTCAAATATGACTATTAGAAAATCTGATATCCATCACACAGTAAAAGAAAGGGGAGGAGAGGTATGTTTCTACTTGATTAATTTTTTGAGACAGTCTTGCTATGTATGCAGCACAGGCTGGCCTTCAACTCTCCATCCTCCTGCCTCTGCTCAAGTGCCGAAATAGGCATACACCCATAGCCAATACAAACACACAATTTTTCTCAAAATGAAGTATGCACAATTGATACACCTTTCCCAAGTTAACTCCCAAATCTCAAAGTTCAAGGATAAAAATTAAGCCTCACAGTTATTTTTCAGCTCAGAACTAGTTATTACTGATAATCTACAAGTTGTGAATATATGGATATAGAACTGAACCAAAAAGAGTGGTCACTGGATAAGGGATATAGCTCAGTGGAAGAGGAAATGCTCAATACTAGCAAGGCCCTGGATCTATCTGATTTCCAACACAGGAGAGAGGGGGAGGGACGGACACCAGCAGCCAGCTAAGCAGTTTTTCTGTGTTAAGTTACTGGGAAACGGTAAGGTAAATTAAGAGTCTTAATGATTTAAGAAAGCCAGTATGGTAGTGCATACTTGTAATCTTAACACTAGAATGGCTGAGGCAGAAGGACTGCAAAGCTCAAGGTTAGCCTGGGATATGCCGTAAGACCATGTTTCACAGAACAAGCAAAAGAACTCCAAATATATCATCTACCCTTTCCTCTTACAAATACAGAATTAGATTTTATCTAAAACTGCAACTTCGTCAAATAATAAAATTAACCTTTTCTCATTAAGTTGTAAGTGTGAAATAAACAGCAAGCAAATTTTCTCTTGTAAGTAAATCTGGTAGAAAGTTGTTTTAAAAAACAAGTTAGCGTTAGCAAATTTACATACTCTTATTGAAGATTTTTACCCTAATTTAATTGATTTTTACAATATTCCCTTAAATCTTGAAAAACAAATCAGCATGAACCAACTGTAGATCACACATAAAAACACTTGTATTTCTTCCCTTTGACTCATGCCATGGACCTTCAACTTACCTGAAGGCCAATTATTTTCAGTACAGATACTGAAAACAAAAACCAGTACACTAGTTAATAAACTTGAGTCACCAGTAATTTAAAAACCCTCTCAATGTATATCCTTGATAGACTGATCATTTTATCTTTATCCTCTGGTACCCTTTGTATCAGGGTACTAGACAATTACACTGGATGATGTCTGCCAATTACCTCATGCACTGAGCTTGAAGTTAAAGTTCAATTAAGTCCATCTACATGTAGCAATGAAAAATATATAGTAACCCCCCCACGCACATTAGCCATGGTTGCACTTCTCACTGTCAGTTACCTGCCATCAACTGTGTTCCGAAAGCAGTAAAAAACAAAAAAAAAAAAACAAAAAAACCCTGCAAAAATGAATAATTCGCTAAGTTTTAAACTTTGCATTGTCATGATCAATGTGATGAAACATTGTCAGCTAGCTCATGACATGAATCATTCCTTTGTCCACTGTATTCAGACTGAATATTCTCCTTCCATTAGTTACTTAGTAGTTGTCCTGGTTAACAGACTGTCTCAGTACACAGTGTTTTTGTTCATATAACCTTTATATTGTAGCCAAATCCAGGTTACGAAGCCTTCATCATTCACCTCTTCTCATCACACTGACACTATCATTTTACGTCATCACATAAGGTATTCAGAGACATCGTAACTTTTATTACAGTATGTTGTATTCTATGTTTTTATCATTGTTGCTAATCTTCTATACAGTGCCCCATTTATAAAGCTTTATAAAAGCTATGTCTGTATAGGAAGAAAACTTACTGTATATAAGGTCTGGTACTATCTGCAACTGCAGGCATTCACTGGGGGTCTTTGAACATGCTCTCTTCCAATGAGGAGAGACTACTGTAATTTTTACCTCATGCATGAAATCAAACTGCAGTCTAATCTGCCTGGAAATGTATTTTGTTATATCTTGCACAGTAGGTACAAAGAAATATTTGCTCAAAAAGTAATGCATTCTTACTGTATGCAAATGTTGCTTAATAGCAAAACTCAATAAAGACTAGAAACAATTCATTAAATGACATTTTTTCAGAAGATTAATAAAAATGCTCGTGCAATACATTCACTCATGATCTTCAGAGAGGAATTACATGATATATATCAGAAAGAAGTCAAACACTATAGAGAATAAATGCTAATAGATTGCTAAGTTATCAACCACCTATGTGTTCACTGAATTCCTCCTAGTTTTAATTTTATTTATATTTTACCATGAAAAAAACACTTAAAAAATCATTCTTACTATACAAATACACTCCATAACCTGAACAGCAAAATTCAGGCTAAAATTTATCAAATTCTGCTGTTTTGTTTTGAATACCTAATTTCTAAAAAAAGAAACTGTTTACTACTGCACTTTTTGAAACATTACCAAAATATACTTACAATAGGCAAAAGTATATTCTTTCTTACGTAATTCCAAAAGCAGATAGTTAAAAATTAATTTTGTGATGGATTTATGGGTTGCTCACTTCCAGCAATACAAATAAAAAACTGCTATGAACTTGAGAACTCTAAAGTACTGTCAATATTGCAACAAGTCACATAAGAAACAGCAAAGGTTTGCTGTGGCATCATCTGAGAATCAGGTATCTGCATCTGAGCACCCAAATGGATGACAGCGTATACTCTGTGGAAAACTTAGTTGCATTTTAGGTTTCTGGGTTCTAGTACTTGCTTGCTCTCTTCACCAGTGTCAAGATGAGTTAGCTTTTCCATCCACAGGTGGCACTTCTCCTCTGTCTGCCTCTGCATGTTGGAAAACCAGCTCATGGCCTCCTCTGGGATACTGCCTGTGCAGTTCCTATCACACAGAGCACCCCTGTTAAGTAATCCTGGAATTTCCCTGGGTGCTCCTTCAGATCCCTCCAGCATGACTGAAATAAGCTTTAAAAACACTGAGGCCATTTGATAAAACCTTATTAAACCAGAAAAGTATACTTTATTCACGCATGCTTACTCAGTAAAATGTCATAAACATTGCTAAGAAAAGCCTGACACAGCATTAATAGGTAGTATTTAAATTCATTAACCAAACAAAAGTAACCAGAAACAAACAAAAAAAAATGACAAACATGCCATTACTATTTTTCATAGCTTCAACATATCTGCCTGGAAATGTACTTTGTTACCTATAAAACAACTTTGAATGATAGTTCCCAGCCTTCAATGAACATCAGCTTAACAATACTAAAATCTAAGGTGGTTCCAAAGCTCCCCAGGGGATTTTAATGTCCGGCTTTGGCTGACAATCACTGTATCCTTGAATATGTCAACTGCTTTAACTTTAAAATTCCGAAAAATTATTCTGGCAGCTGACCTATAATAAATCATTACATAATTATCAAAAAGAAAAGTTTTCTGATAAATTTAGGATATGCTAAAAATCATATCCTTTCCCCATGAACAGCAGAGTAATGGTTTGGGTTTGACCTGCAGTGACGAAACCGTTTTACACAAAAAGCAGTACATTCCACGTATGTGAACACTTATACAGCTATTAGTACCCAGTAGAAGAGTTGTTTCATAGAAGTCCAGTTTAAAACATGGTCCTGTACACACAAAGTTCAACCTTGAGCTAGACTAGATTATCTTTGCTTTAGGTCTCTAACGAAACTAATATTAAAACTCTTTCACTTTCAGAGACTTAGTAAAAATGTAACTTCATTGTATGGCTCTTGAGTATACTATCACAGCTTTTCACTCCATTCCCTGTCAATCTTTATTTCCTATGTGCTACTTTATTACTATTCATAGCACATATTTCTATCTGGTAGCCTATGATGAATTCATTGTTTCCTTAAAGAGATCGAGTTTGATGAGCAAAAAGACTTCATTTACTATAGTGTCCCAACATCACATACTAAGTGCACAAATACTTGCTGGTTGAAAAAATAAGTGGTAGGTGGAATACTGACTGATTCAAAAAGTCTTATTTTAAAGAACAGTCCTGGGCTCAGGGTATACACCTCACTGGTAGACCACTATCCTAGCATGCACAAAGCCCTCAGGGTCTATACCCAGCAATATCAACAACAAAAATCTACAAAATGTTCTATTATATTGACCCCAAGGTACTTCTGAAGCCATGGCTCACTTTCTTACATAATGGCTGTTTATGATGATGTCCTGTTATTAAGAACAGTCATAAATAATAAAATTTCTTAACTAGTCATGCCACCCATTATTTATGCTTAATAGACAAGTTTTTAACCCAGCTCTACTTAGCAAATAAAAAACTTCCTGAATGACTATTAGTACCTTCTCTCCGACTTCATTTTATTCTTTTTCCCTCTAATTATACCTTTCCCTATGCCATCTTCAATTTAAAAAAAAAAGCAACAAAACTCTCACTCTTGTTTATACGTAAACTTCATCAAGAAAGACATAACCTTTTCCAGGTATAATATATTTAACTTAAGAAAAATCAAACTAAATAGAATTTAAAAAGATATCAAACTTCTTTGAAGCCCCACTATATGTGCTGGGTAAACTAAGTGTAGGACAGAAAATCAGATGGCAACTTTGATCTGCCATTAACTAACTCTCAGTGAAAACAAAAATAGGTATTTAAAAGCTGAATTCAGAAAATGGTGTGAAAACATTTATACTGAGGGCAATAAGCTACACTGCAGCTACATTAAAGATGACTACTAGCAACAGTCTCTGACAAGCAAGACATTCTAAGGCCTTATAAATAGGAAGGAACCACTGGTCTTGGTAGTACACATGATATGGTCCCAGCAAACAGGAAGCTGAGGTAGAAGACTGATAGGTGGTCAGCTTGGGTCATGGCCAGCCTACACTACACAGCAAAACCCTGCCTTAAAAAAAAAAGCAAACAAAAATGGACCAATTATACATTTATTAAAGCAACACAACTCAGGACAAGAGTAAACCCTAACAGTAATCAACATGAGTAAAAATAATAATAATAATAATAATAATAATAATAATAATACAATTCAGGGGGATAAGAGTGCAGCTCAGTAGTTAGACCACTTGCCTAGCAAGCGCAAGGCTCTAGATTCGATTCCTCAGTGTCACATAACTGAGCATGATGGCTCATGCTTGTAATTCCCTCACTCAGGAGGCTGCGGCAGGTATATTGCTATGAGTTCAAGGCCAAGCTGAGATACATAGTGAGTTTAGGACGAGCTCAAAAAGAAGGCAATATATAATAGATGCATCACTGTAACAAACATATATTGTAGTACAGGATGCTGATAATAGAGGAGACCATGTAAAGGGGCAGGTGTGTAGAGGAATGGTTCAATTTTGCTATAAACCTAAAACTACTCTAAAAATTAAAATCTATTTTAAAAATACAAATAGCTCCTTTTGGTAACATTCATATCTCATTTTGAGAATTAGGCCAAGTACAAACTTATGCTTTGTGTACACAAAGCTAAGAAAGCAAGTAAGAAAAAACAAGGCAAAAATAGTATTTCAGTGTTGCCAAAGGATACCTACCAGTAAGACTTCAGTTATAAATGTAAGCTTACATTCAGATGTTATAATACAGAAAACCACATTTAAGCAATGCATACTTTGAAATACTTACATGAAATAAAAGTGCCTGTGCTTGTTATTTAAAATAGCATGTACATTATTTATAGCTAATTTTTTAAAGCTAGACTCCACTGTTTACAAGCTGATACTTAATAGCAGAGAGAACTTAAATGAATCAAGCTACCCATTTCACTGTGTACTGGAGTTGTAAGGCCGTGGAAGAACTTTCTTGCCTCATTTTGTTCTATTCTAAATTTTGAAATGGGGTCTTGATATATTACCTAGGCTAGCCTTGAACTCCTGGAATTAAAGGATTTTCCTGTCTCAGCCTTCCAAGTAGCTAGTACTACAGGTGTGTGTCACAGCACTCACCTTATCTACAACTTACCTGAATAGTTCTCAACCCTGGTTGCTCATCCCTGAAAAGGGCTTGCAGGTTAAAGCTCTTGCCTCACACCTAGCAAGTGCTAAGCCAAGTACCTGACTTCGATTCCCCAGCACCACATAAGCCGAGTGTGGTGGCGCATGCCTGTAGTCTCTGCACTCAGGAGGCTGAGGCAGGAGGACTACCATGAGTCCAAGGACAGCCTGGGCTCAACAGTGAGTTCAGGACCAGACTGGGCTACAGAACAAGAACCTGTCTCAAAAAAAAAAAAAAAAAAAAAAAAACCTGCTGCCTGAGATCAAACCCCAAAACATCACTTAAAGAGACAGAAGTGGAGCCAGAGCATCAGCTCACTCCTACTGCTACCCCCATGCCCCTCTCAGGGATTTTAATACAGATCATGTGACTCAGAAAACTAAATTATATTTAACTGTTACACTAAAAACACATACCATAATTTTTCAGACAATAACGTGAACAGTTCACTTGAAATTCCTAATATTTAAATGCTAGGCTATACTACCTTTGCTGCTTTGCATAATTACAGAAAAGACCATTTACACCTGTGTTACTGTGAATGGTACCTCTCCCAAAACACAGGCAGTCAAATACGCTGATCTACACCATGAACACCTTAGAAAATCTCCTACCTTTTCAAAAGCAAAAGTCACTAAGTAGTATCAAAAAATAGAAACTATAAATTCAGATTAATTTCGTTTAATGTTTGATTACTATCCAACCAGAACACATAGTAGACTCCTGATGTTTCAGAAACTTTAAACAAAGGTCAAGGTAGCCAAATATGAACAATGCACTGCTAACCTACATGTGTAAGCCACACAGAGAGAGGCCCAACAAGGTATTTTTTATGATACCTCTACAATGAAGTTCTACAGGGGGGAAAAAAAAAAAAAAACTCTGTTCATCCATCTTTCTCCCTTTCCATAAAAAGACAAAGTACTGGGTGGTTACAATAAAAACCTTTTAGTAAGAGGAATTAAGCACACTATTCAAGAGAACCATAATGATTCTCATTAACAGATCACAACATAATATAAGAATGCATAAACAGAGTCTAGGGATATAGCTCAGTGGTTAAAGTGCCTATTTAGCATGCGCAAGGCCCTGGGTTCAATTCCTCAGTACCATATAAAGACTAGCCAGGCACACGACACATGCCTATAACCCCAGCACCTGGGAGGCTGAGAGAGGAGAACTGCCATAATTCAAGGCCAGCTTGGGCTACATAGTGAGCACAAGAACAGCCTGTGCTAAAGAGCAAGACCTTGTCTCAAAGAGGGCGAGGAAGTGTGCTTGGCCAGGGGGCGGGGGGGGGGGGGGGGGGGGGGGGGGGGGGGGGGGGGGGGGGGGGGGGGGTTGGGGGAAAGGCAAGTAGCTCGGTGATTAAAGCGCTTGCTTAGCAAGCATAAGGCCCTGGGCTGGATTCCCCAGCACCACATAAACAGGGTGTAGGGCACATGCCTATAATCCCAGGACTCTCAGGCAGCTGAGATAGGAGGATTTCCACGAGTTTGAGGCTAGCCTGGGATACACAGTGAGTTCACAGGATCAGCCTGGACTACAAAGTGAGACCTTGTCTCAAAAAAAAAAAAGCACTAATAATTTCACAGGTGTTAAGAGGCTCTCTCAGTAATATTATTTAAGAAAATAAAATATACCTGTAACTTGTCATAGAACAAAACCCAAAGTCTGCTGCTCTCATGAGCTTCCCAGTAACTTTCATATAAGAAACTACCAAAGGAATTCATAGATAGTAAAATAAGTACCTCTAGAGATTGCTTAAAACTCACATTTAATATACTATATGGATGAGACTTTATTTTAAGTTGAACACCTATAAAGTGCTTTTAAAACTAATCATTCTTGTTCAGTTTATAAGTCTGGTTATCTACAGATTTAATTAACCAATATGATTTTTCTTGCAGTAGCCCTGTATATCAGCAATATGCTGTCCTCATGTGTAGAAACAAAACTTGCAGAAAACATACAGGAAAAAAAATCACTTATAAAACTTTTGAAAATGAAAACTCCCCCCTCTTTAATGCAGCAATAAACAATGCTGCCACGATCTATTAAATGCTATGTAGTTTACAAAATGTTCCTAAGCATACATGAGCATCTTTGATAATAAGAATTTACCACTTTCGAACAATTCAAATAACCATCTTTCTTCCACTATGAAATCTCAAGACTAACAATATAGAGTACACAGTATCAAAAATGATAACAAGGGAAAAGAGGGTGTATCAAATGTAATAAATTACAGATCCTTATACCATAAGAGCTAAAACAAGCATATTTCTAAGACTTTTAAAGGTTGGCGTATTTAAAGGAAATATTGCAAAATTCATTCTTTTCCATGTAAATGACAACTTAGGATTGAAAAATGAGTAACAAGAATAACTAGCTTACCATTCACTAAATGAGGGAGAACTCAAACAAAATTATTGTTTTAAAATGAACAATTATTAGAAAACTAACAAAAGACAGAATGCGTTACTTCAGACACCATAAGCTCAAGTGCAGTGGTCATATTATAAAGCAAGGTGCCTATTCCTGAGGAGAATGTACTTAGTAATAATGCTAACAATGAATATTAAATCTAAGCACTGCAAAAAGGCAATGATGGGAGCTCAGATAATATGTTACAGAGAAAGAGACCCATGAGAAATACCACTACTTAATAATAATTTTGTCTCTATCATTAACTGCTTAAATGAATTTTTACTGATGTGCTAAAGTGCATGGGAAACTTAAGAATAGGTATGGAATTTTGGGGGTTTTTGTTTTGTTTTGTTTTAATAATTGGCCATGTCTTGCTAAGAGACTGCAGTCTTCAAATTTACAAAGAGCTGCAGGTCTCCTGGATTTTGTCAACTGTCACTCACCTAACTGAGCCTGACAGCTGAGAAATGCCACCAGGTGCTTTACAGTCAGTTTAAAAAACATCCTCTACCTGGTATCTCTGCAGTGATTGTCTTGCTGCTCCCTGAAACCTCTTCATCATCATCCGATGAGCTTGTGCTTGAGTCACAAGTCAGGTCACTATCACTGGTACTACTGTCCTGTAGCAGGTTGTACTTCTTTCTTGCAGCAGCCTCCCGTTTCTGCCTCAGTAGTCTGATCCTCTCCTTGTGCTTTTGGCTCCGATGACCTTTAACCTTGGCAACTCGGCCATTCTGTTTATCACTAGATTGCCGATTTTTCTTGGCAGCCATGGTAGATGTTTCACTTTCAGAACGGGACCGCCTGGACTTGCGCCCCACTGTGGCACCAGACACTCCTGAAGGGTCTCCTTCTACTGCTGTTTCTGCCTGAGAGGGTTCATTCTCTTCTGCAGAAGACAATGTATCTGAATCAGCCAGGTGACCACTAGAGGAAGGGGAAAGCATGCAATGATTAGAGGAGTCACTCTCATACACTCGGCCAGTTGCTGGCTTGTCGCTTTCTGTGGATGCTAACTGGGACTCAGAAGAGTCCCTTCTCAGTTCCATCAACAGACAGGGCATTGAAGAAAGAACTGCAGAATCTGCTACACCATCTTTCTGAACTTGAGGTTCCAGTTCTACAGAGCCATCTTCCTCTTTATTTGTCTCCTGGTCAGTCGTTTTTGGTGGGACTTCAGACTCAATGAGTTCTTCAACTTTTCCCACTGCCTCCTCCATCTTCATTTCAGAATTTCAAGTTAAATCATGGAGGAAAGTCTAGGAAACGATATCAAAGATGCGACAGGAAAGCAACCTGTATAAAAACACACAAAGTCAGTAAAAAAAACAATGGGAAATCATTTAATCAACAACATAAGACACTCACTTTTCTAAGTGGGTAGCAAAAGTTACCAGCACACAGGCCTTTAAAATACTATGTATCCATGAGCTTGGTGTACTGGTGCAAGCCTGCAGTCTCAGTACTCTGGACAGCTGATGGAGGAAGATCACTTAGTTCAAGCCCTGTTCTAGAGATTTAGCAACTTAGGAAAAGATCCTGTCTTAAAGTTACAAAAAAAAAAAAAAAAAAAATCTTACAGACTGCAGATACACATCAGTGTGAAGGCCCTAATTCAATCTCTGGTACCACAAAAATATTAATTTCTCAAAAGCATCCAGTATTTGATTGATCAACATTCATTCAAAGCACTTAGTACCAGCACAATCCTACAAGAGTAAAGTACTAAAAAAGGCACAGTATCAATCATTTACTATTGAACTTGCAAAGCTAGCAAGTATCCCAACAAGATTTTCATTTCAGAAAATCATAAAGAAATATACATTGTTGAACTACAAGAGTTCAAAACACAAAGTACAAAAATTCATTGTTGCTGGTGTTTTAAGAGGATGCTAAAAATACACAAATGTAGTCAGGATCTTCCCTTGTACATGTGACGTTTTAGAAGGCAACTATGATGTCAGAAGGCACAGACAGACATAATTTTGGTCTTGTGAGTCAGATTCAACTAAAGGCTTCTCCATCACTTGGCTCCATCAAGTTACCTGAAGGTTCAATCTATAGTAAACAAAAACTAGAAAATCTAGGAAAAATCCTTTTATTGATCTAGCCCATTTTTGATTAATAAAACATTAATATTCTACATGCCTCTTCTTGTTTTTCACAGCAGTTTTCATCTGCTGACAGAACAGGCAAAGTGATAATTTTTCTAATATATAAAAATCATAACATTCAGGGTCACTGGAACATTCATTAATTTAAAACAATCCTGTGTGTAGGCTACTTCATATTTGCATCACTACCAACTTTTGAGTCAAATGAAAACAGGTACAAATATTTTTCCTAATACTGGGCCAGAAGGAATTTAATGCTTTCCAAAGCTGAGGGAGTAAAAGTTAAACCAACAAATTAGAAATATTATAAATAAAGAATGCTTGCAATATAAACATGAAGTTAAATACATGTACATATAAAATAGGACCAGATATAAAGAAGAAATCTCAAGATTTTCTAACAAAAATGCAAGTTTGATTTTTTCTGTTGATTCTTCTAGAATAAAGACTTCTCATTAAAGTTGAAAAATGTGGTAAGTACACTCAAGTAAAATTAAGCCGTTAAGGACATCCAAAGTCTCTACTTTTAAAAACAAAGCAACACTGGACCTTTACAAAATGCCACAATATAACGTCAGACTAAAAAAAATAAACTTACTTTCCCTTTCCTCAAATCTAAGCTCTCCCTTTATCAGCAGACTAAGTACTGTGTGTGGCCAGATCATGATAGCCTCCAATAAAGCAGCTGTTGTAAACGCTGAACCTTTCCTCCCTGGTTTGCAAAGACCTTGACCAATATTTACAGAGGAATCTTCACCTGCAATGCAGCAACAGGTAGACCCGCGCCTGCTGCTGAGCCATACCAGCAGAAGGTCCTACCCCTCTACCACTGCTGCCCAGTTAAGGAAAAGAAAGTGGAAGCAAAGAAACATTCAGAGAAGTCAGGCGAGGACGTGGACTTTGATCTTTTTGACTAAATTTATGTTGCAATGTGTTGAATAATCTCTGAAAATAAATTTATTAAAATGAGTATATGTGTTTATTTTAAGTGTATGCACTTATTTGTATGAATAGCACAAATGAATCTAGACTGCTTTTCCTCATATAAAAAATGACAACACTGGAGCTACAGGCACAGGCAATGGTTAAAGACTGCCTCAGGGCTGGAGGAATAGCTCAGCAGTTAAATGCTTGCCTTGTGAGCTCAAGGCCCTGGGTTCAATTTCCCAGCACCACATAAACTGGGCATGGTGGCACATGCCTGAAATCCCACCTCTAGAGAGGCTAAGGCAGGAGGATTGTCTTGCCATGAGCTCAAGGCCAGCCTGGGCTACATAGTGAACTCAGGATCAGCCTGGATGATGACACAGTGAGACCCTGTCTCAAAAATAAATAAATTAACTAATTAAAAAATAAAAAATAAATTAAAAAAAAGAACTTGCCAACTTGCCTGGCAAAAGCAAGGTCCTGGGTTCAATTCAATTCCCCAGTACTACATATGCTAGGCGTGGTGGAGCATGCCTTTAATCCCAGCACTCAGGAGGCTTAGGTAGGAGGATTGCTGTAAGATCTAGGCCAGCCTGGGCTACCTAGTGAGTTCAGGACCAGTCTAGACTACAGAGGGTGACCCCGTCTTGAGGAGAAAAAAAACCAAAAATGACAATATCAATTACTTTCAATATGACACATCAATCAAATGATTATCTTTCATCTCAAATTCCTTAAGTTTAAGTACTAAATGAGATTTAATTTCTGTTGCATACCACAATTCCTAATGGCTAAATCTTGGAAGCAGCCAATTACATCCATCAATAGACAAATGGATAAAGATGTGGTACATTTACAAAATGAAGTACCATAAAGAAAGACAAATCTGAGTCATTTATAGGAAAATGGATGCACCTTGAGAGATCACGCTTAGCAAAATAAATCAGATACAGAAGCTTAACTATCACATGGTTTCTCTAATACAAGAAAATGAAACTACAAAAAAGTAAAAGAGCAAAATAGAGTGATAGAAGAAAACAGGAAGACAAGATTTTTGTGGAGAGGCAAAGGGGACGTGAGAGGGTAGAGAGGAAGAAGATAAATAAAAATGATAAAGGAAGATATGATATATATCCACACCAATTCCTCAAGCTGAATGTTATTATATGGTACAAATATATACTAATAAAAAGAACTGCTATGGTGCAGATCTGGAGTGTCCTCCACCCAAAGCTCATGTATTTGGTTGTAGTGGGATAACTCTGAAACCCTGTGCTATTTGGAGGTAGTGCCTGGCTGGAAGGGGTAGATGTTTGGGGCTTGACCTGGAGGGACTGTGTCAACTCGTAGAAACTGATGGAACCCAGGGCAGAGCTTTCGGTTTCAGGTATGTTACTGACCGGGTATGCTAGGAAGTAAGGGAGGGGCACCCACCCTGGGTTGGGAGTACCCCAACTGGCAGCTTGAACTAACTAAAGGAAGAAAGAAGAAACATCGTTATAGCTTCCTGGAAAGGCTGAGGCCTTGCCTCATTCTCCAGACATCCTTTATTCCTCACTCACTTGGCTTTTTGTCTGCAATGCTGTGAGCAGCTCTCCAGCCCCTGCCATGTGCTCCCACCAGTTACAGGCTCCCATAAACAAGACCATGTAAAACCTTCTGAAAATGTGAACTAAACAAATATTTTCCCTCCCTTAAATTATGGATATCAGGTATTCTGTCACAGCAAGGAGAAAGTAACTAAGACAAGATAACTTCTGCAAAAACAAAAATGAAAAAAAGTTCTGCTGCCTAAGTAAACAGCATTGTGGTCAAGACCACTGAAATACACCCAAATCAAAAAAGAACAGCACCAACTATAAGTTGTACTTCATTTAGCTCATCATGCCATGTCCATATAATGGTGCTAGTAAGGAAAAGCAAACTGGAGAGCTTGGGATATGGCTCACTAGTAAAGCTTGTAAGTACAAGGTCCTAGGATCCATGGGGAAGGGAAGAAAGATTCCGTAATTCTCATGAACAAAATTTCAGTGAATGAAAAAGGTGTATTACACTTTTTTGTGATTAAAGGTTAAATACATAAGTTTGTCTGGAGAAATACAGAATTTTGGAAGAATTTTTGGAAGTACAGAAGTTTGGTCCTCACCAATTTTGAAAACTGGTATTATCAGTTAACTTGGAAAGGAAACAGTAAAGGAGAGAACAGGAATAGAAGACACGGTACTGTATGCAGTTCTTATATCCCTTGAATTTTATACCACATATAAGAGCCATCTTTTAAAAATCCACTCGGGGGCTGGAGGTATAGCTCAGTAGTTAAAGCACTTGCCAGTGCCAAGTACACAAGTTTCATTCCCTGGCACCACTAAAGCTAGGTGTGGTGGCGCATGCCTGTAATCACAACACTCAGGAGGCTGAGGCAGGAGTTCAAGGTCAGTCTGAGCTACACAGTGAGTTTTCAGAACCAGCCTGGACTACAGAGCGATATCCTGCCTCAAAATAAAATAAAATACAATAAAATAAACTTAAAAAAAAAGGTCCACAGTCACTTAAGTGTCTCCTGAAGAAAGCTGTACTCTTTTCTCGTCATGACAACTACTACTTGGGTCAATTTTAGTCAGTGAGTTCTACTTTCTCCCTCTAGCAGATTTTGTTGTAATTAATTAATACATTCATCAGAAATGAAAATTCAAACTGATAAAATTCCTGGCAGTCGAATTAAAATGAAGCTCCCTGAATACAAAAGATAAGAATATCATGAAGTTAAACAGCCCAATTATTTCTTTCACATTTTGGTTTGAGACTGGGGCAAAAAAAATGTTGGGTTTTGGAGTTTTCAGGGGGGTTGTCTTGGTTTTTTTTTTTTTGGGGGGGGGTTGTTTTGTTCTTTGATAGGGCCTTCAAGGAGCTGGCAGGAGAAAATGATAAATAAGATGTCAAGTTGCATTATGTAAATAGAATAAAAGGCTCTTTTACTACTGAGTTAATATTCACAATAAAGCACTAAATATATACCTCTTACTAAAGCAGCATTTTCTTCCATGTTATTCTTCCCTTGGATCTAAGGGGAACCCATTCCTACATGGATATTTAGAGCGCAACTGTATCTCACCTCCTATAACCTTATACTACTTATTGTTCCTCATCTCTCAGCAACTCCTTACACCTAACTGGACTATCCATTGATTCACTGACTCATTTCTAAAATCTCCTTTACCTCAGCTTCACATATCCCTCTCCAGGTATTACTTTAATCTTTCACAGGGTATTTCATTACTTTGCTGTCAACACTGATCACTGGGCTAATTATAAAACTAAACTTCTACATCAAAGGGTCAAATGTAAGGTACCTGGTAGAACATGGGAGTCTAGTTTCTTCTGTAGTTCAGTATGGCATAGCTACTAATGAAGAAACGGTAAGTAATATTCTTTTTTCCAGGAATCCTTACAAACTCCACTGTAAAAGCTACTACTACCCCACAGTAGCACTCTTTAAATTCTCTTACTAGAGTGGTTTTAGATAACAGAATAGTTCATGATTATTTACTGGTTGAACAAAGTAGAGTCTGTTCAACTACTAGAGTCTCCTACTGCTTACTATTGTGGTTTGGATTTGGAATGTCTCCCCAAAAGCCTCATGTATTTGGATGTTATGGATTGTCTATGAAACCATGTGTTACTGGGAGATCAGGGCATGGTCTGAAGAGGCAGATTATGGGTATGTGGTAGATTGGGGGGTGGGGTGGAAACTGACATGTGGATTGGATTACAGGCCTGTGGATTAGATTACAAACTTGTGGTTGGGGCTTAAACCTGGAAGGGGTGGAACATTAAGGGTGAACCTAGAAGGGTTGGATCACTGGGACTGGACCTGGAAGGATACATGCAACTTTCTCCCTTCCTCAGGGACTTGGCTTGGCTTACTGTTTGAGATGCCATTAGAGGCTGCCTCCACCTCCATCATGCACTTCCACTGTTGCCAACTGCCCATGAAGGGACTGTGATCCACTTAGGCTGTAAGCTAAAATAAACTTTTCCCCCTTTAATTTGTGCATGTCACATACTTAATCACACTAACAAAAAAAGGTAACAAACATTAATCTATATGTTTTACCTGGAAAGTTCCTATGGGAACAATCAGATTCAATTACACAAAATAAAGAAACAAGCCATGTGGCTACAAAAAGACTTAGTTTCCTGTGATCATTTGACCTGTTTTGTTGGTTTTAGACCCAAGTTTCCCCACACAAAGTAATTCTGAAAATTAGGGTTTGTATAGCACTACTACTTTTGCTCTGGACTATCATTTGTAAACTTTGTACCTCTTGCCTGCCAAATTTCTTGAGTACAACTATTCACAAAGTAATGGTGGTTCGATGCTTTACACAATAGCCATGCCTGCAGAAATGGCAAAATTAAAATTGACAGTGAAATCTAAGCAGACTATCCTGAAAGCTTCTCTTTTTGGCATCTTTGTTTGTTTTCTGGCACATGTACTGCTTAATTGTAGCAATAAGCCAGGCATGTCCAACCTGCAGCACATAGGGTTTTCCAGCCTTCATATTTCTGGGTGAAGAGGAATTGCCTTAGGCCACACATAAAATACATGATACAGTTAATATATAAGCAATAAAACTTCCATCTAAATTATGTTTATTATAATATTACAGAACAAACAGAGCCAAAAAAGGGAACCTCAGGTTTGACATGCCTGCTTAATAAAGGACTTTAATATCAGCTTCTAGTTGCTAGACATCTCCCTCCAATGTGAGATCAGAGCACCAGAACAGATTTGCTCCGTTCCCCAAAAATCAAGTCTTCACAGATGCCATGACAGGAAACCCAAGAATTCTGGATAAACCACTTGCACAAAAACATATGCTTGAAAATGACTTGAAATCAGTCCCTGCAACATGACCCAGTAACAGTCTTTGTTTCAAAACAGCTTACACAGGCTTCTCCTGTCTTTAAAACTTTTCTCTTTCCCCTCCTTAGATGTACTTATTGTTTTCCAGAGCGGGCACTTTCCAGATTATGATTCCCTCATATTCCCAAATAAACTCTAATCTAATCTGGAAAGTCAATCTACCACTCTAAACGCAACCTCTATTAGCTAATTCTCAATAAAAGTACTAACTACTATATCCTATCCCTCTCCATGTTTCAACTTGGTCCTATACCTGAACTGTTCTTATAAAGCACTCAGAACAGTGTAAGTCAAATATAACATCTTTATGTAAGAAAGTATTTTTAAATTCCTAGAAAACTGGGTAAAGAGAAGAGATGGTCAAAAAGAGATCAGTTAGGGCTGGAGGAATGGCTCCGCGGTTAAAGCGCTTGCCTAGCAAGTGCTAAGTCAGGCACTAAGTACTGGGTTCAATTCCTCAGCACCACATAAGCCAGATGTGATGACGCATGCCTATGATCCCAGCACTCGGGAGGCTGAGACAGAAATACTGCCATGAGTCCAAGGCTAGCCTGGGCTCCAGAGTGAGTTCAGGACCAGCCTGGGGTACAGAGTGAGACCCTGTCTCAAAAAAAAGGACAGTTAAAGGCAACCTGTTTTATCTGATGTTTATCTGTCATTAAAAAAGAATTATATACAATAATCTAAAAAAGCTAGGTTAGGGCTAGAGGAATGGCTCAGCGGTTAAAGTGCTTGTTAGAGCGTTAAGTCAAGTACTAAGTACCTGAGTTCGATTCCCCAGCACCACATAAGCTGGGCGTGGTGGCGCACGCCTATAATCCCAGTACTTGGGAGGCTGATAGGAGGATTGTCTTGAGTCCAAGGCCACCCTGTGCTTCAAAGTGAGTTCAGGACCAGCCTGGACTAGAGACCAAGACCCTGTCTCAAAAAAAAGGAAATTAAAAAAATAGGTTAATATTAATTCTGAACAATAAAAATATACTTGTGGGGCTGGAGGAATGAGCTCCCGGCACCAGGCTGAGGTAGGTGGACTGTCTTGAGTCCAAGGCCAGCCTGGGCGACAGAGCAAGGCAAGATCCTGTCTCAAAAACAAACAAACAAAAAACACTTGTTATATTAGTTGCTGTAACCCTTGAGAGACTAAAACCACACAAAATGAGTACAAAAGAGTTGAATAGTAGAACAACAGCAGTACAACGCCCCCAAGAAGGAGACAGGAAGAAGGTCCAGCCAGGCAGGCGAGTAAGTCTAAAAGGGTTTTTTTCATGTCAGATATCTATAACTTAAAACAAAGTAAGAAAAAAAGAAGACAGGTATGGGAGGTTGTAAAAAGTAAATAAATAGAAGTAGAGCTGGGAATGTAGTTCAGTGGTACAGGAACTGCTTTGCAACATTGCAGAGGGGAAAGGGAGCAGAGAGGGGGGAGGAAAGAGAGGACTATAAAATCCAAAAGAGAATACAAAAAGAACAGTTCGTAACACTCAGCTTCCAAACTATTTAGGGACTATCAACATAAACTTAAGGGGGAAAATTGTTCTCCCTGCTCAAAATCCCTGCCTATCCAGATTCATCTTGGACCATCATACCTTAATTTTCTTCAGCTACAAAGAATGTCACAAAAATTGTTTTGTCTTGTTTTCAGAATACTGGCCTTTGAATACTCATTTTGACCTATCCTCTTGCAGGCTACTTGTCACAGAAATCAAAATAATACTTTCCTGAGAGTAATCTTTAGTAATATATAGCCTAATAGTAACTTTTGGTAATATTAAAAAATCTATTACCTATTTTGGGAGGGGGCTGGACATGGGATTGAATCCAGGGCTTTACACATGCTAGGCAAGCACTGTTTCATTGAACTACAATCCCAGACCTCTAATTCCCCTACTGTATGCCTAATATCCACATCGTATTTCTTTGAATCAATTAGCAAGGTTATAGGTAACTAATTGTTCAATGTCAGTCCCTAAATACAGACATATATTAATTTTAAGGAGAAGAATTGCATAGACAACTTCTGATTTCTCTATATGTGTCAAGCAAAACAAACCTCAATTAAGGCAAAATAATTATTAAGACGAAAGGCATCCTTCTAATCTTACATTGCCTAATAATAAACCTAATAGGTATCTATGAAAGTGCTACTTAAATCTCATGTTTCTCAAGAAAGTAAAAAACAAGGCCATGTGTTAACAAAGAGAAGGAAGGAGGTGATATGACCTGAGAGTCCTGCAAGGATCCACTGTAATTAAAGGCTTGGTCCAAGGATAGTGTTATTGGGAATGCAGAGCCTAGAAGGTTCTTAAGTCTCCTGGGAACAAAGCCTCAGAAAGTAGTTCTGTGTGCTTGCTGGTGGTTCCTAGAAAGAACTATTATAAAAGCCTAAGTCTGGCTTCACCCACTCTCTGCTACTACTTTTGAGATATACTTGCTTGTTATTTGCACTACTGTATCTACCATGAGGTACTATGACCAAGGGGCAGTCTATCTGAACCTGTGTTAGATGCCATTTGGCAGTCTTCAAACTGTGAGCTAAATAAACTTCTTTTCCTCATAAGTAATATGCATCAGGTACTGTATTTCAGTGTACCTGATCAGAAGACCAGATGTAAAAGAGCAGTGCAAAGTGAAGAAACTAGGAAAACGTAGTATATAAATTAAATAAAAAGGACCCACCATAAGGGTTGCAGCCACGTACTTGAATACTAGTATACGCAGATGTGCTTTCCTCAAGCCCTGATGTATAAACCCAATTGCAGAGATGGTAGAATCTGGATTTCATCAGAACTACAGTTTGGCTAATCAGACGTAACACATCAAGAAAGATGCATGAGGCTAAGCATGGCACCACACATGTAATCCCAGCTACGCAGGAGGCTAAGACAGGAGAATCTTAAGTTTGGGGTCAGCCAGGCAACTCAGAAAGGTACAACCTCAAAATAAAAATTTTAAAAGGTGAGGGTGGAATACCTGATGCGTGTTATTTCTGAGGAAAAAAGGTTTATTTAGTTCACAATCTTTGGTGGTGAACTTGCCTAACATGTGAGAGGCCTTGAGTTCAACCCCTAGTGACACAAACAAACATACATCCACCCATGCATTAATCATCTACCCATACACAAAATAAAAGCAAGTGTGTGAGCAAGATGATGATTTTAATGATCACATCAGTCAGGTACAAGACAGTAACGAGGTGGTAGGACGAATGGAATGGACATCCCAGTGGAATCAAAGAATTTTGAAATCAGAGAACTATAGACAGTAAGCAGAAAAAATGAATTTCAGGAGTGCTGTGCTGCAGCTGCAGGAATAGCACAACAGTTATAGCACTTGCCTAATCCTTAGATTCCCAGCACCAAGTAAACTGGGTGTGGTGGCACACACCTGTAATCCCAGTACTTTGGAGGCTAAGACAGGAGGACTGCTGTGAGTTCAAGGTCAGCCTGGACTACACAGACCCTATCTCTAACAAATAAACAGGGTGCTGTGAATGAAACTGAGATTATGACTTCTTGCTGTTATCAGTAACTGACAGAACCAAGGTAATGTAAAACAGTGCTACTCAAAAGCATTATCTGTAAGTGCCTATCCATCTGCGAAGAAATCGAAGAAATCGACTAGGTCCTTCACAACAATTTAATACTATTGTAACAACCAAACAGAATTTCAATTTCCTAGTAATTGCTTGCTTGCCTTTGTCCCCTAACCCCTTACCTGTGATACTGGATACTGGGGGGAGGGGGGTTCACACTGAGCTATATATCACTAGTGCATTTTTAACAGGGTCTTGTTAAATAGACTGCCAAGGCTAGGCTCAAACTTGTGCTAGTATTACAGGCCTGTGCCACCAGAATGACAATAACTGGTTGCTATTATATTTTACAAGTGAATTATCCATTGAGAGTAAAAAATTTTTTTAATTTTACCCTTTATAATGAAGTGCGAGGGCATATGCCTGTAACCCTAGCACGCTGGGAAGCTGAGGAGGGAAGATCCCAGGTTGGGGCACATTAGCAACTTAATGAATTCACTGAGCCTCTATTTCTAAATTTAAAAAGGCTAGGGATCTAGTAAAATGTGAAGATCCTGGTTTCAATCACCATAATGACGAATAGTCCTTAGTACTAAACACGGCTTGTTAAACTGATTTCACAATTAACAGGTAGCAACCTAAAGCTTAAAACACTGTCTAGAAAAATTTGTACACAAAAGAACAGGCTGGGGGCATAGCTCAGGGGTGAGAGTGCTTGTCTAACAAGCACAAGGCCCTGGGTTCAATTCCTCAGCACTACATAAGCGGCACGCAGTGGTACACACCTGTAATCCTGCCAACTGGGAGGCAGAGGCAGGAGGATTGCCATGAGTTTCAGCAAGCTGGGGCTATACAATGAGTTCAGGGATGTGGGGGACTACCATACTGAAACCCTGTTCAGATAGATAGATTAGATAGATAGATGATAGATAGATACATAGATACACAGATACATAGATACAGATCTGTCTATAATAACACAGATTTGTGATAGACAAAAAAAGCTATACTAACGATAGAATTGGAAAAATAAAGTGTGGTACATACTTCAATGAAACAGCAATGTAGCAGTGGAAACAAAGACTTTACATCAACATGGATGAATCTCAAAACAATGGCACACAACTCTCAAGAAAACTTTGAAACCATCCAAAATGAAATTATACGTTATGTATAGATACTGAGTTATACACCAAAGTTTTTCAAAAAGCAAGAAATTGGTCAGCAAAATATCAAGGGAGTGAATGAAGGAGGTGTGAATACATTACGGAGAGCATTAAGAGCACGTAGTCTCAGCACTTCAGGAGGCTGAGACAGAGAAGTAAGGCCAGTTGAAGACAGCTATTCAAGGCCAGCCAAGGCTACATAATGAGATCCTGTGTCTAAAAAAATAAAGTAAAATAAAACAGAGGGAGACAGAAAAAGAGAGTGTGTATGTGTGTATGTGTACACGCATGTGTAGTGCAGAACTTCTGGCTATAGGCAAATTCTACAGTCATCAAATTCTCTCCCCAAAATATTAAAATAAAGCAAGACAAAACTGACAAAAAGTATTAATCAATCTAGAAATCAATCAAAACCACACAAAAACATAAGTGTTGATGCTCCAGTAACTGCTGAATGCTGGTTAAGAGTGGTAGTTAACTTTCTTGCCCAAGGCCACTCATCTCTCTCTCTCTCTGCTGAGTAGGTTTTGCCAAAGTGTGGCAGGCCCTGGGGGTTATGTACTGACACAGGTGTGTACTAACATTGGAGTTTCACTTCAGTTTCAAGTGGTAGGTTCTACCTACATATAGGTATTAAGGATGCAAGTCTACCAGCCTGAAGATATGGTTCTGAATGTGTCAAGCATATGCTTTCCTGACAATGCTCAAAAGGAGTATTAGGGGCTGAAGGAATGGCTCAGCGCCATTAAAAACACTTGCCAAGCAAGCACCACGCCAAGCACTAAAGTGCTAAGTACTCGAGTTGATTCCCCAGCACCACATAAACTGGGTGTGGTGGTGCAAGCCTATAATCCCAGCACTGGGGAGGCTGAGGCAGGAGGATTACTATGACGGCAGCCTGGGCTCCATAGTTAATTCAGGACCAGCCTGGGCTATAGAGCGAGACTTTGTCTCAAGAAAAAAAAAAGTAATAATAAAAAGTGGTATTGAATGCATCTCCAAAAGAGCAAAGTTGGAGAATCCTACTCTGGAGGCAGGAGGTCCCAATTCAAGCCCAATGAGGGGAATTTAGCAACCTAGTAAGACTGTCTGAAAATCAAAATAACAATGGGCTAGGGATACAGCTCAGTGTGAAAGCCCTGGGCTTAATTAATTCCCAGTGCCACAATCAATCAATCAATCAATCTCAAAAAAAAAAAAAAAAAAAAAAAGACAGGAACCACAGCAAAGTCAAACTTAAAAACAGGAAAGGAAAAAAATTGAGCAAAGTAAACAGTAACTATACACTGTCAGTGGTAGAGACTTGCCTAACATGTCTGAGGTCCTGGGTTTAATCCTAAGCACTACAAGTGCAGGGGAATAGAGGAGGGAAAAAAAAAACACTGATGGAAAACATATTTTACAAATTAAATATGACCACAATTAATACATAGAAACTCTCAATAAACAAATAATTAAATATTTTGTAGCTAAAATGTACAAAAATTGATACTAAAAAATCACCAGAAGAGCTCAATAGCAAATTCAGAATTACATAAGAATCAGTAATTAGAGAGAGATGAACAGAAACTACCCAATCTGGAGAAAGAATAAAAATGAACAGAGCCCCAAGACTCCTGGTACAACATCATGAATATCAACATACTATCAGTCATGGTAGTGCTAAATGTAAGCCCAGCTACTCAGGAGTCTGATGCAGGAGCATGACAAACTCAAGCCAGGTTGAGCAGTTTAACAAAACTCTGTATCAAAATAAAAATTTAAAAGGGTGGGATATAGCTCAGTGTTTCTTGTGTCCAATCCCCAGAATCACAAACACACACACACACACACACACACACACACACACACACACACACACACACGGGGGGGGGGAGAGAGAGAGAGAGAGAGAGAGAGAGAGAGAGAGGAGAGAGAGAGAGAGAGAGAGAGATGAAATTATACTGGAGCAATATTTTCATATGCTATTGAAATTAATTATTAGTCTGGAGAAAAAGTCAATAAATGAAGATGCCAATATAATCCCTACAGCAATCATTTGAAAAGTTTGAGGCTGAGGGTGGGTAAAGCTCAGAGGTACAAGATTAGTAAAATTTCTCATATATGCATCTGAGAGTTAATACAACTTCCATCTTTTAAAATATGTTTATGTTTTATTTGCAATAATGGGGATTGAACACAGATCCTTCACTCTGAACTACATCACCAGCTCCCTTTTGTTGTTTACTTGAGAAAGGGTCTCACTAAATTGCCCAAGTTGGGGATGGAACTTGCAATTTTCCTGCCTCAGCCTCCCACAGTGCTGGGATTAGAGGCCTATACCACAACTAACAGGTAGCAACCTAAAGCTTAAAACACAGTCTAGCAAATATGCTTATGGGCAGAATATGGTTATGTCCAGCTTTAGGAGAAAGTTTTCTTTCAACCTGCTGTTCCAGGAACTGAGGATATATAGCAAAGGATCATCCCCTCAAAAAATGTGTGCCCTCCTGAGCAGCTCTTTTTGCACATCCTCAAAATACCAGAAGTAATGTTTTTGTTTATTATAATCATTCATTTCAGTCATTCTGGTGAAAACAAAACAGTATTCCTTCCAAGTCTCTTATAACTAATAAGTATATAACTGATCTAATATAAGCTCCAGGGTCTTAGAGGAAAAAACTCTCCATCCAAATAAATATACGCTCTTCTCTAAATTCCCTCTAGTGACAATAAATGTTGCCTGATGCAGCAGCCATTTAATAAAACCCATCTTCTCCTTACTGAAAGTACCTAGGTCGTGCTTACTTCAGCAGCACGTACTAAAATTGCAATGATATGGAGATTAGCATGGCGCCTACACAAGGATGACACGCAAATTCATGAAGTGTCCCAAGTTGAAAAAAATGGAAAGTACCTATGTCATACACAAAATAATAGCTGAATGTCTTTTTTACGTCACAATTACAGGGTTACCGCTGGGCCATTTAGAGTGGGGCAGTGCACATGCTACTCAAAGAACTCAACTAGATCCTGAAGAAAATATAACAAACGTTTTTAATAGTTTGCTGACCTATTAAAAAAGTTAAAAAAAATAGCTAGACCCACTGGTGCACACTAGTACTCTCAGCACTCTGGAGTCTAAGGCAGGAGGATTCCAAGGTCAAGGATAGCCTGAGCTACAAAGTGAGACCTTGTCTCAAAAAGAAAAAAAAAAATTAGAAAAAGAAGCTGCCACTTCACCCACCTACGTATATACACAAACACAAAACACTGAGCTGAAAAATGATCTGAAACCTTAGCACAAGCAACTTGAAATATTAGAGTTGTCCTAGGACAAACAGTATAATCCTTTGGGAGCACATAAACTTTAGGACAAGGTAAAATAAGAAAACCAGATCTGATACTCCTGCATTGAGATGCAACTCTCCCTGATGATGAATTATATCACAAAAGAAAAGGAGATTTAGAGAAAAGTAAAAACAAAAGCCACCTGCCAACAAAGAGGGCTCTCCAGAAAGCTTGCTGGCAGGGGCAGGGAGACCAGCGCCCAGAGAATATCCTTAATTAGGTTTCAAATTCAAATTAATATTGTCCATGTGGTCAAGAAATCCTGAAAAATCAACAATATCTGCAATGAAGAGACATTTACCAACCTAGAGCAGATCTAGGATCCCTAAACCTAAAATTTAAGCAAACAGCTTAAAATTAGGAAATTTCAAAATGCACAAACAAGTTCAAAGTCAGCTCTACCTAAAACATATTCAAACATACTCAAACCCCCAATAAATACCCTAGATACATTGTTCTAGAGCCTGTATGAGAAGTATTTCAGAAGTAAAAGAAAAAGAGAAGATGTAATTAAAATAAGCAAGGAACAAGAGATACTTAAATATATCAAGATCTAAATCAATCATACTGTCACACGCTTGTAAGCCCATTACTACGAGAGTGAAGCAGGAGACTCAGGCTAGGTTTGAGTAATTTAGCAAAAACAATCTCAAAATAAAAAAAAAAATTTAGAAAAGGTGCAGATTCAGCTCAGTACAAAGGCCCTAGATTCATTTGCCATGACCCACCTTCTCTCACTAAAAAAACCAGGAAACTAATAGCAACTGCTACTGATATAGAGGAGGAAGTGAGGACACAATAAGGATCAAACAACTGTACCATAACTTTTTACTTTATGAAATATAAAAACTCACCTTTAAAAACTACATTTGAGCTGAAGGAGAGCTCAGCAGTTGAGAGTGCCTGCCTAGCAAGCTCAAGACCGTGGGTTTGATTCCCCAGCACCACAAAAGTCTAGCAGGGTGGTATACCACTGTAACCCCAGCATTGAAGGATTGCTGTTAGGACAACATAGTGAGTTCAAGACCAGCCTGGGCAGCTTTGAAACAGAGTGAGACCCTGTTTCAACAAATATAATTTTTTAAAATAAATAAATAAATAAATAAAACTAGGCAGGAGGATACAAGGTCAAGGGCAACCTGGACAACTTAATAAGACCTTATCTCAAAACAGAATACATTAAAAAGGTCTGGTGGGGTGTAGCTCAGTGATAAAGCACTTGTGTACTGTTGGTCCAATTCTCAGTACTACAAAAAAAAAAAAAGGACTAAGGATAAACATGTTCTTAAGTATTCTTTAAAACTGCTTTATTAACAGGCAATTAGCCAGACATGACGATACATGTTTATAAATCCAGCTGTGCAGGAACTTAACACAAGAGGATCACAAATTTGAGGCTTGCCTGGGCAACTTAAAGAGATCTGTGCAAAAATTTAAAAGGGAGCAGAGATGCACTTCAGCATTACATTGCTTGCCAAGATGTGTAAGGTCCTAGGTTTAATTCTCAATGCCTAAATATTAACTCAATAGGGGCTCAATGAACAGCACAGCAGTTTAAGTGCTTGTCTAGCAAACACAAGGCCCTGGGTTTGATTCTCCAGCACCAGGTAAGACAGACGTGGTAGCACATGCCTATAATCCAAGTACTCAAGAGGCTGAGGCAGAAAAATTGCCATGAATTTGAGGCCAGCCTGGGCTCCATACTGAGTTCAGCCTGGACTACAGAGTGAGATCCTATCTCAAAAACAAACAAACAACAACAAAAAAAGAAGAAATAAATAACAAAGCAGTTAATCTGTAATTATTCTAGACAGACCTTTTGGTGCTTCTGGTGTTACAGCTATAGAACATATAGATTTTGCAAGTGCTGGAACCCAGCGCTTGTTCAGATGGTAATGTCGCCTCTGATAACACAGAACTGATGAAGCCTGGAAGCTATAAACTTAATGATGAAATCATGACTGAAGAAGACATATTCATTCAGTTACCTGAGGTTACCCCTCATAAAGAGTATACCATTGTTTCACATGGTGTCACCAAACAAATTTTAGATGAAACAGAAAAATTTTTGTATGATGTTCTCTGTGTCATCGCCCAAACTGTGTAGCATTGTAACTTAGCAAGACTCCAGTCTCAAAATTGAAAATAAGAATGGCTCGATACTCAATACCACAAAAAAATTAAATTTAAAAAGAGCTGGGTTCAGTTCCAGTCGCAAAAGGCCCTGAGTTCAGTTCCTGGTACTGCAAGTCAGTCAATCTATCAAAAGTGGAAAAATTAAACAGCAAGCTACACATAACTGAAAACTATCAAACTAGAAAATATTTGGAAAAAAAGAAACTCATGAAGTAGGAACAAGAAGTACGAGACAGAGAAATTAAGAGTATACCAAGGGGCTGGAGGAACGGCACAACAGTTAAAGACTGAGTTCGGTTCCCCAGTACCACATAAAGATGGATGTGGTGGTGCACGCTTGTAATCCCACTCAGAAGGCTGAGGCAGGCAAACTGTCCTGAGTCCAAGGCCAGCCTGGGCTACAGAGAGAGACCCTGCCTCAAAAAAAGAAAGAGTATACAGAAGAGAATCAGAACTGGACTAATTTAAGACCTAATTAATGAATAACAAACATCTATTCTTCTGAATTCTAAAAATGCTAGCAAGGCTGAACTACAATTTTGAAAAAACTGTTTCAGTCAATGAGTTTTTACGCTGATGGAGAACAGATCACATTTTTTAGAGTGTTTTGTTTGCTTTTTGTGGTGGTACTGGAAACTGAACCCATGGCCTTGACACTCAATTATATCTCAAACCCGTTTGTTTGTTTGTTTGTTTGTTTATTTATTTAGCCTGGGTCTCCCTACATCACCAAGGTGGGACTCAAATTTGCAATCCTCCTGCCTCAGCCTCCCAGATTATTGGGATTACAGGTATGCACTACCACACCTAGTTAATTACTGGCTTTTTAAAATGCTGTTGGGATGAGGATGTACCTCAGTGTTAGAGAGGGCTTGCCCAAACTGGGCAAGGACCTATGTTTAACCTGCAATACCACAAATGCATACACTACATGGGATAAATGGTCTACCCACACTGAAAACTATGCCTAAACAATTTTATTTAGGTTTTCAGAGCATTTTAATTATTTGTATTAATTACTGGTCAGAGTTAACCTGAAATGAATAATTCTCATTTCTTTAAAAAAAAAATAAGTAGGCCATTGGATAAGACATATTTAGAACAGTTTCTGAATTTCCAAACTACTTCTTAGCCTAAAACTGAATTATGCTATGCAAGTAGCCTCCTTTAGCAAAACATGAAAGCTCTGAACATCTGGGTCTTTTCAAAAGATAAATGAAAAGTTTTTAAAACATACTCCTTTAAAGTAAGTTTTCCTAACATATCTAAAAGTTGCCAAGTTTGGCTGCTCACAAACATACAGGAATACATCTTTTGTGTAAAGCACATCTACATACTCAGAGACAATAAATAAGACTGCTGCTTGTTTAGACCTATTGTTTCTCAATATGTTTCCAATTAAAATAAAATCTGAATTTTTTAAAAGGCCTACAAAGTATGCATTGCTCAAATCTCATTTTCCCTCAGGAAATTCTAGATCCTTCAACAAGCCAACTCTTTTTCCGACTCCAGGTTATATACTTTGCTGTTCCACTGCCAGGAAAGCTCTCCCCTCAGCATCTTCTGAGGCTGGTTCCTGTCCCACCCCGTGTATTGACTAGGAACTGAACACCAGGGCCTTTGCACAGCACTGAAACAGGGTCTCACTAAGTAGTTGTATACCTCAGGGAGTTCAAACTTTTGATCCTCTTGCCTCAGATTCCAAGAGTGATGAGATTACAAGTATGTGCCACCAAGCCGAATGGCTTGTTCCTTCTTATACTTCTTATGCTCAACTCAAATTAATCTTTCTTTTTTCTTTTCTTTCTTTCTTCCTGAAACTGAGGGTCAGGCACCCAGGGCCTTCACACTGAATGCCACCTCCAGGACTTCTTTCTTTTTTTGAGACAGAGTCTCACTTTGCAGTCCAGGCTAGTCCTGAACTCATTATGGAGCCCAGGTTGGCCTTAAACTCAGGGCAATTCTCCTGCCTCGGCCTCCCCAAGTGCTGGGATTACAGCATGAGCCACCACACCTAGTTTTAGGTGGTGCTAAGGAATCAAATGCAGGGCCTTGAGCTTACTAGGCAAGTGCTTTAACCGCAAAGCTATTCCTCCAACCCTCAATTCTTTTTTTTGATTTTAAGGCAGGTTCTCGTTAAGTTGCTAAATTGCCCGGCCTACGATCAAACTAGCTATCCTCCAGCCTCAGCATCCCAATACGATGGGGTTACAGGTCTATATCCCCAAGCCAAGCTCTCTCTCTCTCTCTCTCTTTTAAGATAGGGTCTCACTATGTAGTCCAGGCTGGCTGTAAACTCAAGCTCAGGATCTTCCTGCCTCAGCCTGCTGAATTAAAGAGACATGTGATACCATACCTCTATACCTGCTTGAATTCTTTTGTAAAAGGTGTTTCAACCCATTTGCACTGCTATAACAAAATATCAAAGGCTAGGTAGCTTTTAACAAATTTATGTCTCATAGTTCTAGAGGCTGGGAAGTCCAAAATAAAGGTCCTAGGAGTTCTGGTGGTCTAGTGACAGTGTGCTTCTTGGTTCATTGCTTCTTCTCACTGAATCTTCACATCATGGAAGCAAAAAGGAGTCTCCTCCGCCTTTTTTTTTTTTTTTTTGAAACAAGGTCATGTATGTAATCCAGGATTGTCTGAACTCACTAAAATTCACAGCAATCCTCCTGCCTTAGACTCCTGAGTGCTGAGATTATAGGTATGCACTACCACATTCAGCTTTATCTGGTGTTGGGGAATGAACATAGGGACCTGCACCCACGAGGCAAGCGTTCTAACCATTGTGCTATTTCTCCAGGCACTAAGCCAGTTCATTCAGGCAGAGCCCTCATGTCCAAATCTCCCAAAGGCCCCAATGCCATCACCTCCCGGATCAGAATCTCAACATACAAGTTTAGAAAAGAGAAACATTCAGATCATAGCAAAAACCTTTCTCTCTCACACTCCATTATTCTTTTTTTCTTTTTTTTAAGTGGATGGGCATAGTGGCACAGGTCTCTGTTTCACTGATCACTCACCTGCAGCACTTAGAAGATGATGCAAGGTGTATCAAACAAGGCCTGTTGAAGCCCACGTAGTGGCTGGGGTATCCCAAGGCCTATAATCCTAGCACTCTGGAAGGTAAGTAGGAGGGATAGAAAGTTCAAGCTCAGTCTGGGTAACCTCGTGAGAACTCTACCTCAAAAATCAAAAATACGAGGCTGGAGGAATGGCATACAGGTTAAAGCACTTGCCAAGTGCAAGCCCCTGAATTTGATTCCCCAGCACCACAGAAAGCCAGATGTGACTGTGCACCCCTGTAATCCCAGAACTCGGGAGACTCAGGCAAGAGGACTGCCTTGAGTCCAAGGCCAGCCTGGGCTACATAGTGAATTAAGGAGCAGCCTGGGCCACAAAGCAAGATCCTGTCTCAGAAAAAAAAAAATAAAAATAAAAATAAAAAAGACCTGAGAATGTAGCTCAGTGTGAAGGCCCTTAGCTTGATCCCAAGTACCAAACAGAACTAGGGAAAGGGACAGAGGGAGTGAGCAAGGAACTGAGAGTAGGGACAGAGGAAGAGACAGAGGGATAGAGGAATAATTGGCAACTGTTTTGCTGATCACTCACCTGCAGCACTTAGAAAAACCTGTAAGGTGTATCAAACAAGGTCTGTTGAAGTCTATGTAGTGGAGTACACCAAGGCCAGGAAGGGCAAATAAACACACTGAGGCAGGGAGATAACAAGTGTGCTTAAGCCCAATCTGGTAGAAAGACTGTTCCAAAATTTAAAAAAAAAAAAAGCACTAGCCTAGCATGTATGAGGCCCTGAGTTCGACTCCCCAGCACCACACAAAAATTAGCCAGGCATGGTGGTATATAACTGTAACCCCAGTACCTGGAAGGCTGACGCAGGAGGACTTCCATGAGTTCAGGACCAGCTTGGACTATACAGTAAATTCAGGACCAGCCTGGACTACAGACTGAGACACTGTTTCAAAATACAGTTTAAAAAAATAAAAATAAAGGGGAAGTAGGGAGTTAGGGATGTAGCTCAGTGTGAAGGAGCTGTGGTCAATCCTCTGCACTATAAAAAAAAATTAAGTATAAATATAGGTGGGATTAAAAAAGTCAACAGATGTTTCTGCTCCTACATATTTATGATAAGTATTTTTTTAAGTATAGCTTGTAGACCTGGATGAACAGCATAGCAGTTAGAGAGTTTGCCTAGCAATTAATTGCAAGACCCTAAGTTCGATTCCCCAGCACCATACAAGCCAGACATGGTGTGTCTTGTGCCTGTAATCCTGCCACTTGAGAGGCTGAGGCAGAAAGAGGATTGCTGTGAGTTACAGATCAGCCTAGGCTAAATGGTGAGCTCAGGCTCAGCCTAGAAATTACAGTGAGACTGTCTCAAAAAAAAAAGTAAGTATAACTTGTATCTACTACTATTTTGTTTGTTCTCCTTTTGGGGGACAAACAATGGTTTGTTTTTTAGTCCAGGCCTGCTCCAAACTTGTTTGTTCTGTGGCCTGAGCTGGGAAGAATTTGTGATCTGATCCCCCTGTCCTGGCCTCCCAATGCTGGAACTACAAATGTGCACCTCCATTTTTTAAAAGTAGTAGTACATCCCCTAATCACTGAGACCAAATCAAAAAGAAAGAAAGAAACCTAGTTCTGGTTCTTTAATATCATTTTATCAGTTAGCTACTTTACCCTACCTGAACTTTGCCGTACTCTATACCTAAACACTTAAAAAAGAAATGTCCAAGTTAATACGTTTTAATGTTTAATTTTGTTTTGTAAATATAAACAAGAACAAGGTAATGGGAACATGAAAAATAGAAAATAAGAGACAAGTTGCATGCATAAAGATAAAACCAGAATGAGACAGGGCATTCAAACAGTACCATGTGCCTAATTCCTGTGTGCCCAATTCCCTTTGTCAACTGTCACCAAAAAGAGATTGAACATACTTCATGGTACTAGGCAACTCAATTTTAGAATACAGTACCGTGAATATGTACCAGTAAAGTTTACTAGTAAACGCTCATGAAAATTAACATGTAACAATTATAACCTAATTTTTCTGACTATGGCACATACACTGCTGTAAGAGGGTGATTTTTAAAGCAAGAACACATCGGAGTCAGGCTGCTGGCACACAAGCCTGTAATCCCAACCTTCTGGAGGTTGAAACAGAAGGATCCTGAGTTGGAGGCCAGCATGGACTACATAGCAAGTTTCAAGGTTCATCTGAGCTACATGATGAGACCCTATCAGAAAGAAACAAAAAGAAAAAAAAAAAAGCACCCTTTCTTCCCTCTTCACACTGGGCATTAATTCATTGTACACCTTCCCTCTACTGCTACCCAGTTTCCAGATATAGTCAATGCCAAGTTTCAGAAACCTAAAAAAATCTCACAGACCTCCAGATATGCTTAGTAATTCCCTGGTAGACAAAAGTAAAAGTTACACTGAGGGGTATGTGCCATAGCACAGTGGTTAAAGCACTTGCCTAGCAAGCCCAAGGCCCTGAGTTTGAATCCCCAGCACCATATAAACAAGGCATGGTTGCACACTCCTATAATACCAGTACCCAAGAGGCTGAGGCAGGAGGACTATCTAAATTCAAGGTTAGCCTGGGCTACATAAGTGAATTTAGGTCCAGCCTGGACTACAGCGCAAGACATCATCTCACCAAAAAAAAAAAAAAAAAAGTCAGGGGGAGGTGCTAGGGATGTAGCTCAATGTGAAGGCCCTGGGATCAATCCCCAGTATCACAAAATTTAAAAAAAAATACTATTTCACCCAGCTATATTTCTAAGAGTGTATTTCCTCCATAAATTAAAGTCATTGTAATATAATGACACATGCATATTCATGTTTATAATAGTGCAGTTTACAATAACTAAGCTCTACAAACAATCTAGATATCCTTCAACAGATGAATGGGTAAAGAAAATGTGATATATATGCGCAACGGGATATTATTCAACTACTAAGAAGAATCAAATCACATTATTTACAGGAAAAAGAACGAAATTCATGATCACCATGCTAAGCCAGACCCAGAAGATT
>PVKB01002874.1:154535-243165 GCA_004027205.1 Ctenodactylus gundi
GGGGGGGGGGGGAAGAAGTGTGGCATGAAGGAGCTACAGCTCAGCAGTAAAGCTCTTTTTTGGCAACCCCAGAGCCCTGTATTCAAACCTAGCCCAAACAAAGGGGGGAGGGGAGAGAGAGAGAGAGAGAGAGAGATCCATTTGTCCTTACTGTGCTGGATCTGGCCTATTCAGAACTGAAATATAAATTGTGAGACTGCAACCACAAGAGAGTAGCTTTGCTTGCCAGCCAACCTTTTCTCCACTGATACAAACTCTATAAATAGGCCAGGAGTGATAATAACGGCTGTTCAAATCACTTCGTATTGTAGATAACTATCATGTTTTACATGTGCCTAGTCCAGCATTAGGTTTGTGAATAAACCAATACCAAGTAAGAAGCCAAGAGTTATCAAATGCAAAAAATGCTCCATAGCTAAGGAAACCCCCCTAAGTACTCACTCACAAGCACCATTAGTAAAGATCAACAATAATTCCTCCAAGATTTCCACTCTAACCGTTTTCTGTCTCCCTCAAAAAAACAATACACAAGGAGCTGGAGGAATGGCTCAGCAGTTACAGCTCTTGCCTAGCAAGCACTAAGTCAAGTGCTAGAATTACAGGCATATGCCACCATGCTCAGCTGAGGCTTTTGTTCTTAATACAGACAATAAAACAATCTATTTCCCTAGAGTTTTAATCCACATCCAACTTCCCTATCCCCATCTATATCTTTCTTTAAATTATAAGATACCTACCAAAATGCTGACTCTAGACATTACGAAAGTTATTTTAAACCAGACATTCAGTAAAATAACTTCTGATCCCTTTGATAATAATTTTCTCTCCTCCACTGTTCACAAATACTAATAATTTCTAGACTACCTGAATATGTCTAGTTTATACACATATCTAGGAATAGCTGCAAGAATTTTTTTTTCCTTGTACTGGGGCTAAAACCCAGAGCATCCACACTGAGCTACATCCTCAGCCCTTTCTGTTCTTTACTCTGAGATAAGGTCTTTGCTAGGTTGCTCAGGCAGGACTCAAACCTGCAATCTTCCTTGACTCAGCATACCCAGGGCTAAGATTACAGGCATGTGGCACCATATTTGGTCTTCCATAAGTAAATTTTAACAGATTTAATTTTGTTGTCCTTTGAAAAATTAGAATTCATTTACTAATACATGAACATGAATTTAAAGTAGAAGGAAAAAAGTACTGCAAATGAACTGGGAGTACAAAAATGAAATTCAAGACACCAGCTACTTTCTTTTAAACTTAGAGACTAATTTAAGAAAAATGCTGGGTGTGGCGGTACATGCCTGTAATACCAGTACTCAGGAGGCTAAAGCAGGATTGTTATGAGTTTGAAGCCAACCTGGGCCACACAGTGAACGCAGGACCAACCTGGACTATACAGCGAGATTCTGACTCAAAAGGAAAAAAAAAAAAAAAGGGAGAAAGATAAAGAAAGGAAGGAAGGAGAAAAGAAAAATGCTGCTTCCTAAATACCTTATTTAAAATTACTTGAAAGGTAGGCACAGTGGTGCTCACCTGAAATTCTAGGTACATGATGACCAAGGAAGGAGGATACAAGTTCTAGACCAGCCTGAGTAACTTAGTGAGACCCTGGCTCAAAATCAAAAGGGCTGGAGATATATAGCTCAGTAGCAGAGTACACGCCAACCATGCAGAGCCCCTAGGTTATCACAATTAGCTCCATATATTAATTCTTTTGTCACTGTATTTTTTTTCCCTTATGGTGTAGTTTCTCCTCCATATTTTATGAATCACCCCCACCTAGCATTTAGGCACTCAGTAAATGAGTTAATTTATCTAGATATAAATATTCACCACAAACACACAAAGTAAGATACAAATACACTGATAGGTTTCTACTTTTGATTAATCTTCACTAAACTAGAAAATTCTCAAGAATAAAAGGTAGATTTTAAAACTAAAGAAAATAAGTTATTAACTTAGGGATTTATACCATCTACCTATTAAGTAGTAAGAGTCTGCACAAAGAAGAATGAAGTTTCTTATTTTGAATAAAGGTATGAAAATAGAAACAAAATTTACACACAACACTATAAATTAAAACCATAAATTCTAGCTGGCATGACAGCAAATGCCTGTAACCGGGCACTCCGGAAGGCTAAGGGAGGAAGAGTCCAAGTTCATGCAGGCTGGACAATTTAGTAACTTAGAAGTGTCTCACAATTAGATTTAAAAATGGGCTGGGAATGTAGTTTAGTGTAAAAACCCTGGGTTCAACAGTCAGTATCTCAAAACAAAAGCATACACACTTATCACCTACAAATTCTGAGTAAAACACCAATCTAACCTGAGCTACAACAGTTTTTTTTTTTTCCAAGTGAGACACGTTCTCCCTCCCAGCTGGTCTTGAACTCACTATGGAGCCCAGGCTGGTCTAGAATTCACAGCAATCCTGCTTCAGCCTCTTGAGTGCTGGGATTACAGGGGTGTGCCACCAGACCTGGCTTTTGTGGTGCTAGTAAATTGAACACCGGGCCTTATTAGGCAAGTGCTCTAACTGCTGTGCTATTCTTCAGGCCCTTACAGTGGCTATTTCAAAGGAAAAGCATATTTAGGCCTAGGGATATAATTCAGTGGTAAAGTACTTACCCAGCACACACACAAAGGCCTTGGTTCAATTCCCAGTACTACAACAAATAAATATTTTAAAATCACATTTACTATTCCCAGCTGCTTCAAAGATGGTCCAATAAATCTATATAATATGTATGACATGTTTCTAGTCCTAGAAATTCAGAAATATGTAAGAGAATAACAACAAGCAAGGCACTAAAATTTTAGCTTCACCCTGCTTCACTTCTTAACCATAAGACTGTGTAGGCTAAATGTGAAAACTGACTACACCAATCTCTGAGAGAAGCCACCCACACAAGCAAATAAAATAAATTAATAAGAGTTCTGAGCCAAGCAGGGTGGGGCACATGTACAAACCCAGCAGCACATTAAGAGGCTGAGGCAAGAGGATGGATAGTAAGTTCAAACCCAGCCTGGGCAACTTAGTGAGACTCCAAAAGCAAACATGATTGGGTACACAGCTCAGTATAACAGCCCTGGCTCAATCTCCAATATGGAGGGTGGAGGGAGTTCTGAAAGTGTAAATAAAGTCGGAAGATCCTATTTCAAGGGGGTAGGGGAGGCCTTGCTGGGGATGTAGCTCACAGTGATGACCCTGCACATGATGCCCCGTATAATCAGTCAATCAATCAAATGAATCAAATCGAAATAAATAAAACTAGGGCTGAAAGTAGGCACAGTGGCACACAATCTATAAGCCGAGCCTCTTGGGAGGCTAAGGCAAGAAGATCACAAGTTTGAGGCAACCTGAGCTACACAGCAAGTTCAAGGATGGCCTGAACTACATAATGACATCCTGTCTCAGAAAGAACATTCCACCAGTAAAGCGGGGGTGGTCAGGACTGGTGGCACAGGCCTGTAATCACAGCAGCTAAGGAGGCTGAGTCGGGGGATCATTAAATTGGAGCCCAACGTGGGCAATTTAGTAATTTAGCAAGCTCCTATCTCAAAGTAAAACTTAAAAATGGACTCAGTGTAGGTCAGTGCAGAGGCCCTGAGTTCAACTTCTAGAACTAACAGAAAGGAGGGGGAGAGTAAAGGAGGTGGAGAGTGGGAGGGGAAGGGAGAGGACAGAGTGCCAGCAGAAGAGCAAGAGCTAGCAACAAGGGTGTGGCTCCAAGGTAAAGCATTTGCCTACCCGGAGCACGGACACAGGTTCGATCCCCAAACACCACAAGAAAATACATATATAGAATATAAGATAAATAATAAAAACTATATAGTTTCTACTCACTGAATTTAAGATTTAAAAAAATCTTTTAAAAGAATGTCTATCTCATCTTTCACTTTCTACCTGAGTTTCTCCCTAACCTCAAAAAACCTCAACCCATTTATTGTGATTTGGATCTGGAATGTCCCCCAAAAGTCTCATATATTTGATGCTATGAATTATCTATGGTACCATGTGCTGTTAAGGAGATGGGAGCCTGGTCTGGAGGGATGGGTCAACTGCAGGAGTGGGTCAGTAGCCCAAGAAAGGACTCTGACCTTCTGAAACTGTGAGCTGAAATATACTTTTCCTCTCCTAATTTGTGCATGTCGAATAGAGTCACAGTATTGAAAAATAAGACACCACTAGTGGACTAAGTACTTGTACCTATCTCTACCTATCCACCCCATCTGTCTGAACCCCCCAGGTTCTGGTCCACCTAGCCCATTTTAGGAGACTAATACTCATAACTTCACTTGCTGTTTCCTAAACTGGGATGATTATCTGAAAATGCATCTCAAACCTCAGGTTTAAATGTTGAAGTTCCTTAAGCACCAGAATTTTTTTGGTCTTGCCCTCCACCACAGCTCTGGAAGCTAGACCACCTCTAATGTACTCAATAAATCTACTAGTACACAATAGGTAACCAATCAGTGCTGTGAAAATGAAGGAGTTCTACAGGAATATTTTGTTCTCTGTGTTTTCAATAGCTCTTCCCCCTTCTATTGTTCCACAGCTTTTTGTAGTTTAGTGGTGGAGTACTTGGGCACTTGCCTAGGGAGCCTGAGGCCCTGGGTTGTATCCCTAAGCACCACAAAAAAAATAAATAAAGTACCAATTACAATATAAAATTAAGAGCAAAAAAACACCAAGCATGGTGGTACACTCCTGTAATCTCAGCTACTCAGGCAAATTCAAGGCCAGTCTGAACAATCTGGTTGAGAGCCTGTCTCAAAAATTAAAAAACAAAATGGGATGGAGCTATAGCTCAGGGGCAAACCACTTGCCTAGCATGTGTGCAGCCCAAGGTTCAATCCCCGGTATCCCCACACACACATACACACACAAAACACCATTGAAGAACATGTCTTTAGCAAGTAATTCTGGCAAAACTGCAACAAATTAGAATCTAAAGCTCAATTTACCTTCAATATATGGGTCTTGATTAATCATTAACACTTTAAAACAAACAGTAATATGACAGCTACATAAATGCACATAAGAGTAATATAAACTGAGCCTGGCATGGATGGTAGTGCCTACCAATGATCCCAGCTCTAGGAGGCTGAGGCAGGAAGATCACAAATTTGAGGCCAGCCTGGGAAATTCAGTAAGACTGTAGTTCAAAATAAAATTTAAAAAGCTTGAGATGTAGGCCACTGCTCCCTGGGTTCAATCCCCACTAGCACATATACACACAAAAGTAATATAAAGTGAATTACTGAGTAATGTAAATCGTGAAGTCAACTGAAACTAACAACAGACTTTCGACTCCAAAATTTGTCTCATCCCATTTTCCACAAATGGTTAAATAAAAAGTTCCCATTATGAAATCTGAGCACAGGAAACATGTCTATAATCTTAGCACTCTTGGAAGCTGAGGCAGGAAGATCACAATTTAAAGCCCAGCCTGGGCAATCTGGTCAGACACTGTCTCAAAATAAAAATATAAAATAGATTAAGGATGTAGCTCCATGCAAAGGCCCCAGGTTCAATCCCCAGGAAAAAAAGAAAAAGAAAAAAGAAATTTGATTAGTTGGTGCTTTAGGTATAATTAATTACTTTGAAGTTTCTCCTTGCCTTTCAGGCCCTATATTTGCATCTATAAAATTCTAACATTACAAAAATGAAGTTCTAAGAACAGTGTTAAACACGGTATGGTAATGTACCCTTTGTAATCTCAACTCTTGGGAGGCTAAAGCAGGAAGGTCTAGAGTTCAAGCCCAGGCTGGGCTACATGGCAAGATTCTATTTTAAAATAATAATTCAGGGCTGGGGGCATAGCTCAGCAGCTTGCCTAGCAAGCTCAAGCCCTTGGGTTGTATTCCCCAGCACCACATAAATCAGGCATGGCGGCACACATCTGTAATCCCAGCCCTCAGGAGACTGGGGCAGGGATGTTGCTGTGAGTCAGAGGCCAGCCTCAGCTACTAGCTCAAGACCAGCCTGGACTACAGAGGGAGACCATCTCAAAAATATGTTACTGAGAAGCAGCTTACAAAGAAATCTAATTTAGAAATTAAAATTTTTTACTTTTCATTTAATGAACTGCATAAAACTTCGGTCAGATTCTATTTAAAATACGATAAAGGTCACTGCAATCAATTCCATACTGGCTTCATAAATTTAAAATTAATAACTATACATTTGCTGAGCACCTATTTTGCCTGAAGCACTCAACTACACATTGTATTGGTTACAGTATTCAGCCAAAATGTATACTTTCTACTTAAAAAAAAAAGTTATCATTGTGAGTCCTCAGGACAGGAGTTAACTATCAATTGTAGGTTTCTAAAAATGCTTGTTAACCCAAAAAGCTACACTCAGATTAGTGGAGAAATCAGGACTGCCATGATCAGCAAAAGTATCCTAGGAAGTTAAGAGCCTCCATCTTTAACATATCCCAAGAGAAGAAAGGGAGTGATTCAAACTGTTAGCATGTGCCCAAACCATAGAACACAATAACAGCCTAAGCAAAACTGCTAGATACATTTGTAATTAAGAGGTCCAACCTTGATGCAACACTATCAGTGGGATTTTCATTCAACTCGGTGGAAAGGTTCAGAAACCAAAAGCTCAGGCAAAAACCGAAAAGCACACCTAAGCATAAACTGCTCACGCGATGAAAGATCTGGAAGGGCCAAGGACTTAAGTTCTTTCCCGCAGCCTATAAACATCTACTTCATAAACCGGACAGGGCAACGTAAAAGTAAGAATGGGGCTGGGGATGTGTCCCAAGGGGAGAACGCAAGACTCCAGGTTCAAGTTCCAGTGCTGTAAACGTGAATAAAGAAATGCGAGAGTCAAAGACGTACGGTTCCGCGCGCAGCTGCCGAACATATAACGGAATAGAGCTCAAGTGCTGCGGTAACCCTGTAAGAGACGGGACTGAAGAGGGAAGAGAACTCTGGGAAATCAGGCTAGGCGAGTCTGCAGCCTAGGGATCGTCAGCTTACATCCTCGCCGGTTCTGAATGGAAGTTAACACAGTCCTGAAGAGGTTAATTTGGGAGACGATACGCCTCTCCCGACGACCCAGAGTCTGGGAGGCGACCGGGCTGCAGGCGCCCAGAGCCAGACATGCCCAAGCCTCAGAAACCCTTCCTCGCCCCTCAAGGCCACGGCAGCGCGGCGCCGGGGCGGCCGCCGCGACTCTCCTTCGCGTCAGGGACAGGTGTCCGCGCCAGCCCGCGGCTCGCCCAGTTGGCGCGGCCGCCGCGCCGGCTTCCTTCACCCGGCGGGAGCCGGAAAGTTGCCGGAGACAACTCCAGGGCGGCGAGGCCGCTCCCCGGGAGGCCCGGGGCTGCAGCCCTCCACCGCACCCCCGCGCCCGCCGCGGGAAGGACGCGAGGTGGCCAGCGGCGGCCCACCGGGGCTCGAGGCCGCTCGGCGCCGCACCGGCCGCGCCTCCCGCGAAGTTCGGCAGCGAGCCCCGGCGGCGCGGCGGGGCCCAGGACCGCAGAGCCGCTCCCGGCCCGCACCCCGCCTCCCGACCTCTCCCCGGACGCAGCCCGGCCCGCGGCGCGGCGCGCGGCTCGGTCGCGGCCCTGCGCCCCTTCCCGCCTCACCTGCGAGCCGCCAGCGCTCCGTGGCTCCTCGCCCGCTCCGCTCGCCCCGTCGGGGCATGCACCGACCCCTGGCCGGGGCTCTCCTGGCCGCGGTGACTCAGAACGCGACGACCAGGGCCGCCTTCTCCTCAGCGGCTCAGGTCCCGGCAGCGAGCAGAGGGTCGCGGTGACAACCCCGCCGGGGCCAAAGTGAACCTCGCCGCCTCCGCAGCCTCTGCCACCAATTCCCTTCAGTCGTCCGCGCCACCCCAAGAAAATGTCACCAGAGGCCGTTCCGCTGTGCGCCTCACTTCCGCCCGGAACCACAGAGCCCGCGCCGGCCGGCTAGAGAGGCCGCTGCGGCGGGGGCCTTTGGGGACTGGGGCCGGAGGCCAGGAGAAAAACCGACAGCGCCACCTGGCGGAAGGGAATTCGCGCTCCTCCTGCTGCAGAGCGCGGGTTTGCAGGGCGCCAGCTTCCCGGGCTTCTCCCGCGCGCCTTCCTTCTGTTCAAGCAGCTCCATTCCAGAAATATGTCTCCCAGACGATATAATAATCGGTCCATGCAAGCCAAGGACAATGCCTTACAAAGAGGACGGAGCTGCCCTTCCCTTGCGCTGCCCAGTACTCACCCCCTGCAGATGCCTTTCCAAAGGAAGCCCGCGGTATCTGATCCTGGAGTCACTGCAGCCAGCAGCCCGTTTCCTTCTGACCTTAGTTTTCCGCAGAAGCCAACGGCTTAGCTGTGAGAGACGGGTCCGAGATCCTCCGGTGCGGTTCCGCCAACATCCTGTTCAAGTTTCTGCGGTGGAATCGGGTAGGCCCTGCAAGCAGCGCGCCGCCTGCCGGTGAGATGGAGTCGGCTAGGGAGACCCGGCTGCGCAGCCTCGCGCGAGCTCGCCCTACATCCCGCCTCTGCAGGCTTGGTCTGCAGCTCGCCCTGAGAGGGAGGGATGACGCGCGCAATATCGCGCTCTGACTTTCTCAGGCCGTTCTTGAAGTGGGGGCGTGGACGCCGCACGTACAGGACGCGAGGAGCCGGAGAAAGGCTCCGCTGGAGCGGGCCACCTGGGTGAGTGGAGGGCTTCGGAGAATAAGGAAGAAGAGATGCTGAGGACTATTTCGTAACTCAAGATCTGGTTCCCTAAAATCAGAGCAGGATTTTCAGATAGGGAATAAAAGAATTTAAAAGACTTGAAGAGCAAGACCTGGTCCTGACTCGCCCTGAGTGACCTTTCAAGCAGTCACATCAACTCTGAGCATCAGTGTCCTTGCATGCCCGGCAATGATGATCCCGCTACAAATACAGTCCCTGCGGGCTCTCCAAAGGTGAGGATGCACAGAGCTATGTATGTGAAGCTCCCAGCACAATTCCCAGCTCAAAGAGGACGTTCTAGAATGGGCTGCCGTCACGGCCCTGCTCCAGGGCACACCTCTTAGGCACACAGACTCGCGGTGCTCCCTTACAGTAAGGTTTCCATCTCAACAGGCTCATTTTTCCGAAACGACAGGTTCAGGTGGAACCAGAACCAGAATGGAACACTGCAGAAGGCTGTCGTGAAAGTGGAGCCAGGAGGTGGCTAAGGTCGCTGGGAGGGGCGTCTCCCTCAGCTCCCAAGCATTCTGGCCTCTGGGCTCGACTAGGGTTCCTCTGTTTTGTGTAGTGCTCTGGGACCCAGCTCCGAGTTCTTTCCAATCCTCCTAAAGCCCAGCTCATGCAGAAGGTCTATAACTTCTTTTCTTTAAAAAAAAAAAAAGCTGGGTCTGGTGACATAGATTTATAATCCCAACACTCTGAGAGGCTGGGGCAACTTCAAGCCCCACCTGGGCGATTCAGCAACTTAGTGATTTAGTGAGACCTTGTCTCAAAATCAAAATTTAAAAATGGACTAGGGATGGAGCTCAGTTTGAAGGTCCTGGGCTTGAACCCCAGTATCACAAAAAAGTGGAAATAAATGCAAAAGGCCATGTTTAACTTGTCAACAAGTATATATTCAGCTCTCATTTGTTTATATCATGATGTTGAGAATTGGACCTAGGGCCTTAATGCATGCTGGTCATTTGCTCTACCACTGACCTACATCACCTGCCCATTTTATTTTCTTGAGACAGGATCTTACTAAATCATCAGCCCAGGCTGGACCCAAACCTGCGATCCTCTTGCCACACCCAGCTTTACCTCAGGTTTTTAATTTTAAAAAAAGAACTTTCCCTATATGGCATGATACTTGACTTTGAGGGCCCTTGTGGGAGAGAGGAGGCCCCTCTGACACATCATTTAAACCGGCACCCCTACTTCTCATCACAGCACCCATCTGCCCTTCGTAACATCTCCATGTGTTCCTCAGGGCATAGTTTGTCGCATCCTTTTGACATAGGGAGCAGAGGCATGCAGGCAGGAGACCCTGCTACCTGCTTAGTGCCTTGGGGCTGCCCGGAGGCACACAAAATGAATGGAAGAAGTAGGTCTAAGATTCAGAAACCGCAAGGATATCAAAATAAGGACGCAGCATCAGGTCCCAAGCAGCTGGGAGGCCGCAGGAGAACACAGCCCTGTAGGCAGTGCAGGGTCTGTCAGAGGCAATTATCAGGGACAATTTGGAACCTGCCAAACGTGGCCAAAAAGGATAAAGCAGAGAATGTCCTAAGCTCAGAGCTCTCCCTTTGGCTCTTGGTACCCAGCACAGGGCCTAGCAGAGAGGGTACACTCAGTAAAGGCTTGTGACTAGCTAGGCCCCGTGGCATGGGCTAGTAACCTCAGCACTCTGTGAGGATGAGATTAAAAGGTTTACAAGTTGAAGCCCAGCCTGGGCAATTTAGCAAGACCAGGTCTCCAAATCAAAAATAAAAATGAGCTGTGGATGTAGCTCAGGGTGAAGGACCTGAGTTCAATCCTCAATCAAAACAAACAAACAGAAACTCCCTCCCTATGGCCCGTCTGCCAACATCTCGAGCCCAATAATAAACATGGTTTTGTCATTAAAAAAATAAATAAAACCAAAAATATTGTGATTGAGAGACAAGCATGCAGAGCAGCTGGCCTTGGGCAGAGGGCACAAAATCTTGGAATATTAGGAGGACAACATCCCGAAGCCTGTCTGCCTGTAACTGGAGAGCAAAGAATAAGCCAGACCTGGTGGCTGAACCCTGTAATCCCAGCATAGTGGGAGGCTGAGGCAGGAGCATCACAAATTTGAGGCCAGTTGGGGAAATTAATTTATTTGGGCTGGGGATATATCTCAGTGAGAAGGCCCTGGCCTTGATCTTCAATACCAAAAAACATACATTTTGCCCCAGTTCCTGACTAGCAACCTGGATACCCCAGGAGCTTCCTGAGTGGCAGGAATCTTTCGTTCTTCAAAAGAAGCCTGGTTCACCCAGACCTGAGTTTATGCTAATGAGATGACTTTTGGAGAGTCTTAGAGAGCTTCAGGATGAGTGACCAGAGGAGCCAGCTGTGACTATGGGGCCAGAATTTGCTCCATCATCCTCACACCCCACCTTGGGGATGGGAGAGGGATTGAATTCAGTTCCCCAAGGCCTACAGTTTAACCCTGCAGTCTTGTGTAATGAAACTTCAATAACTCACCCCCCAAAAAAATGGGTTGGGGAGGAGCTTCCAGTTGGTGAAGACATTGAAGGAGGAGGGTGGAGAAGTGGCCCGTGGTGCACAGACGCTCAGAGCTAATGGTTATACCTTGCCTGCCAGGTGCACCTCTTCCATTCAGGTACCTGAACTGTATCCTTGTGACAAACCAGTTGGGGATGCAGCTCAACGCTAGGTGCTTGCCTACCACACTTGCAGCTGTGAGTTCAATCCCTGGCACTGCAAAACAATACAAATAAATAAAAATATAATAAACCAGCAGTGGTAAGTAATTTCCTGAATTCCATGAGTTGTTCTAGTGAATTATTAAATTTAGGGTAGGATCGTGGAAACTCCTAAGTTGCAGTCTTCTGGACATAGTGTGAGTGGCTTGTGGACCTCGCTGTGGCTGGCATGGGAAAGGGGAGCATCATGTGGAACTGAGCCCTTAACCTGTGAAATGTGCTCTGACTTCGGGTGGACAATATCATAACTGAAATGACTAGTTGGATGACCACCTGACACCACAGAATCAGTACTAGAAACAAATACACTGGATCCTAAAATGTTGAATTTATTTATTTATGTATTTATTTATTTTGTGGTACAAAGGATTAAGCCCAGGGCCTTCACACTGAGCTACATCCCGAGCCCATTTTTTCCCCACATTTTATTGATATGTATACATGCAAAATTCAAGATTTACAATGGAGTTGAGCCAAAGCCCATTTTTATTTTCAATTTTGGGATAGGGTCTCACTAAATCACTGAGTTATTCAGGCTGAGCTCAAACTTGGAATCCTCCTGCTTCAGCCTCCTAGAGTGCTGGGATAAACAGGCCTGCACCATCATACCGAGCTAAATTATTAAATTAATTTATTTATTTCTATATTGGAGACAGGATCTCTGTAATTAGGCAGGTCCTGAACTCACTATGTACCCCACGCTGGCCACAAACTCCTGGCAATCCTCCTGCCTCAGCCTCCAGAGTGCTGGGATTATAGGCATGCACCACCATGCCCGGCCCCAGTGAAAACTTTGACTTTATACAAATAATGTTGCATTTGTTTTTCTCTAAATATGTTACATTAAGTAGGACCAGCCCTAGGCTAGATCTCTCATCAGGTCTCAGCACTTCCTGGATGTCTTTATCTTGTATATGGCAACTGATGTTGCTGCTGCCCAAAACACCAGAAAGTGACCTGGATCCTGCTTTGCCTTTCCTAGTTGTTCTGGAGTTTTGTTCTGTTTTGCTTTGTTTGGTTTGGTTTGGTTGGAGACACAGCCTCAGTAAGTAGTGCAGGCTTGTCTCAAACTTGCAAATCCTCCTGCCTCAGCCTCCTTGATGCTGAGATTACAGGTATGCACCACAGAACCTGGCTTCCAGTGAGACAAACATAAAGGAGAGCCTGGGAAGAGGAATCCACAGAAGTTAATCTTCCCTGGTGATATTTCAGGTACCAAAACCTTGGACAAGGGATGAAAATCACGCACCACTTATCATTTGCACAAATTAAGTGCCCTTCCACAGAGTGTTAGGGGAGCTCAATAAATTATGCGTGCAGCACAGGATTATTTCAGACACTTATCGGAAGCCCGACCACTAGAGGCAAAGCACACTGATATGTAATTCTCCCACAACCAGCAAGAAAGGGTTCATTTCTGTATTTTCCCCAAAATTGTTCTTTTCATTAGTATGTGTTTGCAGTATATAATAATTATCTTTAACTTGGTACTGTGGTTTGGACCTGGAATGTCCCCCAGAAGCCTCATGTATGTGGATACTATGGATTACCTATGGAACCATGTGCTGGTAGGAGATAGGGCCCTGGTCTGGAGGGGTGGATTATGGGCAAGTGGTGGAGGACAGGTGTGTGACAGATTATAGATTACAGGTTGTGTGTGGTGGAATTAGGAGCTCAAATCTGGAGGGAGTAGAACACTGAGGCTGGATGGGGAGAAAGGGAAGGTCAGTGGGACAGGACCTGGAGGGATGTGTGCTACTTTCTCCCTTTCTTCCGGTACTTGGCTTCCTGTCTGCAATGCTATAAGGAGCTGCCTGCCTCGGCCTCTGCCTCTACCATATGCTTCCACTATTGCCAGCCACCGAGGGATTTACTGTGACCCTCTGAAACTGTGACCTAAAATTAAACTTTTCCTTCCCTAGTTGGTATATGCCAGGTATTTTTGTCACAGTGACAAAGAAAGTAACTATGGAAGGTTTTACTGAGTAGGAAACTGAGCTCCCAGGAGACAGTTCACTTGACCAAGATCATAAGGCAGAAAGGAGCAGAGTCAAGATTCTGGGAAGAGAAAGGGGTCACCTGCCTCAGGAGCACTGCTGACTGTCTAGTAACAGGGCTCAACCGAGAAATTGCAATAGCAGGGGAGGCCCAGTGCAGGCACATGTGAGCAGCAGAAACCAACTCCCCGAGCAAGAATTTAATGAAAGAAGATGCTGCTGGCTAGGGCACTGAAGGTGGGAGGGTCTTCCAAGGACAGAGTGATACAAACGGGATAGTATTTTAAAATTAAAAGTCATTCAAGTCCTGTATGTGCCCCCCCCCTCAAAAAAAATAAAAGTCATATTTTCCTGGAGATGGCTCCCAGGTAAAGTCAGGGACTAAGAAAAGGCTGACATGAGGAAAGCAAGTATAGTACATAGCCAAATCCTGGAATAGGCCTATCTCTTGAGCAAGCCATGGAGCAAGAGTTACGCTTTGGGCCATTATCCTGTGCCCCTTTACCCATCCAATTTTCGTTTCTTTGGGTTTTTGGATTTTGGAGTGGGGGGTGGAATTGGGGTTTTTTGTGGCAGTTGGGATTGAACACTGGGATTTTGCTCTGAACTACACCCCCAATTCATTTTTATTATTACAGACAGGATCTTGCTAAATCAATGAGTTGCTCAAAGTGGACTCAAACTTGCAATCCTCCTGTCTCAGTCTCCCAGCATGCTAGGATTACAGGCCTGCGCCACCAGGCCCACCTCGTTTCTTTGTGCTTTTGAGGTGCTGGTCATTGAACTCAGGGCCTTGTGACACTGGAGCCAAGCACTCTGTAACGACTTGTTATAGCCCCATTTTTCTTCTTTTCTCTTCTCTTCTTTTCTTTTGCGATACTGAGGGTTGAACTCACTCACAGCCGTCTCACTATGTTCCCCAGCCTGGTTGTTTTATTTTGGTATGGGTTGGTTTGGTTTCTTTGATTTTGAGAAAGAGCTTCCCTGAGTTGCTAAATTTCCCAGGCTGGGCTTGAATTTGAGATCTTCCTGCTTCAGCCTCCCAGAGTGCTTAGATTACAGGTCTGCACCTTGGCTTGGCTCATTTCTTAGGTTTCGATTTGGCTTCTTGTTACTGTTTGGGCTTTTTCCCCACCTGCTTTTTTTGTGGTGCTAGGGACTGAACCCCAGGCATTTAGGCTGAGCTACATCCCCAGCTGTTTTGACTTTTAAATCACTAAATTGCCAAGTTAGGCTTGAATTTGTAATCTTTCCTCTTCAGCCTCTCAGAGTACTAAGATTATAGGGGCGTGCTACCACACTCAGCGCACACCTCCAACACCTCCAATTTGTTTTTATCCTTTATTTTGGGGGGAGGGCGGGTTACTGGGGATCCAGGATCTTCACACTGAGCTCCATACCCATCCCATTTTTATGTTTGATTTTGAAACAAGTTCTTGCTAAGTCACTAAGTTGCCCAGGTTGGGCTCAAACTTGTGGTCCTCCTGCCTCCGCCTCCCAGAGTGCTCAGATTACAAGTCTGTATCACTTGGCCCAGTTTTTTCCTATTAATATGAACGATGTACATTTGTATAGAGCTTAACTTTAACATGTTCCTTTCATAAGTATAATTTTATTACCTCTTCTAGAACAGCCCTGGTGGGTGGCTATTGTCACCATCTTGAAAAGGTTCTATGACTAACACAAAAAGATTTCCAAATAAATACTAATGGTTGAATGGACAACTGACTCAAGGTCACCAGCACTAAATGGGACAGGCAGAACCAAGCTTTGCTCTGCTGCCTCTCAACTCCATACTCTTTCTACTAGCCTATGTATCTGGGGGACTTAGCAATACCATTGTGTGTGTGTATTGGGGGGTGGGGATTATAGACTCGTGATTGTGTTTTATAATGTGCTGATCATCGGAACAAGCTTCAGGCATGAAAACAAAACAAGCATTCATTAAATTACTTCAATAGATTGACAGCAGCAACAATAACCTAAAATTAAAAGGCAGAGTGTCTCATGTGACCCTTCTCTTAAGGAGTCAGTGCAAAGGCACCAGGCCTGGGTGAAACAAGATGGGCTCCTCAGAAGAAAAACAAAGCAGAGACTTACAGAGTCTGCAGGGAAGGCAGCACGATGCGTGACCAGGGCCTCCAGCGGTGTGGTCAAGCCTGCGGCCACTCAGGACACAAGCCGCTTGGAAGACCTCCCTGCTCCTGAGTACCTCTCATCTCCTGGTGACCCTGAGAAACCAGCACACATAGAAAGAATCTTACAGGTCACACTCTTACTTTACAGAAGAGGGCCCTAAGAGCCAGAATAAGTTTTTCTTTTTTCTTTTCTTTTTTTTTCCTCTCTCTTTTTTGTTTTTGTTTTTGTGGTACTGGGGATTGAACCCAGGGCTGTCACCCTGAGCTACATCCCCAATCTTTTTTATGTGTTGTTTTGATACAAGGTCTCATTAATTCACTAAATTGCCCAGGTAGAGCTTGAACTTGTGATCCTCCTTCTTCAGCCTCTCAGAGTGCTCAGGTTTCAGGTGTAAGCTATCACAACTGGCTCCATTTGTTTGTACTATTTTGTTTTGTTTTGTTTTGTTTTGTTTATGTAGAGACAGGGTCTTTTTCTGTAGTCCAGGCTAGTCCTGAACTTATGTAGCACAGTTGTCCTCGAATTCATAGCAATCTTACTGTGTCAGCCTCTCAAGTATTGGGATTACAGGCATGTACCACCATACCCAGTTTATGTGGTGCTGGGAACTAAACAACCATTCTAACCACTGTGCTATTCCCCCCAGCTCCTCCATTTGTTTTTAAGTTACCAGAAAAGTAACAGACCAGTTCGGCAAGGAAACATCTCAAAAGCCCTTCCAGGGCTAATAGGGAGACCACTGAATTAAGCCAGGCCAGTCAAAAGTTAAGGGTACCTGCAAAGCTAAAGGAGAAAGGAGCTCTGCACCTGGCCTCATTCCTGCAACCAGAGAGAACACACAAGCCTGACGTTCAGGCCGGACTGAGAGACACTTAGGACACATGAATCAGTTCCTTCCATCAGAGAATTCTAAGGTTTTTTTTTTTTTTTTTCCTTCATATTGGCGCTTGAAACCAGGGCTTTCCAACTGAGCTACATCCTTAGCCCTTTTTATATTTTATTCTGAGACAGGGTCTCAATAATTCTCAAAATTCCCTGAGTTGGTGCCACGTCTGCTAGTGCAGGCCAGTAATGCCAGCACTTGGATGGGCTGGGGCAGGAGGGATGCAAAAGTCCAAGATCAGCCTGGGCAACTTAGTGACACTTTCTCTCAGAATCAAAAATAAAAGTTGATCTGGGGACATACCTCATTGTGAAGGCCCTGGGCTTGATCCCCAGTACCACAATAATTAATTAATTAAATTCTCTGAGTTGAGCTCAAATTTGTAATCCACATGCCTCACCCTCCCAGCGTGCTGGGATAACTGGCCTGTCACAATTCCCGGTTCAGGACAGCGGTCTCCTGAAGGAGCTACCTTCACTGCAGGAACCCTAACTGAAGGCAAACCTATGAAAGCGAAGCTTCTCTGTGGTATGTCACTACCCACCATGTTCAGGGTCCGACGACCCAGCCAATGGCTCCTCCCGTCATGTAATCCTCAGACTTGAGCCCTTCTTGCATCTCCCTTCTTTTCAACAACCAAACCTTCCTGACTTAGGACTCCATTTCTAAGGCTTCAGTCTTCATGTCTTCACAACTATCAATCATGGAAACTAATTCTTACTAAAGCAACAGATGACTAACATATACTCTTTCCAGCGTACAGCATACTTCTGTCCAAACATTAGAAACACTTCTCTAGAGTTTGTCAAAGAGTGACACATACAAGGCAAGAATTTCAGACATCAAGATAGGCCAGGTAGGGAAAGGTAGATATTTTTGTTGAGCCGGGTCTTACAAACTATAACATCCTGGTAACCTAAGAAGATCAGCCTCACACACATTCACCTGTGTGCTTATACCAATCCTCAAACCCAACTGTTTTCCATACTTGGGAAATTCCAATTTCCACAAATCTGGGAAACATGGAGAAGCTCCAGAATTGACAATCTTACAAGACAGAAATAACTCAAAGACTAGTAAAAAGAGCTATATCTGTACTGCAGATTCTTGGTGTTGTAACTCAGAGAAGGAAAAGATGCTGTTATGGGGTTAAAGTTCTGTGTGATAGGATAAAATGTAAGTAGAAGAGCTGGGGACATAGCTCTGTGGTTAAAAAGCTTGCCTAGCAAAAGCAAAGCCCTGGGTTTGCTTCCCCAGCACCACATAAGCTAGGCATGGTGGTGCACGCCTGTAGTCCCAGCACTCAGGAGGCTGAGACAAGAGGAATGCTGTGTGTTCAAGGCCAGCTTGGGCTCCACAGTGAGTTGAGGACCAGCCTGGATTGCAGAGGGGCAGCCTGTCTCAAAAAAAAAAAAAAAAAAAAAAAAGAGTGCAGAAAGAACCCAAATACTGTTGCAGGACTTTTCAAAAATATTGAAAATTTTCTCCTTGGACACCTTCTCTTACTTTTATTGAGATTTCCTCAGAGGCAGCTCAGCGGGTTCACTGCCACTGGGCCTGCGTGAAGCTGCATGCATCCTACAGCTCCTGGTCCATGTGTGGAGTCGTGTCCCTTTGACCTGTCTCTCGGGAAAAGTGAATTCTCAGCTCAATGCTCTAAGCTGAGGCTGTTGAACCAGAAGACCCAGGATGCCAAGGAGATTTTGTCTTCCTGGGGAGGCCCTAGAAGGCTTGTGCCTGGCTACTATGTGGTGGGGACATGCAGCCCATGCCAAGAGTGACCATCCCTGCCAGTAGGCCTGCAAGACAGACACTGTGACACAGGGCTTGCCGCAGCCGGTTAACAAGATCTCACCTCTGCTCTGTTTCTGGAGAGCCTGGGCTGACGTCTTTCCTTCTCCCCCAATTTTGTCCCCAGTCCCCTCTCAGCTCTGCCCCTTGCAGCTCTGATCTCCTCCACTCACTGGAGGCACTCCTCCTCAGTCTGCTTCCAGAAGACTGTGCTTCGGCAGATCATGTGGGAAGAAGTGGAAGATTCCATCACGTGTGGTTGCCTGGGAGCTCTGGGCTCAGCCTCCAGGTACAGAAGGACAACAAAGACAAGAATGGAGCTAAAAAGCCAGGTGTGGCGGCATGCACCTGTAATCCCAGTAGTCAGAGGCTGAGGCAGGAGGATTGCTGTGAGTCCAAGGCCAGCCTGGGCTGTATCATAGTGAGTTCAGGACCAGCCTGGGCTACAGATTGAGACCCTGTCTCAAAAGGGGAAAAAATGGAGCTAAAGAAAAGAGAGAGATGCCTGTGGTTTCTAAGAAGTTTACCTCGGAGGTGGGTATGCGAAATCTTTGCCAAGGTTGGTATTCCCCAAGGCCTCCCAATCCGAGAAGCTAGACTGGCCATTTCCAATTATGGATGGCTATGGAAGAGTGAGAAAACCTGTACCACTCTTCCCTTTGGGCCTGCAGGATTATTTCTCTCTCAGAGGTCATTGACCTTCCTTTCCCTCCCGACCAGCAAACACATATGAAACTCAGTTTAGATTTGTTTCAAAAGATATGAAGATTGATTAGGTCAGGTGTGGTGGCACATTCCTATAATTCCAGCTACTTAGGAGGCTGAGGTAGGAAGATGACAAGTTCAAGTCTCAGCCTGATCAACTTAGAAAGACCCAATCTTAAATAAAATAAAATAAAATAAAATAACAATATAAACAGGGCCTAGTAGCACAGGCCCTTAATCTCAGCACTCTGGGAGGCCAAGGCAGGAATAGTACAAGTTTGAGTCCAGCCTGGGCAATTTAGTGAATGAGCAAGACCTTGTCTCAAAATCAAAACCAAAAAATGGGCTGGAGATGTGGAATGTATGAAGGCCCTGGGTTCCATCGTCAGCACTAATAATAATATATGAAAAAGAAAATAAAAACAAAAAGGAAAAATAATAAAGTCTGGGAATGTAGATCAGCGGTAGAATCCTTAATTACATGCGTAAAGCCCTGTGTCTCATGCCTAATACCATCAAAAAAGGAGTCATTGGCCTCAGTTTCCTTCTGCTGTGCATCAAGCCCACATCCTTCACCAGCCGGCAGTCTACTGAAACTCAAGAGTAGGAGACACAGGTTAATATGTCAGAATGTCTTCTTGCCTCTCATTCACTGAAGCAGTATCTTACTGACACCTGCTTTGGAGCCAAGCACCCTACTAGCCACCAGGCACACAGACACAACCATGAGTCTCAAAGCAGTGCTCAACCTGTGGGGAAATGTCGTGAGACCCTAACATTAGGCATGCGTGCCAACATCACAGGACTATGCGCGTAGCGGCCCAGCAACTGAAACAAGAAACTGCCAGTTTGACCTGTGCCTCCCTGGGAAGCACTCACCTTGGAGGAAGCTGTGAGCCGTGACTCCAAGAATGAAGAAAATTTGTAGCATAGAGAAGATGGAAACCAGGCATGTTGGTACATGCCAATAATAGCAAGCATGTAGGCTTCTAGTTCAATTCCCCAGCACCACATAAGCCAGGTGTTGGGGTACATGCCTGTAATTCCAGCCCTCAGGAGGCTGAGGCAGGAGGATTGCCCTCAGTTTGAGGCCAGCATGGGTTACATAGTGAGTTCAGGACCACGCCTGAACTACAAAGCAAGACCCTGACTCAAAAAAAAAAAAAAAAAAAAAAACCAGTCTGGGAGGCTGAGAAGGCAAGTCTGAGAATCTTAGTAAAGCCCTATCATACATAAAACAAAAAGAGCTGAGGCTGTAGCTCAGCGTTAAAGTGCTTTCCTAGTACGCATGAAGCCCTGAGTTTCATTCCCAGTACTGCAAAGATGAAAAAGGAGAGGGAGGAGGAGGAAGGTGAAGAGGAGAGGAGAGGTGGGGAAAAAAGAGGAACACATACTAGAATGACATCACAGCGAAGGGAAAGAGCCAGGCCATTTCAGGACCTAGTGTGCCTGGAGGCGGGGCACTCATTTGGGAGTGGCTGAAGGTAACAGTGACAGAGCAACTTCGGAAAGAGAATGCAATCTCCAAGAAAGACTTATTTGAAACATGGACTGTGGTGAGTTGTATTTCTTTTCTTCTTCCTGGGGTGTGAGGTGTGTGCATACATAATAACTCTCTCTTCTCCTCAAGTTTGGAATCAAGTAAAAGAAATAAGAGAATGGATTTTATGGCAAATAAAACTCTATTGGAGGACCTGGTGCAAATGTGCAATCCCCATGGATGTCCCTTTATGTCATAGCTAATGTGCACATACATCCTCCCTATTGCAGTGCATCCTAGACAACTCAGCCCCTGCCCTGGAAGGCAGGCATTTTGTACAATCCTGAGCATGCCCTTCATGCTGACAAGCAAGCCCTAAAGAGTACAGTGAGCAATCACATGGCCATACAAACAAATGACCCCCCCCCACATGGATAATGCCTGTAGTAAGTTCATTCTACAGTGCTGCAGCACACATGACACAGCATAGCATTCGGTAACATGTAATCAAATTTTCCCTAACACTTAAATTCAATCCTTAAACAGAATCCTGCATGAACTTATAAGCTCCATCCTCAGACCAAGGTCTCAGCTCATTGGCTAACAAGGATCCAAAGTAAGAATCTTCATGTCAAGCCCAACCTGAGTTAGAGACTGGGACTTGAGCTACAGACTCTCAGCCAAAACCCGAGGCCAGCAAGAGGTTGCCTCACCAAGCGGAAGTTGGATCCTCTGATTCTCTCTCATCTGAATGAACAAGTAAGAGTTGCCTCAAACCCTGTAATGCCGACAGAAAGTGGCCTCTGAAGATATGGGCGGTGTCCTCAGCAGCAAGGTGGGATTGCTGCAGGCAGCAAGACTGAAGAGCTATGAGCCACGAGCCTCTCCACCTGGAACCTGTTGCATCAAGAGGATGATGGCAACTGACACCTTGGCTCTCCTTACATCCTGTGACAATGTGGATGTGGTGGAGTTATCAGGGGTCTCCAGAGACCTTTTGTGAGTGTTACCCAAAAGAAGTCCGGAGTCATCAGCTTTGGGCATTCACCAGCTTTGACGGTCCTTGCTGGGCTTCAGGAGTGTGTGAGGCACTGCATCATTATTTGACACGACTTTACTCACGCTAACTAACGTAGTGTCACTATGTCAACTTAGTAGGGTTTCCCCGTACTTGTAGCAAAGAGAGTACCCAACCAGCACTGGCTGAGCGCTCAGTCCTCCCTGTGGCTTTCTAATCTAGTGAAGCATTCTTCATCCCCATAGATGCTCCAGGAATGTGGCTTAGTGTCTCTTCCCAGGAAAACACAAGCAGCTGTGATAGCCCCATGTCACACCCACATTTAACCTGTGGGAACTCCCCTTGTAAATCTTTCTTGAAACAGAGAGAGAGAATGAAAGAACAAAACTCAAATTCATGTGAAAATCAAACTGTTTGGAGGGAGAGTGCGAGGGATCAAATCCAGAAACTTGCACATGCTAAACATACACTATATCCTTAAGCCTGAAATCAAACTTTTCAAGGAAATTCATATCCATAAAATAAGAACACAGAAAAAAAAACCATAGAGGGCTTGATACATAGTTCAGAAATTAGAGCTCTTGCCTAGCAAGCACAAACCCCTGAGTTCCATTCCTCAGCACCACCTAAACCATTATGGTAACACACGCCTCATCCCAGCACCTGAGAGTCTGAGGCAGAAGGACTGCCTTGAGTTCAAGGCCAGCCTGAGCTACAGAGCAAGACTCTGTCTCTTAAAAAGAAGAAGGAGAAGACAGAGATGGAAAAGGAGACAGAGAAGGAGAGGGAGGAGGAGAAGGAGAAAAAAAGGTAGAAGGTGAGATCTGGGCCTGGTGGAAAAGACTTACAATCCAGGATTCTGGGAGGTTGAGGCAAGAAGAGTCCATCATGGGCAGCTTACTGACTTAGAGAGATCCTGTCTCAAAATCAGAAATAAAAAATGGGCGGCAGATGTAACTCATTGGAAAGGCTTTGAGCTCAATACTCGGTAACAAAAAAAGTAGAGTATAGTTTTAAGAAACTACATAAGCCTACTTGCTACTTTTATAGATAAGGAAGTCAGATCTTTTAATTATGAGACCAGCAAAGGGCCACACAATTAGTGATCCCTTGTCTCTCAGCACTACCCAAAGTTACAAGTTCACTTGACTCCAAAGTCTCTAACCCAAAGCTTTTCTCATCTCTATACTCATTTCTCAGCAGCAGCTCTCCTGAAAAACAACACAACTATTTGAAGAGAGGAAATTAAAGTAAGAGAGCCTCTGGGAGCATCCCACTCCTTTGGGCAGACTGCAGGTGTCTGGCCTACAAAGCAGGCTGGTTGATCCTTGCACCCACAGGGCTCAATGCACGGCAGGGTCTGATCCGCCAGAGGTTGCCGTTCCTTTCAGCTGAATCTATGCATGAAGAAATGAATGACTGAACTGCTGGAAGACTGGAAACAAGAAATGTGTTTTCTGGATTGACTGAAGAAGGGTTCTTGAAACAATAGAGCGGTGAACTTGGCATTGATCTGGGGCCTCTGCCCGGCTTGTACTTTTGGCACCTCTCCCCTTTCTCCAGGGATCTTTAAAGGTCATCTTGGGCTCTTTCCTCTCTTTCATCCTCATATCAAATTTGTTTCCAAGTTTTCTATCTCCTTCTTTTCCATCGCTGTTGCCACATCCTGGCCAAGGCCCTTATCGCTGCAGGCTGGGCTCGACTCATGTGTCTGCAGGGGTGAGCTCAGAGGCCTGGGGCATCAGCCACGGGGCTATCTCAGCGGATCAGGCTGTCGCCCACTGGGTTCTGGCCCTTCCTCCTCCGCTGCCTGAGTCTTCCCTCCTATCTCCTCTCCTCATATGTACCCCCGAGTTTCTCCTTCCAGCCAGCACCCAGCTTCTTTCTCAGCCAGATACCCAGATACTCCCCACACTTTCTGGCTTTCCGTACCACCTCCCCCAGCACCACCCCAAGCCATTCCTTGGGTTTCAATTAACTAGCTGCTCATAGATTGCAGCAAATTTATTCTCCCTGAAATAGAAGTGACCCATAACAAGGCTTAATGAGATCATCCCCCAAGGAATTTAATAAGGGACAATCCCTTCAGCCAGTCAGATGAGAGTGTCAGCTGTGTGTGAGGGAGTGTTGGGGGAGGGAAGGCAGAGCACCCAGGCTCCACCTCTGGGGTGCGTTGGTGGTCGGGGCCCTCTGGGACAGACAGCAGGGGATGTGGGAAGTAGGGAGACTTGGCAGATTGCTGGGTGGGAGAGCACAGAACATGTCACCCGCTTCAGAAGTTTGCCAGGAGCAAGCAGGAAACCTGATGCCCTTCCTAACTCAGCTTCCCATGAGGCCCCTACACAGTTCAAGAGGTTCTGCAGCCCTTAAGCCAATGGCTGCTAAGCAGGAACCCTTCACCCTCTCAGAAATTAACAGAGACAGAGATGGGGGCAGGTGTCCATCGTGGCGGAGCTTGCCTTACAAAGCAGGGAAAAGAGAACGTTTGTTTCTCCAGCTCTTGAAAGCTAATCTGCCTCTGCAGCTAGGAGCAGTGCCAGCTGTGGTCAGTGTCCAGCCTGGCAGATGGGTCACTAAGGACTCCATTCTCAGCTGTCCGCATTTTTCTCTGCCTGTGTAGCAGCCACTTCAACAGCACATGTCCTTGGGACCCACAGCCCCATCTGTCCACACAGTGAAGGTCCATTCTTCATTCTCCCAACACCAGAGCACTTAGCATCTACCTCCTACATTCTCCCAGAGCCAGAGCTGTAAAGCTCCCAGGCATGACCTTGTCTGAATTTTGCAACTGAGTCGCAAGTGAGCAACTGGGGCCTAGGGTGGATAAAGGGCTAGTTCTCTCAGGCACTAGTTTTCCCACACTGGGTAACAGTTGCTATCATCTAGCAGATTAAAACAACACACATTTGGCTATCAGGAGCGAGGCGTCCAAGATGGCATGACTAACTGCTCCAGGCCTCAAGTGGAGGAACATCTCCACTCTCCTCAGCTTCCTCAAGCTATTGGCAGATGTGACTTCTTGTGCCTACAGCACTGAGGCCCGGCTTTCTGCCATGATCTGCTGGAAGCTCACGGTTCAGGCTGCTGGCAGTTCCTTGCCAAGTGGGCTCTCCTTAGGCCTTTTCACAGAACAGCAACTTGTTCAAAGCCAACACGGAGAAAGAGTATTTGACCTCAGGGAGGGACCTTGCCTTCTTTTAAGGAGTCTTTTACCTGATTAAGTTAGGGCCACCAAGATATGACTTATCCTTTTTCCCTCCAGCAGTGCTGTGTATCAAACCCAGGGCCTCATTCATATTAGGCAAGTGTCCCATCCCTGAACTGCACTACCAGACCTCTCCCTTCTGATTAGAAATCATAACTTGAAAAATCTTGCCAGACAGAAACAAAATTTTTGTGGCACAGGATTGTAATCACAGTGCTCTGGGAGGCTGAGGCAGGAAGATCACAAGTTTGAGCCCAGCCTGGGACACTTAGCAACTTAGCAAATAAATAAATAAATAAATAAAAACTCAAAATGGCAGGCAAGTGTTGGGGATGTATCTCAGTGTGAAGATCCTGGTCTTTACCTCCAAAAAACAAAACAAAACAAAACAAAAAACAACAACAACAAATCACCTCTCCACCTCCACCATTGCCACATTTTATTGGGTAGGAGCAAGTAATAGAGCCATGTAGTTAGAAGGACAAAACCAATAGGAAACAGATAGACAGATGATAGGGAGATAGGTAGGTAGGTAGACAGACAGACCGATAAGATTTATTACGGGAACTGGCTCTGTGATTTCTGGATGCCAAGTCCCACAACAGACACAGAGATGGCAATAGCTAAGTCCAACTTCAAAAGCCCCAGAGCCAAGGAAGCTAATCAGTGAGCTCAGCTCAGTCTGAGGCTGACGTCTGGGAACACAGGGAACACTGGGGTGTGGCTGGGAGTTCTGATGTCCCAGGATGTGAGGAAAAGTTGGTCCCAATTCTGACAGAGAGAGAGAGAGAGAGAGAGAGAGAGAGAGAGAGAGAGAGAGAGAGAGAGACTGAGAATTGCTACTTGCTTTTCCTCTGCCTTTTTTGTCCCATCTCGCCCTCAGTCAGCTGGCTGGCTGATGCTCATTCACTTCCCCACTTGGTCCACTTATTGGCATGCCCGACGCCTCCAGAAATGACTGCATAGGCCCACTTGAAACACTGCTGTACCAGTTCTCTAAGTATTCCCTTTTTTCTTCTTCTTTTTGTGGTGCTGGAAGTCAAAGCCAAGGCCTGTGCACAATAGGCAAGGGTTCTAGCACTGAGATACATCCCAGTACTCTAGCTTTTCCTTAAGGCAGTCAACATCATGCCTAATACCAGCCATGTCAAGGTCCCAACCGCACATAGGGGAGGGGCTACCCCAGGAGCACATGAACACAGGAGAAGTGAGCCAGACACTGGCCGGGATCTGCCCCATCATACCTGTTGCCTCACAGGCAGAGCCTAACAAAGCAAAAAGCCAGGCCAGGCCTGGCAATGCAGGTCTGTGATCCCAGTACTTCCGCAGGATGAAACAGGAGGCTCACAGGCTCAAGCAACTTAGTGACTTAGTGAGAACCTCCCTCAAAATGAAAAAAAAAAGAAAAATATGGGGTTATAGCTTGGTATGAAAGCCCAGTTCAGTCCCCAGTACTACAAAAGAGAATCCAGATACCATATAGAAACAAGTCCCTAGGGCCAGTTAGGGCCAGTTATAGCTCAAAATGCAGAATGTTCTGGATTCTAAAAAGCAGGAGCTTTATACCATAAACTCTCAGTGGCATCTGGGACACACTGTACATTTCTGCAGTTGACAGAACAGTGGCTAGGTGAAGTTTTGCTGCTGTATTGCTTCAGGTCAGATCAGGGTTTAGCAAATCAATGATAAAAAAAAAACCTTTGGGTTTTTAGATCTTTGGAAATTCCAGTAAGGAATCGTGAGCCAGTAATAACTGGAAGGAATGGTGAGCCAGTATAACTGATGTTCCTTGAGTTCTCACCATGTGGCAGAGTTGGGCCAAGGACAGGCACACTCACAGCCCTGCGGAGGGATGTGCTTTTGGGATACAGACCGTTTCCTGCCTTTGCCAGTCTCCCTTTCCCTTCCCTCCTCATTCAGGTAGCTCTGCACTCATCTACGGGGGTGAAAGGAGGCTGGATAGATGAAGCCTGAATCTCGCTTATATTTTCCCAAATCTGCTCAAGCTCCAGACTGTAAAGAGAATGTGGGAAACTTTGATAATACTCAGGACAAGCAAACACCAACCAATGAGCAAAGACTGCAATTAGATCTCTTACACAGGGTGGGAGAAGGCAGGGGGCTTCTGAACACACACTCCTTGGCTGGCAGGACCCCGAGGGTGAGGACTGTGTGCTGCTACTTCGATAAACTGTGGTGCTGGGAACCTCTCAGCTGCTTTCCCAGATGGAGGGCATCCCAACTGCACACTGCCTAGCTTGGGCATCTTTACTGCTGTGTGTGTGTGTGTGTGTGTGTGTGTGTGTGTGTGTGTGGTAGTATTGTGTGTATATATGTATATGGTACTAGTATTGAGGATCAAGCCCAGAGGCTTCCCACTTAGCTACATCCCCAGCCCATTTTTATTTTTTATTTTGAGACAGGATTTTGCTAAGTCACTAAGTTGCCCAGATGGGGCTTGAATTTAGGATCTTACAACTTCAGACTCCCAGAGTGCTGAGATTACAGGCCCACACCACCAGGCGTGACCTGACTGCTTTCGGTGAGCTAGTCTTCTGTGTTGTAGCCAACGGCCCTTTTTCACCAGCCCAAAGGCACAGCTGTTCGCTGAGTAGAGACTGTTCGGCAAATGTCCCCAACCAACTCTGCAGTGAGTTCTTGACAGGTGGCAGGTCTCTGGTTGCCCTAGCCCACCCTCCCAGTGCCTGTGCAGTTAACTCTGACAGATCCTCTGATCTAGTTCACGGTGTCCTGTATCAGGTTTTACTTACCCCACCCCCCATCACCCCTTCGCCCAGGGACCAAAACCTCATGACACTCCAGTGCAGTCGGCACCTGAGGTAGGTGAGTGGTGTGGGTGCTGTCCTTGCACCCCTCTTGACTTGAGGCTAACCACGTGATTACTTCTTGGCTCCAGATCCCCAGGGATAAGGTAAGAATTGGGTTTGCCTTGTTTCCTTTGAAAATATTTTAAAGCTATGACTGCCCTCTGGTGGCTAAAGGTACCTATGTTGATGACCACTCCCTTCAAACAGGACCCAGATAGGCTGAGAGTTGCTGGGGTAGGTCACCAAGTTGAGGACAAGGGTGACAGACCAGATGATAAACCTTCGCTCCATTTTTGTTGATATAAAAGCCAGGCTTCAGGGGCTATAGGAATAGCACAGTGGTTAGAGCACTTGACGAGCAAGCACAAGGCCCTGAGTGTGATTCCCCAGTACCTCATAAACCGGGCTTAGTGGTGCATGCCTTTAATCCCAGCACTCAGGATGCTGATGCAGGAGGATCATCATGAGTTCAAAGCCCAGCTTGGGCTACACAGTGAGTTCAGGACCAACGTGGACTACAGAGAGAGACCCTGTCTCAAAAACAAACAAAACCCCCCAACCAAACAAAAACAACAAAACAACAACAACAACAAAACCTCCCCGATTTCAGCCCAGTACAGTGGCACATGCCCGTAACACCATCTACTCTGGAGGCAGGAGGGTCCTAAAAGTGAGCATAGCCTGAGCAATTTAGCAAGACCCAGTCTCAAAATTTAAAAAATAAAAATAAAAACAAATGTTGGGGACACACATCAGCGACAGCACGTCCCTGGCAATACCACATTCAAAGCAATAGGGCTGGAGGAATAGCACAGCAGTTAAAGCGCTTGCCTAGCAAACACAGGGCCCTGGGTTTGATTCCCCAATGCCACATATGCTGGGCATGGTGGCACATGCCTGTAATCCCAGCACTCCGAGGCAGGAGGATTGCTGTGAGTTCAAGGCCAGCCTAGGCTCCATAGTGAGTTCAGGATCAGCCTGGGCTGCAAAGCAAGATCCCGTCTCAAAAAGAAAGGAAAGAAAGAACGAACGAATGAATGAAAGAGGAAAGGAAAGGAAAAGAAGAAACCAAACTGCAAACAGACTTCAAGTAGTTCAGTGGATCTGGGTCATTTGGGCTGTAAACCGCGCCAGGGCAGGAAGCCGCTTCTGTTCAGGTCAGTGTTTTATCCTAGTGCCTGTACCTCAGTAAGGGCTCAAGTATATTTACCAGCAGACGAACCAACAGACCGCCCGCTCACAGGGGCAGCCACAACGGCCTTAATTTTTACCTTATTCTGCTTCCTCCTTATCTCCCGTCCCAGTCCTCACCGGCCCCGCCCGAACCTGCTTAGCTTACAAGATCAGGCGAGACAAGGCGCCTTCAGGGTGGTGTGGCCGTGGACGCTGCTGCTTCTTTGTTGATGCTGAAACAGCATCTAAAAAGTCACCACCTATTGTTGTTGTTTAGTTTTGAAAAACCTACCTAATGGGCTGGAGGAAGGGCTCAGCGTTAAAGCGCTGGCCTAGGAAGTGCTAAAACAAGCCCTAGGTACCCAAGTTTGAAAAAACCTAGCCAAGCATGGTCATGCATACCTGTACTCTCAGCTGTGCAGGAGGCTGAGGCACAAAGAGTTTAAATTCCAAGACCAGTCTAGACAAGTTAGTAAGACCTTGTCTCAAAAATGTGTGTGTGTGTGTGTGTGTGTGTGTGTATGCACACATGTGCACACACATACAACACACATATGGGCTGGAAGAACAGCACAGCAGTTAAAGCACTTGCCTAGGAAGCACAAGGCCCTGAGTTTGATTCCCCAACACCACAGATTTAATTCCCCAACACCATATAAACCAGGCACAGTGGCAAATGCCTGCAATCTTAGCACTTGGGAGGCAGAGACAAGAGGATTATTGTGAATATGAGGCCAGTCTGGGCTATAAAGTGAGTTCAGGACTCTCCTGGACTACAGAGTCAGACTGTCTCAAATAAATAAATAATTTTTTTTCTTTTTTGTTATTCAAAGGACTGGACAGGACAAATGAACAAACCTGATACAATTATGCATATATATGCAAAGCTCTGAAAACAATACCAAAGTACAAAACAACAACCAAACCAGCTGTGCAAGGCATGCCTGTAATCCCAGCTATTTGGGAGAGAGGCAGTAGGACTGCAAATTTGAGGTCAGCCTGGACAACTTATTGAGACTCTGTCTCAAAATTTAAATAAATATAGGGCAGGAGGTATAGCTCAATGGTGGAGCACTCCTGGACGTAATCCCCAGTGTTCAAACAAACAAAAACCAAACAAACAAAACCAAACTGAAACCTGGCTGGATGGCAAAACTCCTTCAGTAGAAAAGATTCTATCCAATGCGGGAGTACAAGATTGTGCCCTTTGGCAGGTGGTACTTCCCAGAGGTGGCACACCTGTACATGTCCTGACATTTTACCCGCTGAGGGAAGAGTCTCTGTCACCATCAGATTAAGACTACAATGGGCTGGGCCTGGTGGTGTGGGCCTATAATTCCAACACCCTGGTTGTCTGAGGCAGGAAGATGGCAAGCCTGAGCCCAGCCTGGGCAACTTGGTGACTTAGCGAGACCTTGTCTCAAAATCAAACACACACACACACACACACACACACACACACACACACACAAAGACAGAATGGGCTGGAGGGCTGGCACAGTGTGAAGGCCTCAGATTCACTCTATAATAACACCAAAGAAAAAAGTTACAATGGGATACTACTAAAACCTACAAAATGGTTGTTTGTTTGCTTTTTTGTTTTGGTGGTAATGGGTATTGAACACAGGGAACACTAAGCTACATCCCCAGTGTTGGGGTCTTCAGGGCCCAAGAGCCTCAGAATCCCCGACCTTGGCTGAGTTCCTTCCTTCCCATGAAGAGGTGTTACTGCTTGTAAATTAAGACAGGTGTTGTTTTGCTTAAGCTCCTGGAATTGCTCCTTATTGCATCCCGCTTCCTCTACTCCTTCCCTCCCCCTGGGCGACCCCAAGCTGGTTGAGGCCTTGCTGATTGGCCCAAGATAACTACCTCAGTCTATTTAAGCCCCTGCACTCCCAAAAAAAGGAGGCAGAGTTCACTGAAACGACTCCCAGAGTGTGTTACTCTGTCACCCCACCCCTTCCTTGGCTGTTCTGAGGGTCCCCGCAGGACGCAGGACGGAGAACCCTACACCCCAGGATCTTGCTAAACTGCCCAAGCTGACCTTAAACATTTAATCATCCCGCCTAAACCTCTGGAGTAGCTGGGATAACAAGTATGCACCACTGTACCTACCTGTAATTTGAATTAAAAAAGACAAATTAACCGGGCATAGTGGCACATGCCTGTAATGCCAGTACTCAGGAGGCTGAGGCAGGTGGATTGCCACATGTTCAGGGCAAGCCTAGGCTGTATACTATATAGTGAACTCAGGACCAGCCTAGACTTTAAAAGAAGACCCTGTTTCAAAAACAAAATTGTCTATGTGTGTGTTTGGCCTTGTGGACTAAATCCAAGGCCTCTGTACTGAGCTGGGTTGTATTCCCAGCCCCTCATTTTTTTTTTTTTTTTGAGACAAAGTCTAAGTTGGCCAGGTTGGTACATCTCCAGCCCATTTTTTCCATGTTATTTATTATTTACATATCACATCTCAGCTCATTTTTATTTTGGATTTTGAGACAGTGTCTCACTAAGTTGCCTATGCCAGGCTCGAACTTGTGATCCTCCTGCCTCAGCCTCCCAAAATGCTAGGATTATAAGCCTCCAACACCAGGCCTAGCTCAAATATTGTAAATGATAATAAAAGAGATTTATGAGAATGTGGAGAACTGGAACTCTCAGACATAGCTGGTGAGGGTATAAATTAATAGATATGATCAGCTGGGGACCAACAGCATGTGACCAATAGGGTAAGGGAGGGCTGTGACCCAGCTCATGATCAGTGTGACCAGCAAGTGAGTTGGTGACAGTGAGGAGCTGGATATTTTGTAGAATATTTGTTGTGGTTAGGATCTGGAGTGTCCTCCAAAAGTCTCATGTATTTTTAATGTTATGGATTGTCTATGGAACCATGTGATGTTGGTGGATTGGGGTCTAGTCTGAAGGGGTGGATTACAGTTAAGACTAAAGACGTGCAAGTTGGGATTAATAGTGTGTAGCGGCCACACCTTCCACACCCAGATGCAGGAGGGGCTAATCGCTGGGAGGAGACCTGGAAGGATACATAAGCTGCATCCTGCCTTCCTGGAGGACTGGGACTTGGACTGGTCTCAACTAGTCTCAACTTGCCTGCCTGTGATGTCGTGAGAAGCTGCCTCCACCTCTTTCTCTGCCATGTACTTCCATTGCTGCCAGCTGCCCCTGAATGGACTGTGACCATCTGAAACTGTGAGCTAAAATAAACCTTTCCTTTCCTAAATTTGTAGATGTCAGGTATTTAGTCACAGCAACGAAAAGTAACTAAGACATATTTGAAAAGTTCTTTGTAAATTAGGAATATTGGAATTTTGTCTGTTAAATATTTGTAATTTTAAAGTGTTATTTTTCTAAAGTCAAATCTAAAAATCTTTTGTCTTACATGTATATGCTTAAGTATCACATCCTCTGCTATTTAAAATAATATACAATTCATAACTAAATTTTGGAAACAGTCTATATATTTCCATCACAGATGAATGGATAAAGAATGGTCAAAATGTCCAGTAGAATAGTATTCAGCCATCAAGAAGGATAAATTTGAGTCACTGGCAGAAAAAAGTGGGTGGATCTTGAGACCACAGTGTTAAGTGAAATAAACTAGAAACAGAAAATTAAATAGTTCATGGCCTCTCTTAAATAAGAAAACCAAAATTAAAGAGTAAAATAAAGGAGAGATAGTAGGAAATGGGGAGGTAGGTACTGAGAAATGAGTAAGAATGATCGAGATGCAGTGTGTACATGTACCAATTCCGCAAAAAGAACATAATTATCATTGTCACAGATATATACTGGGGATGGGGTTAAGGCACTTGGCTAGCAAATGCAAGGCCCTGGGTTCAATTCCTCAGCACCATATAAACTGGACACAATGGCACACACCTGTAATCCCAGCACTCAGGAGACTGAGGCAGGAGGATTGCTGTGAGTTTGAGGCCAGCCTGGGCTACCTAGTGAGTTCAAGACCAGTTTGGAGTACAGAGTAAGACTGTGTCTCAAAAATTAACAATAAATAAATTTTTAAAATAAAAAAGTATATACCAATACATTTTAAATTAATAAAATCATCTTGAGAAATGTTTTGGGAAATTTTTCTAAAACTGAATGTTCCCAAGTGCATGCATATGTGTACTAAGTCACACAGCTGAGAATACACACTTCCTTTTTTTTTTTTTTTTTTGATACAGGGTCTCGCTCTGTAGACCAGGCTGGTCCTGAACACAATAGGATAGCCCAGGCTGTCCTCGGACTCATCATGGCCATCCTCCTGTCTCAGCCTCCCGAGTGCTGGGATTACAGGTGTGAGCCACCACGCCTGGCTTATGTGGTGCTGGGAAATCAAACTCAGGTACTTAGCACTTGACATAGCGCTCGCTAGGCCAGCACTCTAACCGCTGAGCCGTCCCTCCAGCCCCTTCACCTGCTGGTCTTCATATCCATCAGCTCCACGTCTGCAGTGTCAATCAGCCACAAATTGATGATAGAAGGGGAAAATACCATGTTTGTAGTGAACATGCATGGCCTTTTATCTTCTCGTTTTTCCCTGAACAATGTAGTGTAACAATTATTTGCACAGCATTTATGTTGAATTGAGTATCATAAATCATCAAGACATGATTTCAAATACATGGAAATTCATATGTAGGTCATAGCCACTTCATTCATAAGAACTTTAAATGGAAACAGCACAAATGTCCATCACAAAAGAATAGATGTACTTATTTATTTTTATTTGAGACAGGGTCTCACTCTGTAGCGCAGGCTAGTTCTGAACTGACGATACAGCCCAGGCTGGCCTCAAACTCACAGCGATCCTTCTGCTTCTGCCTGCCTAGTGAGGGATCACAGGTGTGCATCACCACGCTGGTCTTCTATGGTGCTGGGGAATTGAGCTCAGGAACATGTGCTTGCTAGGCAAGCGTTTTAACCGCTGTACTACTCCTCCAGCCCACAAGAAGAGATTTAAGGACGAGTAATTTAAAGTACGGCCCTATGGGATTTGGGAAGAGGTGATCTTTCTAGTGGGGACAGACTCATGCAAGGTAGGCTACTGTTCAGCATGCTGAGCTTCCACCCGCCTGGCGCCAAGTGCACCCCCCTAGCTGGACAGCAGAAACGACGCCAGGGTTGAGTATCTTCCCAAGGGAATCAGATCTCCCCCAGCGCCCAAGCACAAGACTTTTTATGAAAGTAAACTCGCTCTATGCAAACATGGACAATGTCTCCATCTGATGGATGCGAGAGCGAAATGAGAAGGTAGAACACTGTGTATGTTCACTCCAGACACAGTGTTTTTCTCCTCGTATCATCAATATACAGTGTGATTCCATGTACAGAAACCTCAACGACAAGCTAATCTATGGGAGAGAAGCTAGGATTTTCATCAATTCAAAGCTTCAACTTGAAAAATGTTACATACTTTTGAATTGTAATTGTATAGACATCAGTAATTTTGTGATTAAAAGTAGCTTGGGCTGAGTGTAGTGGTGTGTAATCCCAGTGCTCTGGAGGCTGAGGCAGGAGGATTGAAAGTTCAAAGTCAGCCTAAGCAACTTAACATGACCCTGTCTTTTCCTTATTTATTTATTTATTTACTGAGACAGGATCTTGCTCTGTAGTCCAGGCTAGTCCAAAACTCACTATGTAGCCCAGCCTGGCCTTGAACTCATACCAATTCTTCTGCCTCAGCCTGAATACTGGGATTACAGGCATGTGACACCATGCCTTGTATGGGGTGCTGGGGAATTTAACTCAGGGCCTGTGCAAGCACTCTAACTGTTGCACTATTCCTTCAGCTTTACCCTGTCTTAAAATATAAAAAGAAACTTACATAAAAGTTATATATGTGATAGTGTGTTCCTGGGTTAGATCTCCAGTACTACTGAAGGAAAAAAAAAAAAAAAAAGACAGGTGTGGTGATGTGTGCCTGCAATCCCAGCACTCTAGGAAGCTGAGGCAGGAGATTTATAAATTCAAGCCCAGCCTGGGCAATTTAAGGACTTAGCAAGACCCAGTCTCAAAATACGAAAAGGGCTAGGGAATGTAGCTCAATACAAAAGACCTAGATTCAGTCTCCAATAACACAAACATACACACACACACACACACACACACACACACACACACACACACAGAGGGGCCAGGTGGGGAGAGAGGTTGGGTTTTTGTTGTTTGTTTATTTATCTTTGAGATATTACTGGGGATTGAACCCTGGGCCTTGCATACTCTGAGCACATGCTGTACCACTGAGCTCTAGCCACCATCCACATTGCTACTTTTTTTTTTTTTTTTTTTTTTTAGAGACAGGGTCGCACTCTGTAGTCCAGAGTAGTCCTGAACTCACTAGGTAGTCCAAGCTGGCCTCAACCTCACAGCAATCCTCCTGCCCCAGCATTCCCAGTGCTGGGATTACAGGCAAGCACCACCACACCCAATTTACGTAGTGTTGAGGAACTGAACTCAGGATCTTGTGCTTGCTAGGGAAATGCTCTAATCACTGTGCTATTCCTCCAGCCGCCCTTTTTGCTACTGTTGAAGAAGTTTTGTTTGTCTCTGTTTTCATATTTGAAGTGCTTGCATAGCCCTAATGACAACGAGGAAGATTGAGACTTTTCACAGCTAAATCAAAACCAAGTGATGTAGAGGAAAGACCTTCGGATCTGTTCTGATGGGTGTGACACCTGGGCAATTATTTTACTTCTAGGAGCCTTAGTTTCTTTGTACACATAAAAATAAAATCAAGAGGCACATGCCTGTAATCACAGCACTCTGGGATGCTGAGGCAGGTTTACAAGTTTGAGCCCAGCCTGGGCAACCTCGTGAGAACCTATTAAGTAAACAAATAAATAAATAAATGGCTGGATATATGGCTCTGGGTTCAATTTTCAGTAAATAAATAAATAAATAAATAAATAAATAAATAAAATTTGGATTTAAGAGGTTCTTCTAGTAGGATAGTCTGTGAACTTATAAGCTGCCACTCAAAGATTGAGGAGAAATACTTATCTTATACATATTATTTGACAATACTTCTTTTTCAGTACTGAGGATTAAACCCAGGGCCTACACATTGAGCTCATTTTTTAAATTTTGATTTTGAGACACTCACTAAATTGCTAATGTATCTAGGCTGCACTTGAACTTGCCATCCTCCTGCCTCGGTCTGGCAGAGTGCCAGGACTACAGGCCCGCACGATCAGGCCTGGCTGATAATACTGGTTAAGAAATAAGCCAGACACCTGAGAGTTTACTTGATGTCTTTAAAGTCACATTGCCAGCTGGCCTAAGGGTGCTAGCTCCTGTGCTCAGTGTCTGAACACGCTGAAGAAAACCTCAATGCTGAAGAGGCAGAGAGTTCACTCCTCCTCCCGACACTGGAGGCAGGCAGGCAGCCCACACCTGCCCCACAGAGTGCAGGACACGTGGGGGCTGGGCGCTGCAAGATGCACCTAAAAATACACACCTGCACAATGCGCAAAGAAGCTGGCTGAGATCAGCAGGACATGCGTGCACCACGGAGCTAAATAAAGCTGGCAGATTGGCCTCTTCAGGTGATGTGTCATCCAGCCTCCAACATCCGGAGTGCAGGCACAGGGCCACAGCAGGTCTGGAGTGAGCCATCTGTCACGTGTTCCTGTGACAACCGACAAGAAAAAGGTCCCCTGGCAACCAAGCAGGCTCCAAGGACATCCACACACAATCCTCCACCCACTCGAAATAGCACAGACATAGTTTTCCGAGAACATCCTTTCATTCATGTGCACTTCTTTTTCTTCTTGGGATGGAGCTCAGGGATGGGCGTGTTACGTCCCCAGCCCTTTTTATTTCTTGTTATTTTGAGACACGCTCTCAATAAGTTGAACAGACTGGCCTCAAACTTGTGATTCTCCTACCTCAGCATTCTCAGTAGCCAGGATTTCAGGCGTGTGCCACCATGCCTGGCTTCATGTGGCACTTCTTACCCAAGCCAGCTTCACTTGCTTCCTAAGGAGCAGAAGTTGTGACAGTTAATTCTATTCTTCTGGTAACTCGAGCTCGTGCCTAGGTCTGAGTTCTTAATTTAGTATAAGCAGAGACCAATCTATCAAATAGTACTGCCCCTCCCACAGGACAGAATGTTGGGACAAAGGGGAGTGACTTTTCAGGGTTTGGACCTCAGTATTATGGTTAAGGGTCCCCCCAAAACCTATGGATGAGGGCTTGATTCCAAAAGCAGCAATATTTAGAGGTGGGGCCTCAAGAAATATTTAGATCACGAGGGCGCTAACCTCACCAACATATTAGTCCACTGGTGTATTTTATTCAGTGGTCTATTAGGTGGTAGAAGTAGGTCTCTGGCCAGGCATGGTGGTGCACATATATAATCCCAGCACTCAAGAGGCTGAGATAGGAGTATTACCCTGAGTTTGAGGCCAGCCTGGGTGACATAGTGAGTTTAGCACCAGCCTGGACTACAGAACAAGACTTTGTCTCAACAACAACAACAACAAAAAAGGTAGATCTCTGGGGAAGTGACAATAAGATTATATCTTGAGAGTGTGTATGTGTGTGTGGTAAAGGAATTGAACCCAGAACCTTTACACTGAGCTACACACTAGCAGTTGTGGTTTGGATCTGGGATGTCCCCCAGAAGCCTCACTGGGAAGGTGATGCAATCATGGGGGTTAATCTGTCCCACCATATCATGAACAGCTATTCTTTGGTTAGGCCTCCACCAAACCATTCCATCACAGCCAGCTGTCCACAAATGGACTGACACCTTCTGAACTATGAGATAAAATAAATCTTTCCTCCCTTAAGTTATGGGCATTGGAGATTATGTCCCAGCAACAAAAACAGTATGAGACAAAAATTGGTATCAAAGATATGGGTTGGCATCTGGAGGAATAGTTCAGTCATTAAAGCGCTTGCCTGGCAAGCTCAAGGCCCTGAGTTTGATTGTCCATCACCACATAAACTGGGCATGGTGGTGCGTACCTGTAAACCTAGTACTTGGGAGGCTGAGGTAAGAGGACTGCTGTGTGGGTTTGAGGCCAGCCTGGGCTACATAGTGAGTTCAGGACCAGCCTGGATTGCACAGCAAGACCCTGCCTCAGGGGTTGTTGCTGTAACTTTACCCAACAATGTGGTTTAGAAGGCTTTGAAACTGGCTCATGGGAAGAGTTTGGGAAGATTTGGAAATGCCCAGCTTGAGAAAACTTATACTATTGTGAGCCAAACTTGATGAGATACCTGGTTCAAGCCCAGAAGACTAGAATGTAGATGAAAATGAGAATTGAAAGGGCAAGTTCAAGAGATTTCAGATGGTAAGGAGGACCCTCTTGGCAGTTGGTCTACAAGCTATGAGTGCTATACTCTAGCAAAAACATGCCAGCATTTTGCCTATCCTGCGACGTTGCCTGAGGGCTGGGGGCATAGCTCAAGAGTTAGAGCACTTGCCTAGCAAGTGCAAGGCCTTGGGTTCGATTTCCCAGTAACACATAAGCCAGGCATGGTGGTGTACACTTGCAATCCTAGAACTCATGAGGAGGAGGATTTCCTTGAATTCAGTGCTAGCCTGGGTATATACTGAGTTCAAGACTAGCCTGGACTACAGAGTGAGGCTCTGTCTCAAAAAAAGAAAAAGAAAAAGAAAAGAGAAAAGAAGGAAGGGAGAAAGAAAGAAAGAGGAAAAAAGAAAAGAGACTACGCCTGAAACTGAGGTAAAGGGTAGTGGACTACATAATCTAGCAGAGGAAATTTCAAGGCAACCCAATGTTGAAATCAACATAGGGGTACTTCTTGTGGCTTTTGACTAATTTTACACTGAAAAGCAGGAAGAATGGCAGAGAAAAAAGTTGTTAAAAGCTTGCAGTTTTTCAGAAAGTGACTGCAAATTTGAGGCAAAGAGTCTCTGCTTTGAGTCTCAGAGAAGGTTTTAGACTTGAACTTTTTAGCAGTTCTAGAACTATTACGACTTTGGCAACTCTCACAGGTGGACTTAAATGCATTTTCCATAAGGAGGATGACATAGGTCTTTTGGGGGCCAGGACAGAAGGCTATGGTTTGGATGTGGAATGTCCCCCAAAAGCCTCGTATGTTTGGATGTTGTAGATTACCAATGGATTTCAAGTGCTGCTGGGAGGTGGGGCCTGGCAAATTACTTGGCACGTGGCACATTTCTGGGTTTGTGGAAGGACTTATACTCCTGCCCCAGCTTCTTTCAGAGACCCAGATCCTTCCTTTTGTGATCCCTTGAATAGCTGTTCTGTAGCAGATCCTTCCCTCTAATGCCAACCACCCTATGACTGAGCTCTCACGAGACTGTGAGCTACAAAAGAACAAACCTATCTTCCTTCAAATTGTGGATGTTGGGTGTAGTCCCAGCAACAGAAAAGCAACTAAGATAGCAGCCCTCCTTACTTTTATTCATTTACTTATTTTTGAGACAGGGTCTTGCTGAGCGGTCCGGGCTGGGCTCAAACTTGAGATCCTCCTCCCTTACTCTCCCAGATTGCTGAGATTACAGGAGTGCACCACCACCTCTGGCTAAAAGTTATGTCTTGTCCCCAGCCCCTTCTTTTTTCTCTGCTTCTTCCTTGTTCTGTCCACTTCCTGGTTGCCAAGAGATGAGTATCTTTTCTCTCACATGCCCTCCCACCATGATGTTTTGCCTTGGAAGAGCCAGTAATAAACTTAAATCTTTGAAATTGTGAGTCAAAAGAACCCATCCTCCGTAAATTATTTTTCTTAGGTATTTTTCTCACAATAATAAAAAGCTTTTAACACAGCTCATGTTCAATGGTACCTAGGTTTGTGTCGCCTTGACTGATTACTTTATACAGCTGAATTAAGGAAAGTTTTGTAGACTTAGCAACCAAGGAGTAAAAGCAAAATAGTCAAAACCAAGCAACTAAAATGGGCTTAAGACAGATAAATTACACACACTATATGCTCTTGGATTGACTAAGCAATTCTAAAGTGTATTATCAAGACAATTGAAGAAATGTATGAGTTATGTATTAGGTAATATTTCATCAGTATTAGAATTCTTGAATTATTTTATTATACTTACGCAGAATGTCTGTGTTCCTAGGAGATAGATGTGGAAGTATTTAGGGGTATACGGTAGTTCTCCAGTCAGACATGCAGACTGGGGGTCTGCAATAGAGTAGTCCCTCCCTCTCTTGCCACTCCCCTTCCCCACACATAACATTTTTCTGAGAAGGAACATAGTTTGCAGCAAGGAACTTTTGTATTATTTCTGTCTTTTCAAATTTATTGAAATTTGTTTTATAGCTGTTGTGCTTTGGATCTGGAATGTCCCCCAAAAGCCTCATGTTTGGAAGGTAATTCAATTATAGGGTTTAATCCATTGATTTTTTTTTTCCTTCTTCCTTTTTTTCTTTTTTTGAGTCAGGGTCTTGTTCTGTAGTTCAGGCCAGTCCTGAGCTGACTATGTAGCCCAGGCTAGCCTTGAACTCAAAGCAATTCTCCTGCCTCAGCCTCCCAAGTGCTGGGATTACAAGCAAATGCCCCAACACCAAGATTATCTGGTGCTGGGGAATGAACACAGGGCCTTGGGATAGCTACACAAGTGCTTTAGCGCCTAAGTTATTCCTCCAGCCTTCCATTAATTTTCTGTGCTATAAGAGGTGGGACCTAAACAGAAGGAGCAGGTCATTGGGCTTGGCTTGGAAAGGGCAGGTCACTGGGACATGACTTAGAAGGATACATGCTAGCTCCATTCTTCACTCCTGTTTGCTATGTTGTGAAGAGCTTCCCTCCAGCCAGGCCTCCTCCGTGTGCTTCCGCCATCACAGGCTGCCCATGAATGGACTGAGACCTTCTGAGACTGTGAGCTATTGATAAAATAAATACTTCTTCCCTTAAGTTATAGATGTCAAGTATTCTGGAAACAGTAACTAAGACAATGGCCTGGCATAAATCTGTGTATCCTGGAGCATGTTCCATGTGCATCTGGTAAGAAGGTACATTTTGTCATTGTTGGATGGAGTATTCCACAGGTATCTGTCAGATCTGGATGGCTTAGTACCGTCTTGTTTTTGCCTATTGATATTTTGCCTTGTTCCATTCATTATTGAAAATGAATGTGGCAGGTAGCATGGAGTGTCAACCTGACTACTCTGGGACCTGTGGAAGGGGGTTGGTGGGGCACACTTCTAGATGGGCCTGGGTGGTCATGGAGACATGGCCTTGCAGCCTGTGCCTAGACCCTGCCCCTTCATTTCTGGAGCTGTTCCCCAGCTCTTCTTCCTAGCTGCCCCTAAGTGAGAATTTTTGCTCTGTGTTATGGTTTAGATCTGGAATGTCCCCCAAAACCTCATGTATTTGGATATTATGGAATATCTATGGATTCCATGAGCTGACAAGAGGCAGGGCCTGATTAGGAGAGTGGATTATAGTTAAGTGGTGGACAGGCATGTGGTAGATTAGATTACAGGTATGTGGCTTGGGAGGGCATAAACTCCTACCCCAGCGTCTTCTGGAGGCTTCTGATTCTTCCTCCCCTCCTGCTATGTTATGTGTAGCTGTTCTCCACCAGACCCTTCTTGCCATTGCCAGCTTCCCATGAATGGAACCCTGAGTTAAAATAAAATTGTCCTGTCTTAAATTGCAGATGTTGTGTGAAGTTTCCACACAATGAATAAGTAACAATGCAGACACTCTACATTGTAAACATTATGAGTCATATATATATGAAAAAAGACACTCTGCCACACTCTTCTGCTGTGACCATGTACTGAATCCCCTGAATATTAAGCCAATTAAACCTCTACTGCTTAAGTTGTATCAGATAATCAGGTAGAATGTCCAGCAATAGGATAACTAATACAGTGGAGTAGTGACATATCCAACTCTTTTGTTTGTTTTTGAGACAAGGTATCACTCTATAGTTCAGACTGGTCCTAAACTCCCTATGGAGCCTAGGCTGGCCTTGAATTCATGGCAATCCTCCTGCCTCAGCCTCCTGAATGCTGGGATTACAGGGATATGCCACTCCACCCAGCTGACATACCCAACTATTATGTTTGGATCTGGAATATCCCCAAATACCTCATATATTAGGATATTGTGGAATCGCTACAGAACCATGTGTTTTCCCCTGTGTTAGGAAGTGGGACCTGGTCAGAAGGGGTGAATCACTGGGGTGGGACCCGGAAGGGGATGTGTTAGCTCTTCCCTTCTTCCTCCATTTGGCTATCTGCCATACCACAAAGAGGTTTTCTCTGACTAGATCTCTACCATGTGTTTCTACCACTGCTGGCTGCCATGAATGGACTGAGACCTTCTGAGACTGTGAGCTAAAATAAATCTTTCCTCCCTTAATTGTGGACATTGAGTATTCTGTCCTAGCAACAAAAATGTAGCCAAGATGGAAACCAGAGAAATAGGGTCATTGCTGTGACTTTACCCAACAATGTGGTTTGGAAGCCTTTGGATTAAGTTTGCAGGAAGATTTTAGGAAGGTTTGACGATACCAGCCAGAGAAGCCTTAGAATGCTATGAGCCAAGTTTCTTGGGAGATTCTGGTTGGAGCTCAAAAGACCAGAATGCTGACAGAAGTGTGGATTATAAAGGTCAGTCTCAAGGTTTCAGATGGCAGGGAGGATTTTATTGGCAAGTGTCCTAAAACCATGCATGTAAAAAGTGTACTGGCATTTTGACCCTATCCTGGAACTTTACCTGAATATGTAAGGAAGGCTGGTAATCCCATGGAGGAAATTTCAAGACAGCTGGAAATGTACACTGTCACATGGTTATGACTTGCAGCTTTTAGCCAACTCTATGGCAAAAAAGAAAAAGAAAATGACACAGGACAAAGATATAAAATGTTCAGTTTTGCCATATTAAAATGTACTACCAAGGTGGGCAAAACACAGTATGGTCATTGAAGAGACTAACTTTAAACAGAAGCCAAGTACTTGGAATTAGGGTTATAGAAAAGGGTGCCTTGAGCTGGGGCAAGAGTGCTCAGTGGTTAGAGTGCTTGCCTCTCAAGTGGGTTCGATTCCCAGCACCACATAAGCCAGGCATGGTGGTGCATGTCTGTAATCCCAGCACTCGGGAACTGAAGCAGGACTCTGAGAGCTGGAGGCTGGCCTCAGCTGCAAAGTGAGTTCAGGACAAGTCGGGGCCACAAGGTGAAACCCTGTTTTGAAAAAAACAAATTCCTTGAGGGTATCTCAGGAATCAACAAGACCTCAGCCTTTACCAATTAAAGGATGAAAAGGTGGAAGACTTTGCTTTATTTACTTTTTATTTTAGACAGGTTCTTGCTCTGTATCATAGGCTGGTACTGAACTCACTATGTAATGAAGGCCTCGAACTCACAACAATCCTCCTGCTTCAGCCTCTGAAGTACTAGGATTATAGGCATGCACCACCACACCTGAATTACGTGGTGCGGGGGAATCGAACTCAGGGCGTTGTACTTGCTAGCCAAGAGCTCTAACCACTGTACTATTCCGCCAGTTCCAGGACTGACTTGACTTTAAAAAGGGAATCCCAGGGTATCCTGAAGGGCAACTTAGGAAAGGAAATTCCCAAGAAGTTCAGCCATCTAAGAACTGAGGCCTCAGCAGAAATGGCCCAGGGGGCCAGACTGCGGCTCAAGCCTGTGGTAGACCTTGGCAACATCCACATGGTGCAGATTTCACAGGCAAGCAAAGTGTAAGAGGTGTGGGGTCCTAGAGGCTTCCATCCAGATTGCAGAGCAAGTCCTTGGAGGCCAGGCCAGGTGTCCTTGGGGGGCAATGTATGAAGCTGTGAAGGAGAAACCTAAGGTGCAGTGAGACCTTAGAAATTTGGACATGTGCTACAGGAATAGCTCAGTGGTTACACACTTGCCTAGCAAGTTCAAGGCCCTGAGTTCGATTCCCCAGCACCACATAAGCCAGGTATGGTGAGGCATGCCTATAATCCCAACATAGGAGAGGCTGAGGCAGAATTGCCATGAGTTCAAGGCCAGCCTTGGCCAGATAGTGAGTTCAGGACCAGACTGGACTATGGAGTGAAATCCTGTCTCAAAAAAAAAAAAAAAAAAAAAAAAAAAAAAGGAATATGGAGATACCAGAAACAGGGATTGTCCACTGAGGAAGATGACATGCCAGCCCAAAGGAGAAGCCACCAGATTACCACCAGAAGCAATGCTGTAGGGGCTTGGCCGCCCAAGCCTATTGGACCTCACAATTCACCAGTCTGCCCCACGTTCTAAACACAGAACTACAGGACTCGGTGGAGCTGCAGGCTTTCATCTTTGCCCTCCTAGGAATTAGAACTTGTTTTGCTCCAGTTCTTTCTCTCTTCCTGTTCCCCTTTTCGGAATGGGAATATTTGGGGAGTATTTAACTTTTCTTTGATTTTCACTGGGCTCTAAGTTATACTTTCTTTGCTGTGACAGAAATACTCCGCATCCATGACTTAAGGGGGTAAAGATTTACCTTAGGTCAGTTTCAGATGATCTCAGTCCATTCACGGTGGCTGGCAATGCGGAAGCACATAGAGAGGCTGGCCAGAGGACAGCTGTCAAGGCATGGCACACAGGGAGCCCTGAGAGGAAGAGCAGAAGGAGCACATATGCTTCCAGGTTCTGTCCCAGTGTCCTTCCCCTTCCAAGTCAAGCCCCAGTGATCTGCCCCTTTCAGGTCACATGCTCAGTAAGGTGCCACAAGCCCGTAACATACGACATGTCCCTAATCCACCACATGCCTGTAATCTATCCACACCCCCACTGCCCCCAATCAAGCCCTATCTCCAATAACACATGGCTCCATAAACATCCCACAACATCCTCCTGCTCAAAGAGCTAGGATTACAGCTGTGTCTGGCTCTTCATGTTTTGATGTTTAAATAAAGTACGGTCAGTGCAGTATTGCGACCCATCCTGCAGAAGCTGGTGGGAGCCCTGGGGAGAGCTTTCCTTTATTGTGAAGGGCAGGATGCTCTGGAATGGGTTTGCCTTGAGAGAATGGTCAGTGTCAATACTAGCACTCAGGGAGGCTGAGGCAGGAGGATTAAGTTGAAGTCCTGCCTGGGGGGGAAAAAAAAGGCAAGGCATCTCCTGTTCCTGGATAGGCAGAACCAATATGGTCAAAATGGGCACATTACCAAAAACTGATAAACAGACACAGTCTAACTGCAACAAAAATACCAACAGCATTTTTCACAGAACTAGAAAAAAATGACCTAAACTTTATATGGAACAGAAGAGACCAGAACAGCCAATTCCTTCTTAACCAATAAGCAAAAGCAGGAGGCATCATGATACCAAATATCAAGTTATATTACAAAGAGACCGTGATAAAAATCACATGGTATTTGAACAAAAAGAGAAAGACCAATGGAACCAAAACTGAAGATACAGAGAAAACCCAGAGTACCCTCAGTCACCTGATCTTCAACAAAGGGTCCAAAAAATTAAGCTGGAGTAGAGGTAGCCTCTTTAACAAATAATGCTAGGAAAACTGTTCATCTACATGCAGAAGAATGAAACTAGATCCACATCTTTCACCTGTACCAAAATCAAATCAAAATAGATCAAAGACCTAGATATTAAAATGGAGGTCTGGGGGCATCGCTTAGTGGTTAAAGCACTTCCCTAGTACACACAATGCCGTGTTTGATTCCCCAGTACCACATAAAAACAGACTGGCATAGTGGCACACATCTGTAATCCCAGGAGAAGCTGAGGTAGGAGAACTGCCATGAGTTTGAGCCAGGCTGCACAGTGAGTTCAGGATCAGCCTGAAAACAGAGTGAAACCCTGTTTCTAAATGAATAAATAAAATAGCAACACTGAAACAGCTGGAAGATAAAAAAGACAATCCCTTGAGGACACAGGCACAGCCAAGGACCTTCTCAGCAAAACATCTATTGCATATGAGACAGCAACAGAATCAACAAATGAATTAAAAGCAAAAGAAATAAGAGTGAGGAAAAGGCTAGCGGAATGGAAAAATATTTTGCCTGTTACTCTTTGGACAGAAGGCTCTTATTTACAAAATATACAGAACTAAAAAACAAAATTAGACCCTCCAAAAAACCAAAAGATCCAATCAAATAAAGGGGGCAATGGAAATGAATAGGCAGTTCACAGAAGTAGCTATGGCCAATAACTTCATGAAAAAATGTTCAGCACCTGTAGCCATCAGAAAAATACAACTCAAAACAACACTGAGGTTCCATCTAGCTCCAAAAAGAATGGTTTTTAACAAGAACACCAAAATCGGGGCTGGAATAGCACAGCTGTTGGAACACTTGCCTAGCAAGCATAAGAGCCTGTGTTCAATTCCCCAGTCCCACATAAACTGGGCATGATGACACACGCCTGTAATCCCAGAACTTGGGAGGCCGAGGCAGAACTGACATGAGCTTGAGGCCAGCCTGGGCTACACAGTGAGTTCAGGATCAACATGGACTACAGAAGATGATCTTGTCTCAAAAACAAACAAACAAAACAAAACAAAACTCCCTCAAAAATCAGCAAATGTTGGTGACGTTGTAGGGAAAAAGAAACCCTTCTACATTGTCAGTAGGACTGTAGACTTATGGAAAGCAGCATGGAGATTTCCTTAAAAGTGAAAATAGGTATTCCATTTGAGTCAGCTGTACCTCTTCTGGGTATCCTCCCAAAAGAGTTAAAGGCATCATTCAATAGTGACACATGCAAACCCATGTTTATAGCAGCACAACTTGTAACAGCTAAATCTTGGAAGCAGCTGATATGTCCATCAATAGATGAATTGATAAAGATGTGGTGTATATATACACAATGGAGTATTACTCTGCCATAATGAAGGATGAGTCATTTGTAGGAAAAATAGGAAAATGGATGCACCTTGAGACCATCATGCTAATTTTAAACAAAGTGAATCAGACACAGAAGTTTACTATCATACGGTTTCTCTAATATGAGAAAAACCAAACTATAAAAAAGTAAAAGAGAAAAATAAAAGAGTGAAGGAAGAAAATAGGAAAACAGATTTTATGGAGACGGAAAGGGGATGTGGGGCAGGGTGAGAGGGAGAAAACGGGAAAGGGAAACAAAAATGATGCAAGTGTAATATATATACATGCACCAATTCCACAAGCTGAATACAATTATTATGCACTGCAAATACACACTAGTAGAATAATTATTTTAGGGGAAAAAAATGCTAGGATTACAAGTAAGTTCTACCATGCCCAGTTTGAAGGATTTTAATCGCCAACCACATAGAAAACCAACACATCTGTCTTCAGAAAATTCTTTTTAATATGTTAACAAAGACATTGCATAACTAGAAACCATTATCTATCAATAGAGACATTATTATCTCATCTTAGAACACAAAATTAAGGTATGCCTACTGGAAAAAAAACTCTATAAAATCCTACTCTATTTATTTATTTTAGGGAAAAGATGTTTGGCTGTGGTCATAGTTCCATCATGTCTACTCTCTTTGTAAGTTCAGCTTCAATGGCATCCTAAATGAGGAAAGAAACATCATAAATAAGGTTACAAAACAGATACTATAACACCTAATGTTACTGAAAGTAAAGGAAGCAAAAAATATGTTTAAATACCATTATGAATATCAATTTGTGTGTGTGTGTGTGTGTGTGTGTGTGTGCGCGCGCGCGTGCGCACACACGTGCTTCTGATAATTTGAGACAGGGTCTTGCTAAATTGCTTATCTGCCCAGGCTGGGTTTGACATTGGGATTCTCCTGCTTCAGCTTTCCAGAATAGCAGGATTACTGGTATGAAGTGCCAGGTCCGGATTATTCCTTCACTTTCAGACTCCTCTACCCACTGCAACTGACCCCCAGCCAAGTCTTGGGAACCTAACTGATTGTAACAAACAAGGAGAGAAGAAATCTGTAGCAAAATCAGTATACTGATATACAAATCAGATTATTTTTGGACCTTTACTCTTTTATTTCCACAGCGTCTCCCACAGAACCTGCTTTCCATTCTCACTGCCACTGTCCTTCCTACTTCTCATCTGGCCCACACGGGCCAAGTGGTTTCTGCAGTTTTCTTCTTCCTCCTTGAATCTGCCTTACATACGTGTTACAGAACAGGCTTTCTGAAGCACAGAACTGACCAAAAAACACAGCTTTGATCACAATTCTCTCAAGCTTAAAAAACAAGGAAACAGCAACTTTCACTGGTGCCCCGTAACTTCCAAGCCCAACCTTCATGTTTAGGACTCTGCAGGTCATAGCCAGCTCATCTTTCCCAGTCCCTCTTGGCTGCCTCTTCCTGCGCTGGGCCTTCGTACTGCCCAGGCTTGGGAAAATCTCCATTTTCCATCCCACCCTTTGAAATGGCATCTTGGGTAGTAGCTCACCCCTGCTCCCTGCACCCACTCCTCACTCTCTGAGGCTGCCAAGATTGCACAAGGGAGGCCTGTCCTTCAAAGCTGGAAGTGTCATGTTGCCTCCAGCTCCTGGACCCCACTCCCAGTGCCAAGCACGTCAATGAAATGAATGGGAGAACACTGATGACATAACTGCCAAGGGTATTAGCAAGCTGGCCAGAGCCTGGGGGTGCTGTGGCCATCTCTGCCACCCCTGGCTCTGTGAGCCCTGATGCTGGTGCTACCACGCTGCAGCAGAGAAGAGGAAGGAAGAGTCAAGGAGTCAGGTGCCACAAGGGATTTCTCCTGTTTCATTAAATTTCTTTCCACTGCAAATAAAGCCTTTTTATGTTTCATTATTTTTTTGCACTTAAATTTTATTTTATTTTTTTAACTTTTTATTTACATATCACCTCCCTTTCCCCTTTTCATTCATTCATTTATTTATTTTTTGAAAAGAAAAAAACAGAATCTTAACAGGCTGGGCTTGAACTTAAGTACTCAACTGATACTCTCTCTCAGTGGTACTGTACTAATGAGCCACACCTTCAGCCCTGCTTTCCCTAATTCTTTTTGCTTATACTATTCAGAAATTCTCACCTTCTCTTCCCTACTAGGGAAATCTATGTGAAATCTTCAAAGATATACACACTACTATGTATTTCTTTAAAAATATATATATATACATAACATGCCCAAAAACATTAAAGGATGCATGGGCATGATACAGAGCAAGTTTGAGACTGTACTTTACTTCTGAAGATGAAGATGAAACAAGGGAAGACAAAGAGGGCTTTACTACATATATATATACATATATTTTTTTTCTTTCTTTCTTTCTTTCTTTCTTTCTTTTTTTTTTTTTTTGAGACAAAGTCTCACTCTGTATTCCAGGCTGGTCTGAACTTACTATGGAGTCCAGGATGGCCTCCAACTTAGCAATTCTCTGCCTGCCCCAACCTCCCAAATTCTGGGATTACAGGCACGTGCAATCATACCTGGATTATTTGGTACTGGGGAGTCAAACCCAGTACCTCACATTTGCCAGGTAAGCACTTTAACCACTGAGTTTGATCCTAGCCCTTTATTTTCTTTTAAAAACATGTGAAGGAAAAAAAAAGAGAGAGAAGTACTTACTAGTTCCCTCTTTGCTTCTTCAATTTTCACTTGAGCAAGAGACGGATTCTTTAAAAAAAAAAATACAATAAGGAAAGTGTTTCAAAGGGTGGGAAAAAACCATAATCTCTCTCAAAAGTTAAGATAATATCAAAGAGGGAACATACAACATATATACAATACGGATATTCACCAATGATTTCAAATCCTTATACAAAAACTCACTATTCTCACGATAACTTACTGCCTCTGGTGAAGGTTAGAGAAAACAATCTTTTTATTCTATTATAGAAAATAAGATTTAAAAAATAATAATAATTACCGGCATCAAATCTAAGTATGATTCCAATTTTTTCTTCAAAGGTGCTGTCCGTTGTTTTAACTCTGCCAATTTCTGGGATTGAAAAAAGAGTCACAGAATAACAGAGCTATTCATAAAGTAAATAAAAACAGTCATATCTGAAATAAAACATAAACATAAAGCATTAACACTGGATTTTTTTTTTTTAAATCAGGGTCTCTCTATATTCAGGCTGGCCTTGAACTCACTACATAGCCTTGGCTGGCCCTGAAGTCATGATCCTCTGATTTTAGCTTCCTGAGTGTTGGGATGACAGGCATGTGCCACCAAGCCTGGCAACATTAGAATATGCTCATTTTTAAATTGTATTAATTTTTTTGTGATGCTGGAGATCTAACCCAAGGCCTCACACATGTAGGCAAGTACTTTACCTATATAAGCTACTTATATTCCCAGCCCAAGGATATTTTTTAAAAGGTGTCAAAGAGTTACAAACAGATAAACTCACTTTGATGCAAACACTACTTACACAATTCTTCTTTTCTCTTGGAGAAGGTAATGAGGCTTGAACCCAGGACCTTCAAACTAAACTATATCCTGGCCCTCTTCTATTTCTGATTTTGAGACAGTGTCTCAACAAATTGCTAAACTGCCCACACTGGAGACTCAACAGTTAGAGTGTTTGCCTAGCAAGCATAAGGCCCTGGGTTCAATTCCCCAGCACCATATAAGCCAGATATGGTGACACACACATGTAATCTCAGCACTTAGGATGCTGAGGCAGGAGGATTACAATGTGTTCAAGGCTAACCTGGGCAGCACAATGAATTCAGGACCAGCTTGGATTATACAGTGTGACCTTGCTTCAAAAAAAAAAAAAAAAAAATCCAAAAGTACATGGCCCAGGCTGGGCTTAAATTTGTGATCCTCTGGCCTCAACCTCCCTGAATGCTAGATTACAGGTCTGTACAACTAGGCCGGGCTCCTCATCCCTTTTATTTTTATTTTATGTATCTATTTATTTTTGATACAAGTTTTTACTCTCTAGTCTAGGCTGGTCCTGAACTCACTACATAGCCCGGGCTGGCCTCACACTCACAGCAGCTCAGCAATCCTGCCTCAGCCTCCCAAACGCCAGGACTGCAGGCGTGTGCCACCACACCTGGCTTGTTTCTTTACATTTTTTGGTAACAGTACTAAGAGGCAAAACCTTCAGAAGCTCTCATGAACGGGTGGGAGTTGGTTCCTGATGAAAACACTGAGTCCCCTTCTCTGCTCAACTCACACGCATTCACCTTCCCATCATCTTTCAGGACAGCAGAAGGCCCTCACCAGGCAGATGGACCCCTCAGCCTCGGGCTGCCCAGCCTCCACAACCAGAAGCCAAACAAACTTCCTTTGTTCGTAAATCATGTAGTCTGTGGTATTGTTTCAACGGCAGAAAACGGACTAAGCTAAGCTCACCTCTGACAGCGCTACCAGGGACTGATGGGACAGAGAAGCATCCATGCCTCTGGCTGAAAGCTGCTCCTACAAAGAAGTTCAGTTAGAAAATTACAAAAGAGTTCAGTTAGAAAACTATTTTAAAAGTGACCACCACGAAATACATAATATAGTAAAAAAGTAGCTTGAAAATCACAGATGAAAAATTATACACATATCTAAGCATTTTCATGGTACAATGACTACTTTCTTTTTTGTTTTGTTTTTCTTTTTTGAGACAGGGTCTCACTCTATAGTCCAGGCTGATTCTGAACTCACTATGTACCCCAGAATGGCCTCAAACACAAAGTAACCAACCTCCCTTAGCCTCCCAAGAGCTGGGAATATCAGCATAGGCCACCATACCCAGCTTACGTGGTGTTGGGGAATTAAACTCCGGGCCTTGCGCTTGCTAGGTAAGTGCCCACTGCATGATTCCTCCAGCACACAGTGACTCCTTTTTACACTCACACATGCGGTAAGATGGGTGCAGAGGTTAGGGTCCTTAGATCCAGAGCCAAGTATCAGATTCTAATCTGGATCTGCTAAGTAGATACAGAATCTTGGACAAGTTTTCTATCTTCTCTGCAGGCCCTTCAATGTGAAGAGGGAGCAATAATACTGCCTAGTTGTGAGAAAGAAGGTCAGGAAGATTTGGCCATACTCAGTCCTTCATAACACACCTCTGCAGCTGTGATTCCAAATCTGAACTCCTCTGACTTTGCTTTCAGGAAGTCCATGTTTTTAAGACGACTGTCAACTTTTGCCCTCTCAGTAGACAGATGCAGTTCTGCTTTCTTAAGATCCCTTTGAAAAATAAAATTAAAAGCATTTTCTTCTCTTCCTCTTCAGTGAAATTTCTATAAAAAGAAACTCTACTACTGTGCATTCTCCCAGGCCACGTCCCCCTGTGTTCTCATTTGGGATTTTTCTTAAGGAGTATCAAACAATTTTAAGGTCAAACTATGCCAATTTTTCTTGGAGAAAACAAATATGCTACTAAAAATGTAACAATGTATCCTAATGTAAGCTTGCAATATGGATCCCAAAGGCCTCATTACTAAATGTGACATGACACAGTGACCAGTCTAAACATTTTTAATATTTTGTTTTTGAGACAGGATCTCACTCTGTAGTCCACACTGCTATGAATTCACTATGCAGCCCAGGCTGGCTTCAAACCCACAGCAATCCTCCTATCTCAGTCCCCCAAGTGCTAGAGTTACATGGCCAGGTTAGTGGTGCTGGGGAACTGAACTCAGGGCCTTGTTCTTACTAGGCAAGCACTTTAACTGGTAAGCTATGCTTCCAGCCTCAACATTTTCAGTATTTTTTGAATGAATTAACATGACAACAAATTATACATGTATTTTTATCATTCCTATCTACAAGCCTAAATCTCTAGGGCAACAAAGATTTAAACTCCCATAATATCAAAGGGGAATATCAGGTCTACACATAAAAACACACAACAAAATATAATGTGAGCCAGGCTTGGTGGTACTGGGTGGCTCAGTGACTCAGTGAGTCGTTATCTCAAAATTTAAAAAATAATGAAAAGGGCTGGGCATGTAGTTCAGCCTAGTGTGTGGTCACAACATGAGCTCCTGTGTTCAATTCCCAGGACTACAAAATGAAAACAAGCACAGAGTGCTCGCCTACATATAAACTGGATATGGTGGCACACACCTACAATCCCAGTAGTCAGAAGGCTGAGGCAGGGGGATTGTGAGTTTGAGGCCAGCTGGGGTTACACAGTGACTCAAGACCAGCCTAAACTACAGAGTAAGATTCTGTCTCAAAAAAAAAAAAAAAAAGGAAAAAAACCCCACAGTGTAAAAGTAACAAATTGTATATAGTAAAAGTTGAAAATCTTTATCCAGCTTTCCAACTATCCTTTACCTTACCTCAGCTATTTTCTACTTAAAAATGTTTATGGATCCTATTTTCTCCCCCCATAATTATTATTTATTACTACATGTTTGTGGTACATATTAATTATGTGCATACAGCTTAGGGAATTGATGCGTACACATATCGCACATCCCCTTCCTTCCCCTCCCCTTGCTCCCCCCTCCTATGGCTCCCATTTTCTAGTGCGGTTTTTATAATCATACTTACTCCCAAAACTAAGGTTGACAATGTCCTGTTACTGTCTTTATGATCAAAACTGTCACCAGTTTTATGCTATTACTTACTCTTGTAGACATTTTTCTAGTACTAAAGTTGCGGTTAGATTTTTTTCAAGTTTTCCCAATTCAAGCTTGATTTCTTCATTTTTGGATTTGGTACAAAAAAGATCAGAGGTCAAATCATTCACTGCTGGAATGAAACTAAAAGAAATACCTGGTTACATACACAAATTAAGGACAATGATCATAATTATTTGGCATTTGTAAAAAAATGATTTGTGTGTAGATTCTTATATGATCATGTTGTTTCATACCTGTGTTTTTTCTATGCTGCTTCCATTGCCTGAATTGTCCTTCTGCAACTGTGAAAGCTCATTTGTCCTTCAAAACTTAGCTAAGATTTACCTCGATGCTGAAATCACTACTTCTCTGTGTTCCTGACCTACAGCTATGCCTGGTACTACTGCAGCTGTCACACAATGGGAGTTTTACCCGTGCGTGTCCTTCATCTCACAATAAGAGACTGTCCTTGTAGGCAGTTACTCTCCAATTCATCTGTTTCCCTGGTGTTCATACACCTAGCTGACAATGGGCATTAAGTGTCTGCTGAGCTCGTACCGCTGCATGTTTCACATCTACAATGCTGCTCTTTGACTATTTAAACTCCAAGCCCCTCTACTGGCAATTAAGAAAATAGCTGTGCTAGTCTCTGACTCCAAGTATAATGACTGTCCTGATTACCGTCTGTTAGTCATATGGACTCTGGAGTCAGACTGCATTAGAATTCCAATTCTGCCCTTCCTAGTTTGGAGAAGTTATTTAACTTACCCATCATATGCCTCAGTTTCCTCTGAGGGTTGTTCGTAGAACTGTGGCACTATACAAGTGAACCATCAACCACAAAGAATGAAGGTCCCTACTCTCCTCTCTTCTCTCTCCTGTGTCTCCTTCCACTCCTCTGAAGGGTCGGAACATGACCAAAATTTACCATGCTCTACCAGATCATTTAACCTACTGCTCTTCTTAGTGTTTATAGGAGACAGTGTGATACCTAATCCTTTCCCAAATATACACAAGAACCAACTTTCATGACTTCATCCTGGAAGAAGAAAACACTAAAATTTATTAATGCTAAATTTATCTTAATGAATCCTGCTCATCAGCAAAAATAAGGACTTAATTAAAATTCAGTGCTTTTGTATTTGTTAATTTTCTACATAGTGTTAGCTGAAGAAGAGAATGTCCTTAGGTCAAGACTTTACACAACAAATGTGACTACAAAAAATTGTAACTGTCAGGGCTGAGGGCATAGCTCAGTGATTACCGCACTTGCCTAGTAAGCATGAGGCCCAGGTTTAATTCTCCCAGTACCACATAATACTTGGGCATGGTGGCACACACCTGTAATCTCAGCACTGTGGAGGCTGAGGCAGAGGGATAACCATGAGTTCTAGTCCAGCCTGGGCTACATAGTGAGTTCAGGACAAGCCTGGACTACAGAGTAACACCTGTCTATAAGTAAATAAATAAATAAAATTACAATTGTCACCAGGCATGGACTGCAGAGCAAGACCCTGTCTCCAAATAAATAGATAAATTAATTAATTAATTAATAAAGTTATAGTTCTCATAGGGCCTGATGGTGCAGGCCTGTAATCTCAGCATTCCAGGAGACTGAGGCAGGAAGATCACAAGCTTGAGTCCAGCTTAGGCAACTTAGTAATGTAGTGAGACCCTATCTCAAAATAAAAAAATAAAAATGGGATGGGGACGCAGCTCAGTGTGAAGACTCTCGGCTTGATCTCCAGTACCACAAACAAACAAACCTACAACTGTCACAATGATTACCTTGTTATTGAAGAATCCTTCGTTTCAAGGGCCAGTGCACTGTCAACCAAAGCAGTAAGATACCTGGAACCAGTGCTGGACAGATTGGCAGGGGAAAAATTCACACTCTCCATTAGGAGATCCTGAAGATGTTTGGCTGAAAGGATCAAAACATTTTATGGTGACTAAGCTGCTCTGTCCTCATTGTTTTTTTTTTTTAACTTTTAACATCTTTACTGAAGTGTAACTCAACAAAAACTTACCCACCTTAAGTATACAATTCAATGACTTTTAGCATTTTCAATAAATCTATTTTAGAACATTTTATCACTCTAAAAAAGAAACTCCACATTTCTTAGTCATCTCTTTCTAAGCTCCCAACCACTTTCTATCTCTACCCACCCATCTATTCTGAGTATTTCAGAAAAACAGTACAAGGTAAAGGGTGGTCCTTTTAGATGGCCTTCTCTCAGATGTTGCTTTACGGTACTGGGATTGAACCCAGGACCTGTGCACTAGGCGACATCCCCATTCCTTTTGATTTTTTAAAAAATTGGGACAGGGCCTTCCTAAATCCCTAACTTGGCTAGGCTGGGCTCAAACTCATGATCCTTCTGCCTCACTCTACCAGAATACAGGAAGTATAGGATGTTGTGGTTTGGATCTGGAAGGTCGCCCAAAAGCCTCATGTATTTGAATGTTGTGTAGTACCTACAGAACCTTGAGTTGCTAAGAGGTGGGGCCTGGTCAGAAGGGTCAGATTACTGGGACAAATCTTAAAAGTAATGGAATAAAACTGGTGCTAATTTGGATCATAATGTATACACTGGCTTTACCCTTCCTCACTCACCCGGCTTCCCGTCTGCTACGGTGGGAAGAGCTGGGCTCCCACCATGTGCTTCATTCAGCTGTTGCCAGCCACCCATGAATGGACTGAGATCCTCAGAAGCCATGAGCTAAAAGAAATCTTTCCTCTAAGTTGTAGATGTTGGGCATTCTGTCACAGCAACAAAAAAAGTAACTAAGACAGGCATACGATATGACAGCTGGGTGTTTGTTGTTTTATGTTTTGGAGACAGGGTCTCCCTTGATAGTCAGGCTGGCTACAAACTCTCAACCCTCCTGACTCAGTGTGAGCTACCACCCCTGGCTAAGTAATGGTTTCAAGAGGCACCCACATCCTAGCGAAGTATCAGTGCTTCACTCCTTTTTCTAGCTAAATATCCTGTTGACAGGATATAGTATCTGTTACATGTATCTACCACATTTCATTCATCCATTCATCCACTGATAGACATCTGAATTGCGTTCAGGTTTTGGCTATTATGAAAATGCTGCTATAAACATTCATGTACAGGTTTTGACATAAACATACCTTTTGCTATCTCTTGGTATACACCTTAGAATGGAATGGCTGGTAATATGGTAACTCAACGTTTAACCATGTGAGGAACTGCCAGAAGGTTTTCTGAAGTAACTGTATGATTTCACATTCTCTTCAAAAGTGAGAGGATTCTGATCTCTCCACATATAACCCAAATATTATACTTTCTTTGATTATAGGAATCCTGGTGAATGTGAAATGGCACTGTAGCTTCCACTTACATTATCCTGATGGCTGAGGATGCTGTCCTTATTGGCCATTTGTATGTTTTTCTTGGGAGAAATGTCTATTGATGATCCTTTCTCATTTTTAAATTCAGTCATAAAAGTTTTTTGTATGTTGTAAGTTCTCAATTAAATGTGATCTGCAAATATACTTTCTTCTACTCCATGATTATCTTTTATTTATTTACTTATTTACTTATTTATTTATTTATTTATGGCAGTACTGGGTATATTAAACTCAGAGCCTTTACACTGAGCTACATTCTCAGTCATCTATTTTTCATTTTGAGATAGAGTCACTAAGTTGCCCAAGCTGGTTGAAATTTGCAATGCTCCTACTTCAGCCTCTCAGAGTACTGGTAATACAGGTATGTGACACCATACTCAGCTTTTTTTTTTTTTTTTTTTTTTTTGAGGCAGGGTCCTATTCCATAGTACAGGTTGGTCTTGAACACAGGTAATCCTGCCTCAGCCTTCCAGTGCTGGGATTACAAGTGTACCACCACCACATCAGGCTAATGTACTACTGGGGAATTGAACCTAGGGCCTTATGCATGCTAGGCAAGCAGTTTAACCACTGAGCTACACCCCAGCTCCATCTTTTATTTTCTTGGTGGTGTCCCTTGAAACAAAAGCTTTTAATTTTGATCCTATTCAATTTACTTTTTTGACTCTTGGTTTTTGATATCACATCTAAGAAACCTTTTGCAAATACAAGGTCCAGAAGATACCTAGCTATGTTAGAACTTGTAAGAGTTTTGAATTTAGGCTTTTAATTCTGTGTGTGTGTGTGTGTGTGTGTGTGTGTGTGTGTATGTGTGTGTGTGACTGGAGGACTGAACCAGGGTCTTTGGATAGAGCTACATTCCTAGCTCTTTTCTTTTGAGACAGTGTCTTGCTAAGTTTCCTAGGCTGGGCTTGAACTTGTGATTCTCCCACCTCAAACACCCAGAGTGCTATAATTCTTCAAGTGCTAGAATTATTGGGGAAGGTGAATGCGGTGGCACGCGCCTGTAATCCCAGTTCTTAAGAGAAAGGTAGGAGGACTGTCACGAGTTCCAGGGCAGTTTTGGCTAAATAGTGAGTTCAGCACCTCAGCTACAGAACAAGACTCTGTAGCAAAAGAAACAACACTACACCTGGCTTCTCTCCCTCTCTCTCTCAATCTCTCTCTCTCTCTCTGTGTGTGTGTGTGTGTGTGTCTGTGTGTCTGTGTGTGTGTGACTCAGAGCCTTCACACTGAGCTACAGCCTCAGCCCCTTTTTAAATTTCTGATTTTGAAACAGGAACTCCCTAAGAGCCCAGGCTGGCTCAAGCTTGTGATCCACCTGCTCTAGCCTCTCAGAGTGCTAGAATTATAGGACTGAACCATTAGGACTGGCTTTGATTCGTCTAGAGTTAATGAATCAACTAATTCTTATACATGTGGATAGCCAGTTGTTCCAGGACTGTCCTTCAATAAAGACTACGATTTCCTTCATCAAAATGTCTCGCTGTCCTTGTCAAAATCAACTGACTTGTGACAGAGCACATGTATAAACCTAGCACTTTAGAAGGCTGAGGCAGGAAGATTGCAACTTTAAGCCCAGCATGAGCAACTAGTTGAGCCCAGTCTTGAAATAATAAATGAAATGGGCTATGTAGCTCAGTATGAAGGCTCTGGATTCAATCCCCAATACAATAAATAAGTAAGATAAATAGATAGATGTCTTAGTTATGTTCTCATTGCTGGCACAGAATACTTGACATCTATAATTTAAGGGAGGAAAGATTTATCTTAGCTCACAGTTTCTGAAGGTCACAGCCCATACTTGGGTAGCTTACAATGATAGAAGCACATGACAAGAAGAAGAGCAGGGGCCAGGCTGTTTACAGCACAGCAGACAGGAAGCCAAGGGAGGGAGGAAAGGTGGAGGTAGAGTATACCCTTCCAGGTCAGACTTCAGTGATCTAGTCATTCCGGGTCAAGCCCCAGTGATCTTCCCATTCCAAGTTACATTCCCAGTAATCCACCACACACCTGTAATCCACCACACGCTCATAATCCACAACATCCAAATACAATAGGCTTTTGGAGTACATTCCAGATCCAAAGCCTAATGATAGACAGATACATAGATAGACAGATAGGAAGAACATTTCCAGCATTTAGTATGTCCTGTTTCTAATGTTTCTACTAACATATAAATATTATAAATAGCTTGGTATGCTGTCTATATAGCAAAAATAAATATTATAAAAGCAAACAACTTCTTATAGGCTTTGGAAATGGCCATAAGGACAAACAGTAGATAAAGAATATCTATTAATATTTTTTTAAAATCAAGGGCTGCAAGAATAGTACATTAGTTTAGAGTATTTGCCTAGCAAGCACAGGCCCTGGGTTTGATTCCTCAGCACCACAAAAGCTGAGCATGGTAGTGTACGACTCTAATCCCAGAACTCAGAAGCGGCTGAGACAGAAGGATCACTGTGAGTTCAAGACCAGCCTGGGCTACATAGTGAATTCAGGCCAAACCTGCACTACAGAGTGAGACCTTGTCTCAAAACATAACAACAACAAAAATGCTTTGCAAGTTTAGTAAGGAAGGTAAGATTCTATGGCATTTGTAGTAAGACCTGTCTCTTTCAGCTCAGCAAGGCAGAAGCTACTCAAATTGTTGCAATTAAAAATACAGGGCAGGGCTGGGGAATAGATCAGTGATCAAAATCCTTGCCTAGCAAGTCCAACGCCCTGGTATCAATTCCCCAGCGACACATAAACTGGGCATGGTGATGTATGCCTGTAATTCCAGCTCTCAAGAGGCAGAAGCAGGAGGATTGCCAGGAGTTTGAGGCCAGCCTCAGCAACATAATCAGTTCAGGACTAGCATGGACTACAAAGCAAGACCCTGTCTCAGAAAAACAAAAACAAACAAACAAAAACCAGGGCTTTGGGGCTGGAAGTACATATAACTCAGAGGCTAAGTTCTTAGCTAGCAAGCACAAGGTTCAGTGATTAAAGCACTTGCCTAACAAGCGCAAGGCCCTGGGGTTCATTCCCCAGTACCACATAAATCAGGAGTGGGGTGCAAGCCTGTAATTCCAGCACTCTGGAGGATGAGGCAGGAGGATTGCCATTAGTTGGAGGTCAGCCTGAGCTCCACAGTGAGTTCAGTACCAGGACTGCAGAATGACTCTGTCTCAAAAAAACCAAACTAACAAAAAATCAAAATCAAAAAATAAAAATGTGCTGAGGATGTAGCTCAGTGTGAAAGTCTTGGATTCCTCTTTTAGTACTGTAAAAAAAAAAAAAAAAGATACAGGGTTTCTTATGTCCCCAGCTTGAGGGCTTATTTTTCCCCTGGTAGTATAACCTCAAAGTTAAAAACTGGTCTTTAAAAATGAAGATTTCTGAGCTGGAGGAATAGCACTGTGGTTAGAGCAAGGCCCCAGGTTTGATTCCCCAGCACCACATAAACTGGTTATGGTAGCACACACCTGTAATCCTAGCAATGGGGAGGTGGTCGCAGGACTGCCATGAGCAGTCTGGACCAACCTGGACTACACAGTGAGACCCTGCCTCAAAAAAATAAAACATAACAACAAAGTTTTCTTTTTTTTCAACAGATAAACTCTCCAAACTTCTTCCTAGTGAGAATGTGAACTGCCATTCCTAGGCTTGACCACAGGAGTATTTAACACTTTCAAGCTTTTGGGCCAACACTTGGTTAAATTCATATATGGCTATTTCTGGGCTTCCCTTCTATGACTCTACTGTAAACTGAGTACTTCTGCCTGCAGGTCAGTAGACTAGCTGTTCTCCCAATTTAGCCAAATCATAATTAAATTTTCTATTTTCATGAGATTTACTTATACTTGTTTATGGACAGGAAAACAAACCTAGTTTGTTAGCAAACCAAACAGCCAGGGCCTGGATTTAGGCCTGTCAAAGTCCCAACCTGTAACACTAGAGCAGAGCACCCTGACATTCATCTCAGTACAGTTCTCTTGCTGAGACCAAGAACCAAGTGGATATGGCTGAGGTGCAGGTGCTCTTCCTCTGTCCTCCACTGCTCCTGGAGCAGAAGCCCAACTGTATAGGTTAAGGTATGCTGAGAAAACGGGGCCCCAACGGCCCTTATACTAGCTCAAGAAGCAGTTGTCACACACCGTGAGAGGCAAGCCAAGATGGCACACAACTGCCACACCCCTTCCCACAAGCACTCAGAAACTACAGGGGAGGAGTCCTCCAGAGAGAAGCCTGACATTGTGCTACCTCCAGACCCACAGCCTCAGACATTCTGTGAAGAGGGTAAGGGGAGAAGTCATACAAAAGCTGTGTTTTTCCCAAAGGAACAGCCTCCATTTACACAGGGCCTGGAGAAGTTTAATCCTCTGGGCACTCTCAAAAATAGCAACAACAGGGGCTGGAGGAATGGCTCAGTGGTTAAAGCGCTACATCAAATGCTACGTACCAGACTTCAATTTCCCAGCACCACATAAGCCGGGTGTGGTAGTGCTCTCCTGTAATCCCAGTACTCGGGAGGCTGAGGCAGGAGGATTGTTGTGAGTCCAAGGTCAGCCTGGGCTCTATCCTGAGTTCAAGACCAGACTCAGCTATAGTGTGAGACCCTGTCTCAAAAAGACAAAAAAGTAACAAGAGAAATTGTAGTAAAAGCTAACTGAGAATAGCCGTTATAGCGCTTGCTTAGCAAGCCCAAGGCCCTGGGATCAAATCCCTAGCACCACATAAACTGGACATGGGGGCACACGTCTATAGTCCCAGTTCTCAGAAGGCTGAAGCAAGAGGACTGATGTGAATGTGAGGCCAGCCTGGACTCCATAGTGAGTTCAGGACCAAGATGGACTACAGAATGAGATCCTGTTTCAAAAAAAGGGAAAAGAGCAGTATATAAAAGTAACGGAGTTGCTCTGCATTCTGACTATAGCAGTACTGTCACACATGGTTCACTAGGTGTACCAATCTGGTACATTAAAACAGAGTCAATTTTACTTCGTTAATTTTAAAAATAGAGAAAAAATACCTACACAATAGAATATAAATTGCACGATATTCAAAACATAGCTAACAAATGGCAACATTAATAAACATAGGGCAAAAGTAGGTCTTGTTTCCTCTCTATGGCATATTTCCATAAAAAGATTTTTGTCAGGACTAGAGGTGTACCTCAGAGGTTAAAGTGCTTGCCTAGTAGGGCTGGAGGAATAGCATACAGGTTAAAGCACTGTCTAACAAGCTTAAGGCTGAGTTTGATTCCCCAGCACCACATAAATCAGGGTGTGGTGGTGCATGCCTGTAATCCCAGCACTTGGGAAGCTGGGGCAGGAGCATTGCCCTGAGTTCAGGACCAGCCTGGACTACAGAGCAACACTTTATCTCAAAAAAAAAAAAAAAAGTTTTTTTTGGTTGCTGTTTAATTTTGTGGTTTTACTAAAAAACAATAGGAGTCGCAGGCTGGGGGCATAGCTCAGTGATTAGGGAGCTTGTCTAGCAAGCACCAGGCCCTGGATTCAATCCCCAACATGACATAAAAATCAGGTAGGCATGGTGGCACTGGACTGCAACCCCAGCACTCTTGGAGGCAAAGGCAGGAGAAGTGCTAATTCAAGCCCAGCCGGGGTGACTTGGTGATTTAGGGAGACTGTCTCAAAATCCAGAAACAAAAAAATGAGCCAGAGATATAGATAAATACGAAGGCCCTGGGCTCCATATTCAGTACTGCAGAGAAAAAGAAAAGTGGTTAACTATACTTATTATCTCTACAGAATGACAGACCTGGAAACTGAGGCAGGAAGCCCACAAGTTTAAGGCTAGCATGTACAACTTAGATGACCTTGTCTCAAAAAAATTAGAAAGACTGGCAATGTACCACAGGTGTGGAGTGCCCCTGCCTTTGATGCTCACTGCTGCCAAAACATCACCACCGGACAAAAATCTCACCTTCTGATTCATATTCACTTGCTTTCTGTTTCAAGTCCTCTATCACCAGGCTGACGTCCCTGTCCCGGACCCTGTTGCGTTCTGAAAGGTGATATAAAATCTCTGTGGTCCGTGGGTTCACTTCATACTGCGGAATAGGACGATCTCCAAATATTTTTTTCAACCACGCAGCAACCTAACCATTAGAGGAAGCCAAATATTAAAAGCCTGTGTATTAACGGCATAATACAAATATGACAAAAGTGTTCAGAGTAAACTAACTGCTTTCTGTGTCTAATTCTGGTCCTACCTCACACCTTACCTTGTCGTGTCCTTCAGCAGCCACCAGACAAGAGGCAATAAGAACTGAGCAAGCACTATGAACAATGGTTCAAAAGTCAAAATGACCAGAGACCAAGGCCTTCCTTTCCAAAACTGCAGGAGCACTATAGGATAAATGCGCGCTGTGGTACACGCCTGCAATGGCAGCCCTCTGGGAGGCTGACGCAGAAGGATCTCCAGTGTGCAGCTCAGCCTGGGCGATTTCGGCAAGAACTGTCGAGATGCGGGGAGGGAGGGGGGCGGGAGGTGCGGGGTTGTGGGGTTTGGAGTGGGGGATGCAGCTCAGTAATCCTCAGTGCCAGGGGTGGGTTGGAGGGAAAACAGTACAGGGTGAAGATCTGCCTCGCTCGTAAAAGCTCAATATGTGGATGCAGAAGCATAATTAAACGTAGTCTGAGAAAAAATAAGTTGTCCCTCGAAGCCGCAAACCCTCAGTACCAGCAGACACCCAGAGTCGGGGTGCAGCTCCAGAATAAAACCCCCGGGAGGAGGCAGCCACGAACGGCGACACTTGTTGGACCGTGGGTTTGGGTCCCAAATCCCACCCCGACCTGCTCGAAGATTCTGGATACGCTGGCTCAGTCCCACCAAGGCGGGGGTAAGGGAGGGAACACCATTTTCAAGCGGGACGTTGGCATAGGGGGTGTCGCAGATCGAGAAGGCCATGCGCAGAAGAAAGGAGAGAAAGAGGAGACGCGGTGCGCGTAAGAGAGCCGCCTGCTATGCAGGTGCGTCGAAAACGCGGCTTCCGGGAGGCCGAAAAGCTCCACTCCCCCCATCACCTGCGCCTCCCGCTCCTTCGGCGCCTCCATCGCGGACACTCCCGCCACTTGCCGCGCAATTTCTCGCTGGAGGAACGATCCGCGCCACGCTCGCTCGAAGGCCACGCCCACACGCCGTTGGTCCCGCCCCCGATGATCCCAGGAATTCTGGGAGTTGTGGTTTTTACCTCGACTCCGGGCCGCTAAGACCTTTGAGTTCTTCTCCCGCCCTGCAAGCCTCTCTTCCCTTATACTGTACTTTCTTGCTGTCTTGGCCCTGTTCGGTGTATTCTCCAGGACTAGAAGGAAAGCTACCAGAAGTAGAGTGATTTCTCTTATGTTTTTTTACCTTATTTCTCACTTGAATCAACTTGTCTTTTAAAAAATTCCTGAAATTTTTGAGTTTTGGTTAACAGAGGTTTGTATTTCTCCCACAGTGATTGCATAAACTTAAATATTTCACTCTATGCTGGCACTATGAACTATGGCAATCTTAACCTTACCCATTAGTTCCCACTACTGAGGAGCTAAACTCACAGGAAAATATTGGTGAAGGCCTTTATTTTCTACGGATTCACTTAATTTCTATAGGTGTATTGATCGAACCCAGGGCCCTACACTTGCCAGGCAAGCACTCTTAACCACTGAGCTATGTCTCCAGCTCCTGGAAAATATTTTGAAACAGTATCTGCCTACTCTCCTATTTATTTCTTACCTTCCCTGAAATACTCTCCTCCCTCCATCATTTTATATTTAACACTGATAGATTATTGTATGTATACATTTAATTTTGTTTTTATTTCTGTGTGTGAGAGAGAGAGAGAGAGAGAGAGAGAGAGAGACAGAGACAGAGACAGAGACAGAGACAGAGAGAGACTGGCAATTGAATCCTGCACCTTCCCACTGAGTTATACCAGCTCCTTTAAAGAAATTTCTTTCATGATCGCTTTGACAGCACATATAGACAAATATACAACTTTTCTTATGTCTTCCTTCCTTCCTTCCTTTTTTTCTTTCTCCTTGTACTAAGGATCAGACTCAGGGCTTTCACACTGAGCTACATTCCCTGCCCTTTTTATAGTTTATTTGGGACAGGGTCTTGCTAATTTACTAAAGTGCCCAGTCTGGTCTTGAACCTGTGATCCTTCTGTCTGCCAGAGTGTCAGAGTTACAGACTTGGCTTGTGCCACTGTGCCTTGCAATTTTTTTTTTTTCTTTTTTTTTGAGGGAGAGAGAATCTCACTAAATTGCTAAGTTGCTATTGTGGCTTTGGATCTGGAGCATCTGCCAAAATCCTCTTGTACCTATGAACACCGTGTACTGTTGGGAGGTGGGGCCTGGCTAGAAGGAGAAGATGTTCGGGGCTTGACTTGGAGCGGCGTTTGCTGGTTCTGCTCTAACTTGGTTCCATTCTGTCACATAGTGAGGTGTTTTTACTCTAGCTCCAGCCCCACCATGTGGTTCCACCAAATCCAGGCGTCCACCTGCCTGTGAATGGACTGTTAACTGAAACTGTGAGCTAAAATAAATCTTTCCTCCCATAAGTTGTAGATGTTGGGAATTGAGTCACAGGAACAAAAAAGTAACTAAGACAGTTGCTAAGGCTGGACTTCAGTTTGCCACCCAGCTGCCTCAGCATTCTAGAGTGCTGGTCTTAGAGGCATTCACCACCATGCCCAGCTTATGTGGTGCTAGGTAGTCAAACCAGGGCCTTCATCTTGCTAGGCAAATACTTTAACTGCTGTGCTATAACTCTAGCCCCTGACTTCATTTCTACAGAGACTCTAAAATAGGGGCACACACATTATTTTACCTTTTTTCACACAAACATGCATACATAGATTAAATGGTGACCAAGAGTACTTAGTAGAGTTAGAACTTGACCCGTGTTGTAGCTCCAATTAGGAGTTTCAGTCTCCCACTGCTACTAGCAACATCCTATTGTGTATGACATTACTAGGAACAGCAGACAATTTAAAGGACCACATGCTCAGCTTTCTGTAACATGTGACTTAATATGAAACTGTGCATCAGGCTTATCAACAAATAGTTTCCTTTTGTTTGGATATCTTTCCAAAGGAATGTTACTAGCTGGCCAATTCCCTACTCCACAGCTTCTGTGTTATTTTTATTTCAAATACAGCTGTGCTCAGTAACTAAATTTAAGACAGCTTGGGAGGCAGAGACAAGAAGACTGCCGTAAGTTTGAGGCCAGCCTGGGCTACATAGTGAGCTTAGGATTAGTTGGGACTACAGATTGAGACCCTGCCTCAAAGATAAATATAATAAAAAATAAATAAGACAAGCTGGTACAGCCTTTGTTTATGGGTATGGAAAACCATATTTTATACTTTTTGCTCACTTATATCACCAAATTTACCAAAGTCTCCCAGGAATTTTTTATAAGTCATAATTTTCTCTTGTTAGTCTATTCCTCTGCAGTCCTGATTTCCAGAGGGATCACCATATTAACCATAACTCACCTTGAACAGGAAGTAGAATATTAGTAAAATGGATTGCTGGTCATGCATTTGCAAGAAATGTTTCAAGAGATGGCCCTTTTAACCCAAAATTAAGGCTTTAGGTCTAAGCCAAGATCAGTGATTGAACTGACAAATGCTTCTTAGAACAGTTACAGATAAAAGCAACTTGACTACACTCTATGCTTAATACCCAATACAGGGGCTGGAGGAACGGCTCAGTGGTTAAAGCACTTGCCTAGCAAGCACTAAATCAAGTGCTAAGTACTTGGGTTTGATTCTCCAGCACCACATAAAGTAGGCCTGTTGGCACACACCTGTAATCCCAGCACCGTGGAGGCTGAGGCAGGAGGACTGCTGTGAAACCAAGGCCAATCTGGGCTCCATCCTGACTTCAGGACCAACCTGGGCTACAGAGCGAAACCTGGTCTCAAAAAAAAAAAAAAAAAAAAAAAAAAAAAAAACCAACCACCCCCCCCCCCCCGAAAACAAACAAAAAAAGCAGTACAACAAAATTTTGGGTGCATCATGAAAAATCTGTTAAATCTCTGTTAGGAATTCTATGGTGAGAACAAACACTCCCTAATTTTATAGGATAGGTATAGAAAGTGTATGTTTCAATCTGCATTTTACTCCAAAAGAAAGTACCTTAAATGACATAAAACTAGTTGCTGGCAGAGGAAAACTTGAGAACTAGTTGGATCTAGTGAGGCTTCTGATTCTGGAATTTTTTTTCCTTCGGTACTTACAACTGAACTCAGGGCCTTTGCACTGAGGTCTTCCTCGGCTCTTTTAAATTTTGAGCCATGGTCTCACTAAATTATTACTGCTGCCCAGAATGTGTTGACGCTGCGACACTCCTGCCTCAGCCTCCAAGAGTGTAGGGATTATAGGTATGTACCTGTTGGACCTTTGTCAGTATGACTGGCAACCATTATACACAAAATCCTTGCGATGGAATTTTAAAAATAATTTTCTTTGAATCTGTCTATATCCTATTAAATGGACTCTTTTAAAATTGCAATTAAGTTGAACGCGAATCAGGTCATATGGATCAGCGTCTTTGCTAAAACCTCTGCCCATATTTCTAAGGAAGGTCTGAGGTGGCACGAGAGAGGAACTTGCAGAAGACCTGCCCTCGGGGTACGAGTGTTCACCATTGCTACAGCGCCACAGGTCTATGCCACGGTCACTATTTAACCCTCACACGGTCATGCCTGCATCGCAGCGACGGGGCGTTGCTCCCATCTTCTAGCTCCAGAAAGATCCTGGGACCCGCGTCATAGCGGGTTCTACTACTCACGTGGTCGGGGGCGGGGCAAGTACAAGGTCGACTGAAAAAGACAAATTAAATGTATAACAAAAGCAAGAGACGGAGCTTGCGACGGTCTAGTTAAACATTTTGAGGTGTAAACTTAAAAAAAAGACTTTAAAAAAATCCTACCCAAAACACGAAGGCCGACTCGTATCCGGACTGAAAGCGGGGGGCGGTACTTCCGGGTCAAGTGGGCTGGCTGCCTTGACCTTCCTCGCCGCCCGGCCATTTTGTCCCAGTCAGTCCAAGGCTGCGGCTGCGGAGGACCTTCCGGAAGAGTAGCTGCGAAGATGCTGTCCGTGCGCGTCGCCGCGGCCGTGGCCCGCGCCCTCCCTCGGCGGGCCGGGCTGGTGAGCGCCAGGGCCCGGGCGGGCGGCTCCGCGGGTTTGCGCGGATGGCGGGCGCTGTCTGGGATCTTGCAGGGAGCGTGAGGGACACTGCAGAGGGCGTGCGGTGAGCGCCGCCATCTTGCACCCGTGGCTGCTCTGCCGGGCCACCGGCGGCGGAGGCGCCCGTGCAGGATGGTGAAGGTCAGGCTTCGCGCCGGCCCTGAGGCCTGCTCTGAGCTCCCAGCCGCCTGCCAAGTCTCGCGCCGCTGAAGGTCAGAGAACTGTGAGCGGCCTGCGGGAGCGGGTCACGGGAGGCCGACATTGTGTGAAGGTCAGCAAGGCCTGGCGTGTCACCCGGGCTCGAGGTTAGCTTAGGACAAAGGCGTAAATGAAGGTGTTTTGTCGACTGATCTGTGAGTGCTGAATACCGAAACGAGCACGGAATCATTCCACAGATGCCAGAAAGCGTTTTGTGTGGGCGATACTGTCATAGCAATGAAGCTGGGTTCTTACTTGCCTCGACCAGATTGAAGACTTCGCGGTGTGTTTCCTTGACATATTTAAAGATTTGGTGTTTGAGTTATGCATTTGCTGTTTTGAGGACCTGTTAGACAGTGATTGAGAATTCAAATGAAATAGGACGTAAAATTGGAGAGTTCCTTTTAAGAGGCAGTGTCCTTTGTTATCTTCCTTCAAGAATGAAGAATGTGACTTTTTTTTTTTTTTTTGGAGGCAGTATCTTGCTCAGTAGCCCAGGCTGGTCCTGAACTCCAAAAACGTGCCTTTGGAGTCCTAGTAACACATTTACATTTACCATTTTTGTTTTGTTTTGTTTTAAAATTCTGGATTTGAAAAGTAAGAAAATATACTGGCCATTTTCCTGACCTACCGCTGGCAGCATCTTGCTTCTCTGTTAGAAAAAAAATTTTTTTTTACTGAATTTAATCTAGTTCTTATAGAAAGAAGGTAGCTTTAGAGTGACAATGACAGCCGAGCTGGGTGGTGCAGATTTCCAATCCCAGCACTCTTGAGTAGCTGAAAGTAGGATAGCAGATTCAGTCAAGCCCATTTTGAGCAACTTAGTGACATAGAACGACCCTGTCTCAAAAATAAATACAGAAATGGGCTGGAGATGTAGGTCTGTGTGAAGGCCCTGGGTTCAATCCCCAGTACTACGAAAAGCGGGAAGGAGTGATGCCCACATCTAGCTCCGGAAGGATCCTGGGACACGCTTCACAGCAGGTTCTACTACTCACATGTTCCGGGCAAGTACAAGGTCCACTCAAAAGTCACTCATATGGGGCTGGAGGACCTGCTCCGCGGTTAAAGCGCTTGTCTAGCCAGCACTAAGTACCTGGGTTCAGTTCCCCAGCACCACATAATCTGGTCCTGGTGATGCGTGCCTGTAATCCCAGCACTTGGGATGCTGAAGCAGGAGGATTGCTGGAGTCCACGGCCAGCCTGGGCTACAGAAAGAGACCCTGTCTCAAAAAAAGCCATTCATGTGGTCATTCGTAATGTTACATTTGAAAAATAGAGAGGTCCAGGTTGCAGGGTGCTACAGGATTTGTTCAAGACAGTAAGTAGTTCTTATTCTTTTTTTTTTTCTAAACTCTGAAATTAGTAACTCAGTTTTCTATTTGCCTTTTTCTTTACCGTACTGTGGATTGAACCCTGGGCCCTCATGTTGAGCAACGTTGCCGGCCCTTTTCTTTCTTTCTTTTTCTTTTTTTTTTTTTTGTACCGAGGTTTGAACACCAGGCCTTTGCTTTGAGCTACATCCCTACATCATTGTGTATTTGAGTAAGACAGGGTTTCACCTAGTTGCCCAGGTTGAGCCTGAATTTGTAAATTTTCTGTCTCAGCCTCCCACAATGCTGGGATTACAGACCACCTCCACAAGGTCCAGTTCCTTTTTTTGTATTTTTAATTTGGAACAGTGTTTCCCTGAATTGCTGAATTGCCCAGCCTGAGTTTAAACTTGCAGTATTGTTCCTTCCTCAGTCTCCCATAGTGCTGAGATGACAGGTATGAACTACCAAACTGTGTTTGCCTTTTTTTTTCCAAGTAAAATTGGAAGCATATTGAAATTTATCCCTTAGAAAGCAGGTTTTTTAAGATTAGCTCCAACTTAGTTGAATCTGAAGTCAAAATAATAGTACTTGGATAAAGGAAAAGATAATTGGGGTATTGGAGGCATAGAGCACAAGGCCCTGTGTTTGATTCCCCAGCTCTTCATTAGCAGTGGACATTGTGGGACATGCCTGTAACGTCAGTACTTGGAAGACTGAAGCAGTTCAAGGCCATACTGGTTACATAGTTCAGGATAGTTCAGGACCATCCTGGACTGCAGAGTGGGACCCTGTCTCTAAATAAAAGAATAGATATTTGCACTTTGTTAGTGATTGCTGTATAATTTTTTTTAGACAGTCTTGATCTGTAGTCCACACTGGTCGTGAACTCACTTTGTAGCCTAGGCTGGCTTTGGGCTCGTGACAGAGTCTTGATCTGTAGTCCACACTGGTCGTGAACTCACTTTGTAGCCTAGGCTGGCTTTGGGCTCGTGACAGTCCTGTCTCAGCCTCCTAAGTGCTGTGATTACAGGTGTGCAGTACCACACCTGGCTTTATGTGGTACTGGGGAATTGAACTCAGGGCCTTGTGCTTCCAAGACAAGCACCTTAACCACTATGCCATTCCTCCAGCCCTAGATCATATATTTTAAATTTACTTTTTATGGTGCTAATTGGGTGCCACGAACTCCATAGTAAATACGTATATTAGAAGATCCTTGTCTAGGACATGCTTTCTTCAGATTTTATTGTATTTTGGGGGACAGGGTATCACTCTGTAGTCCAGGCTGGTCCTGAATTCACTGTGTAGCCCAGCCTGGCCTCAAACTCACAGCAGTCCTCCTGCCTTAGCCTCTGCAGTGCTGGGATTACAGATGTGCACCACCACACCCAGTTTGTGTAGTACTGAGGAGTCAAGCTCAGGGCTTTGTGCTTGTTGGTAAGCAGACAGTAACCACTAGGCTCTTAATCCAGCCTCAGATTTTAAATAATAATTAGATCAGAATTAAAGTTAATTTTTTTTAAGCTTGACAGTTTTTGTATTTTGAGTTCAAGGTCTTTTGTAGTCTAAGCTGACCCTGCTTGCTCAAACTTGGAATACTGCTGTCTGTCTCAGCTTAAGTGCTGAGATTGTAAGCTTGCCGCCGCCACCCCCCCCCACCCCCCCTGGCCCCGCCCCGGCCCAGTTTGTCAGTTTTTTTAGAATGCAAAATGTTGAGAATGTTATTACTCTAGGTCTCCAAAAATGCTTTGGGATCATCCTTCATTGCTGCAAGGAATCTCCATGCCTCTAACACCCTTCTTCAAAAGACTGGTAAGTCATTATTGCTAAGTTACCCACACTTGAAGAGACCATTATGTAAATAATAGTGGGTTATTACTTACTAATTTTTCCTTATTTTGAGTTGCTACAAAGTCTCAGGTTCATAAACCAGGATGTACCATTTAGTCTTGATAAGTTCTTTTGTTTTAGTGAAATAAACCGTTATTATATGCTTCTTTTTAAATATTAGTACATCATCTTTTTTTGATAACTCCCCTTAGGTTAAAACAAAGTGCAGGTGTGGTGTACAACCCTTTCCCAATTTTTCCCTTGCCTTTGGGATTGAACCAAGACCTTGGCATGGAGCTATACATTTGTAACCCTTAAAAAAAGTTTTTGAGACAGACTGGTTCATCTGCTCAGCCTGGGCTATGCTTGATAGATTCTTACTTGTCTCGAGCACTGGAATTACGGATGTGGGCCACCATGCTTGTGGACATCCTTTTTGAGTTAGGACTTTTTCCTCCCCCCCACAAGCATTAGAAAATAATGAACAGTTCTTACTGAGAAGTCTTTTCAAAGACAGTAGCTGCTACTGTTTTTTTAATACATGGTAATTATGAGTTTTCACATAACAGTTGCAATAAAGAAACCCAAGAGGTGGGCAGAGAACTATACCTTGGGTTGGGGCATTTTTTGGAGACTTTCCTATAGTTTGGTGATACTGGTGCTCAAACCCTGGGCCTTGTACATGCTAGGCAAGTGGAGTTTGGTTTGGGTTTTGTCACACAACATTGAAGAATGAAATTGTGGGTGAAGCAGGCAAGGTGTAAAATAAGTAGATAGAACGGATCTTCCTTTAGAAACAAAAGACAGGGGCCTAAGAGCTTCTGTTCTTCAAAAGGGGATCCCGAGTTGGGCTGTCCCTGCAAGTGTTCTTTAACAGTTTCTTTTACATGTTTTCTGAGGTAGCTTGAGCTGGCCTCAAGCTCAAGATTGTGCCTCGGCCTTCTGAGCCCTGGGTTTACAGGATGTACTGTCATGCCTGGCCTTTCTTTCTTTCTTTCTTTCTTTTTTGAGACAGTCTTGCTCTGTAGCCAGACTGGTCCTGAACTCACGGGTATAGCCCAGGCTAGCCCGGGACTAAGAACAATCCACCTGCCTCAGCTTCCTGAGTGCTGGGATTATTGGCTCAGGCATGTGCCACCACGCCCAGGTTTATGTGGTGCTGGGGAGGCCTGTCCTCTTGCAAGGCGAGTGCTTTAGCTGCTGTGCCATTCCTTCAGCACCCCCATGCCTGGCTTTGTAGTGTTGCTTTTGGTTGTACCCCACGCTGGCCTTCACTTCAGAACAGTCTGCCTCCCTCGGCCTCCGAATGCTGGGATTACAGGCAGTGTGCACCACGATGCCCAGCTTTATGTGCTGCTGGGGAATCAACTCAGGAGCTTGCACTTGCGAGGCAAGCACTTTAATGTTATGCCGTTCCTCCAGCCCCAAATGTATGTGCTTTAACCATTAAGAATTACAACTTTGAGTCATTTGAAGGAAAATGGAGACATCTTGAGACCATTATGCTCAGCAAAATGAGTCAGACCCAGAAAGTTCCATATATCATGTGGTTTCTCTAACATGAGAAAACTAAACTATAAAAAAACAAGAGATATGGAAGAAAGTAAGAAGGTAGACCTTGTGGAGAGGAAAGAGTGAGAAGGGAAAAGGAACATGATAATGTACATAAATAAACTTTAAAAATATGCTTTAAGTCTTACATTGTAGAATGTAACTGATTATTATGGTCATGGATTTTTATATTGTTGAGAAAGGGATTTTGAAATAGAATTGTGACCAGACTTTAATTGAATTGTTCTCTCTCAGGCACTGCTGAGATGTCCTCTATTCTTGAAGAGAGAATTCTTGGAGCTGATACTTCTGTTGATCTTGAAGAAACTGGGCGTGTTTTAAGTATTGGTGATGGTATTGCCCGAGTACATGGGCTGAGGAATGTTCAAGCAGAAGAAATGGTAGAATTTTCTTCAGGCTTAAAGGTAAATTATAAAGTGAAATTTTTTTGTAAGTATCTGTGTTTTAGTTGTGTGTTTGTCAGTCCAGAGATTAAGGATTTGCCTCAGTTTGCCTTAAAGCAGGCTTGTCCAATCCACAGCTCAAGGGCTGAAAGTGACCCAGTGCAGCAGTTTGGTTGGCTGGTTGGTTTGCTTGTTTTTCTTCTTCTTACCTTTTTTTTTTTTTTTTTTTTTTTTTTTGACTCACAGTCTTGCTGTGTAGTCCAGGCTGGCCCTGAACACAATAGTCAGTAGTCTTCCTGCTGAGTGTTAGGAAATTTTTATTTTTTTATTTATTTATTTATTTTTGGAGTGTTAGGATTGTAGGTGGAAAGCAGAGGGGAAGTCCAGGTGGACCAGGTGTGGTAAAATTGTTTACTAAGCACGCAGGTAGCTGAAGAGATATTGATCCTCTTACTAGTGTTAGTAGGGGTGGGGGGCTGGACATGTAAGACTAGTAAGTGTTACTGTTAGCTGTAACTTTGGCTGAAAATTTAGTCTATCTTTAGTGTCTATATTTTCGAAAGGTCAATTTGAAATCAATGAACTCTTAGTTTCCTTTTAGGTTTTAAGGTTCAAGTGTTTATTCTTGATATTGGTACTGTTTTGCTGTACAAGGATTAGAGGCATGTGCCATCACCATGTCCAGCCTATGTGGATGCTGGGAAATCAAACCCCAAGGGACTTGGCACTTACTGGGCAAGCACTTTAAACCACTTGAACACAGAGTCTTCACTCTGAGCTATAACCACCAGCGTTTTGTTGTTTTGTTTTGTTTTGTTGAGACAGGGTTTCTAGCCCAGGCTAGCAGGCTGGTTCTGAACTCTTAGTGTGACCTGTACTGGTGTTGTCCACATGGAAATCTTCTTGCCTTAGCCTCCTGAGTGCTGGGATTACGGGCATGTGCTGCCAAACCCAGTTTATGTAGTTCTGGGGAATTGAACCCAGGGCCTTGTGCTTTACTGCTTAATTACGCTCCCAGCCCTTTTTTATTTTTAATTTTTTGTACCTGCAATGACATTTTTCTATACTTGGCATTACTGCCGTTGACCATTCATTATTGACCAGACTTCTCATAGATTAGCACTTGTGCTTCAGATATGATTGAGGGTCTTAATGTCCTAACCAGTTTGAAATAAAATTAAAAAATTTTGCGCTGACTTGGTCCTGTCACATTATAAAATTACCTCCTCCCCCTTCTAGGGGTTGGCACCAGAGCCTTCACTTTGAGCTACAGTCCTAAACTCTCCCCTCCCACACCTCCCCAGTACTGGGTTCCGACCCAAGGCCTTCACACTAAGCTACCTCCCTGGCCCATTTGCTTTTAATTTTGATGTTGAGACAGTCTTGCTGAGTCTCTCAGGCTGGGCTCAAGCTTGCAGTCCTTCTGCCTCAGTTCCCCGGAGTGCTGGGATTACAGGCCTGTGCTGTGCCATCAGGTTGGCCTGGCCAACCTTTTCATTTTAAGGACAGCGTTGTGCTAAATTTCCCAGCTTGGGCTTGAACTTGCCTCATCCTTCCAGATGTCTAGGATCATGGGCATTAGATACCATGCCTGGCTAAAAAAAAAATTGATTCTGAATTGGCTGCAGTTGCCTAGCTTTTTAATATTTATTAGGCTGAGGCGAATAGGTTCTAAAATACTGTCAAGGACCTTTAGAGATTAAAAGTATAAATCGGGTATGTCTTAAATTCTAGAGTATGGAGGCTAGAGGAATAGCATAGCAGTTAAAGCGCTTGTCTATTAAGTTCAAGTCCCTTAGTTTTGATTCCCCAGCACCACATAGCCTGTATGTAGTAATGGCACACACCTCTAATTCTACCACTTTGAAGTTTGAGAAGGATAATTGCCATGAGTTTATTGCCAGCCTGGACTACAGAGTGAGATTCTGTCTCAAAAAAGAAAATAAAGGAGAAATGACTCAGCGGTGTACTAAGTCAAGCACTAAGTACCCAAGTTCGATTCCCCAGTACTGCGTAAGTGGGGCACAGTGGTGCACACCTGTAATCCCAGCACTTGGGAGGTTGAGTCCAACGCCACCCTGGACTCCATAGTGAGTTCAGGACCAGCCTGGGTACAGAGCAATACCCAATATCAATAAATAAATCCTTCATGTGTGTCTTAAAATTTCATTTGATTCTGATTATTGTTTCATACTGATCATTTGCCTCAAAAGCCGTAGCTGAAGAAAATGCTTTGAAAGGAAATCTACCCAATGTCTTTGCTTCCGTATCTTTCGGGATGGGCTAATGAGCATGTTAGGCTTTTAATGCTATCCTAAGATTATTCAAGGAACACATTATTTTAGAATTCTTAACCAAAGAAAGTTGGTAGTTTGTTGAAAAAATACTCAAGAGTAAAACCAAGGCTGGAGGAATAGTGCAATATTTAGAGTACTTGCCTAGCAAGTGCAAGGCCCAGGGATCAATTCCCCAGCACCACATAAATTGGGTATGGTCGTACACACTTGTAATCCCAGCATTTAGGAGGCTAACAGGAGGATTACCATGAGTTCGAGCCCACCCTGGGCTACATAGTGCATTCTGGAGGAATAGCACAGTGGCTGAGCGCTAGTCTAGCAAGCACAAGGCCCTGGGCTTGATTTCCTAGCACCCCATAAGCTGGGCATGGCGTTGAATAGGGAGGCTAAAGCAGCGGGATTGCTGTGAGTGCAAGTCTAACTTGGGCTACATAGTGAGCTCAGGAGCAGCCTGAACTATGGAGTTAAAAAAAAGTAAAGATGAATATTAGAATGATTTCTCCCTCTGACTACTTGAATATCTTGTAGTATTAGTGTATGAGGAGAAGATATCTGTCAGCTTCATTAGTGTTCATTTATGTCTGTGTGCAGGGCATGTCTCTGAACTTGGAACCCGACAATGTTGGTGTTGTCGTATTTGGGAATGATAAACTGATTAAGGAAGGAGATATTGTGAAGAGGACAGGAGCCATTGTGGATGTTCCAGTTGGTGAAGAGCTGTTGGGCCGTGTTGTGGATGCCCTTGGTAATGCCATTGATGGAAAGGTGGGTTTAATATACATTGAACGTGGTTGCACCTTCTAACAAATATTAGAACTGATTCTTTTGAGGGGTTTTTTAGCCTTTTTAAAAAAGTATTATTTTTTTGTAGGGTCCAATTGGTTCCAAGGCCCGTAGGCGAGTTGGCCTAAAAGCCCCTGGTATCATTCCTCGAATCTCTGTGCGGGAACCAATGCAGACTGGCATTAAGGCTGTGGATAGCTTAGTGCCTATTGGTCGTGGTCAGCGTGAACTGATTATTGGTGACAGGCAGACTGGGTAAGGTTCAAAAGCATGCTAAAGATTCTAATTAAAATTGTCTCTATGCAAAAATTATTTTTCCACTTTAGAATGGTAAATACTTCATGATAGGTACAATAAAATGGTATGAAAAATAATAGCAAGATTTTACTTACTCGGGATGCCCTTTTGAAGCATTTATTAGAATTCATGTTTACATTCTCTTCTTAAAGGAAAACATCGATTGCTATTGACACAATCATTAACCAGAAACGTTTCAATGATGGAACTGATGAAAAGAAGAAGCTGTACTGTATCTATGTTGCTATTGGTCAGAAACGGTCCACTGTTGCCCAGTTGGTAAAGAGACTCACAGATGCAGGTATTAAAGAATTGAGTCTCATTATTATTAAGTTGTATCTTAACTGCAACTCCTGCTTAGTGAATGCTGATTTTGTTCTCCTTTTGAGACAGGATCTTACTCTGTAATCTAGGCTGGTCCTTAACTCACCATGTAGCACAGGCAGCCTCAAACTTAGCAGTCCTCCTATCCTACCTCAGCCTCATGAATGCTGCAATTCCAGGCTGATTTTACTTGCTTCTTAATGAACTGAAGGTTTTTTGGGGTGTTTGTTTGTTTGTTTGTTTGTTTTAGAAACAGGGTCTTACTCTATAGCCAAGGCTGGTCCTGAACTTACTGTTGTAACTCAGGCTGGCCTTGGACTCAGGACAATCCTCCTGCCTCAACCTCCCCAAGTGCTGGCATTACAGGCATGCACCACCATACCCAGCTTTTATGTGGTGCTGGGGAATCAGAATCAGGGCCTTGTGCTTGCAAGGCAAGAGCTTTAACTACTGTGCCATTGCTCCAGCTCCTGAACTGAACTTTCTAATATATACAGATCAACAAGTAAAAACACCAATAAAGTGCAAAATTTTATGTGGGCATAATTGGCACATGCCTGTTATTTCAGGCTAAGGTAGGAGGAAATAAGATCAGGACAGTCTGAACTACATGAGATCCTTTCTCCTACCAAAACAAGAAGTTGGGCCTAGTGGTAGAAGTGTATAATCCTAGTGTGCTTGAGAGACTGAGGCAGGAGGTTATCACGTTCAAGCCCATCCTGGGCAACTTAGTGATTTGGCAAGATCTTAACTCAAAATCAGAAATAAATGATCTGGGCTGTGAGCACATGCATGTGCACACACACACAGACACACAGAATAAAAGTTTTTGTTCACTTTAGGTGCTATTGTTTTTTAAGCGAGCAAAAGTTTATTGAGTAAAACGAGAGAAAAGAAAGGCTCTTGGCCAAAGCCAAGAGACACCCACGCAGATATTCATGGCAAATTTGAGAAAAAAAAAAGTAAAGATTTTGGCTGAGAAGCCAAAAGGGGACATGAACGGCATCCTATGGTTAATTGCTTTTGGGTTGGCAAACATTGGGAACTGAACCCAGGGCCTTCATGCTGAGCTACACCCCAGCGTTTAAAGTCATAATATTGGTAGTCTTGTAAAATGGAGAACTTTCTCTCCTCAGATGCCATGAAGTATACCATTGTGGTGTCAGCTACTGCTTCTGATGCTGCCCCTCTTCAGTACCTGGCTCCTTACTCTGGCTGTTCTATGGGAGAATATTTTCGAGATAATGGGAAACATGCTTTGATCATCTATGACGACTTATCCAAACAGGTCAGAGGAAATAGATTTTTGATAATCTGTATGCATGTGAAGGTGATTAAGTGCTGCTGCTTTTTAATAGATTAATTTATACTCTTCTCTGTGCCTTAGGCTGTTGCTTACCGCCAGATGTCACTGTTGCTCCGTCGGCCTCCTGGCCGTGAGGCCTATCCTGGTGATGTGTTTTACCTACACTCCCGGTTGCTGGAGAGAGCAGCCAAAATGAACGATTCGTTTGGCGGTGGCTCTTTGACTGCGTTACCAGTCATAGAAACACAGGCTGGTGATGTGTCTGCTTACATTCCAACGAATGTCATTTCCATCACTGACGGACAGGTATTATTTTGTTGAGTAAAGACTTGAATATTTCAGAGGCATTGGTTGCAATGAGTAGTTACAACTGGCTAAATTCCTTTTACTTTTTATTTTGGAAAATTTCAAATGTATGCTAAAGGAGGATCGTATAATGAAACCTTACATGCAACACTTTCCCTGTACATGTTTCAATATAGATGTCACTAAGTTTTCCTTATTAAGAGGGTATCTCCTAATCTCAGCAATAGGATATATAGGCCAGTGTGGGTTGTAAAAGGTTACGGAACTTTTTGAGACAAGGTCTCACTGTGTAGTTCATGTTGTCTTGAAATGGTGATCACCCTCCTATGTCTCCCAAGTGCTGTGTGCCATCAGGCTTAACTAAGGAACACATCAAAACAAGGTAGCATTATGCCTAAAGTTTTGACTTTGGCTTAATTGAAATAGTTGCTTTCTTTTAAGTCTTTTGTCATTTATAATCTTACATTGTAGATCTTCTTGGAAACAGAATTGTTCTACAAAGGTATCCGTCCTGCCATTAATGTTGGCTTGTCTGTGTCTCGTGTGGGATCTGCTGCCCAAACCAGAGCTATGAAGCAGGTAATTTTACATTGTTTTATCAGGGTGGGATATTACCAGTTTAAATTGGTGGGAGCTTTTTGTTTTGTTTTGAGGGGGATACTTGGAATTCAAGCAAGGCCCTGGGTTCAGCTACCTCCCCATCCTAAGTTGCCCAAGCTGGGCTTGTACTTGGGATACTCCTGCCTCAGCCTCTCAAAGTGCATAGCTACCACACCCAGCTTAGATTAAAATGTTAAAAGAATATAACCTGTGTTTGTGTAGTCCTCTGTCATTGAGGTGCATGCCAGTAACTTCTGTTTCAGGTGGCAGGTACTATGAAGCTGGAGTTGGCTCAGTATCGTGAGGTTGCTGCTTTTGCCCAGTTTGGCTCTGATCTTGATGCTGCTACTCAACAACTTTTGAGTCGTGGTGTGCGTCTGACTGAGTTGTTGAAGCAGGGACAGTATTGTGAGTTTTCTTTCTGTTATCTGGTCAAATTTCTACTTTATATTAGGGGGTCTTGCAAGCTTATGGGGCTACATTGCCTATCACAGGCTGTTACCTTTTTCGGAAGTATTGCCTATTCAAATTACATGACTGTATCACCACTATATATAAATGCTATGAAGTAAAATAGCCAGGAAAATTACTATGTATATTTCATACCTTCCTTTCAGGAATTAAGACCTATTAGATTTCTCTTCCCTTAGCTATATGAATATAGAATTTGAAAATTCAAAAGAAAGTTGGTGGATTTTGCGCGCGCGCGTGTGTGTGTGTGTGTGTGTGTGTGTGTGTGTGTGTGTGTGTGTGTGCGCACCAAAAATTTTGGCAGATTCTACTATATAACAACTGACAGATTGTAAGTAGTACTTAGGAGCTATACCCAAAGATTATACTTAGCTTGTGTACTGGGGAGGAAGATAGGGAACTGAGTACCAAGCAGAAGTTTAAGGTTTGCTGGGAATGTGACATATAGGGACATGTTAATGATTGGAGGAGAAGGTGTCCCTGACCTTGGTGGCATGGTATTTGTTTGAGGTACTCATTTGACACTCCTGTTTTTCTTCAGCTCCCATGGCTATTGAAGAACAAGTGGCAGTTATTTATGCAGGTGTGAGGGGCTATCTTGATAAACTGGAGCCCAGCAAGATCACAAAGTTTGAGAATGCCTTCTTAACTCACGTTGTCAGCCAGCACCAAGCTCTCTTGGGCAATATCAGGTATGAGTGCCATTGATGGCCTCTCTTTGAAAAGAGCTGAATTTTAAGATTCAAAGTCTTTGCTTTTCTCAATTCTGTAGTTAAGCTAGCCGTTGAATTTTTCTGTATGTCGGAACTAATGATTTACTATTTATTTTCAAATAGGGCTGATGGGAAGATCTCAGAAGAGTCAGATGCAAAGCTGAAAGAGATTGTAACAAACTTCTTGGCTGGATTTGAAGCTTAAAACTCTTAGAATTCACACAAATACTGGTTTGGTTTTATCATTGCTTCTCCCAATCGGTTCCATTTGTAAAATGTATCCTCTCATGCCTGATGTACAGAAGACAATTGAAAATAAAAATTCCATGTTAAGTGGTAGTTTCTGTGTTTGTATTATTTTTTAAAACAATTGAGATTATGGTGAATTGTTAAATGTGCTTCCTATTTTACTTTAAAATTGATACAACCAGCAGAGCTATATAATTGTTCAAGTGTTTGCAGAGATCCTACAATGCTTTGTGGTTAGTTAAAAGAGAAATTCCTGTCCTAGTCATGTAGCAAGTTGGTGATACTGAGGAATCTCACTTTGATATGAAGAGTTAATGTACATAAAGAGGTGATATAATAAGGAAAAGGTGAGAACAACTAAAATCCTCAGGGAGCTGATTTTAAAACAAGAAAATGTGGGTATGGTAACACATAAATTGTAATCTTGAAGGCTAAGGCAAGAAGCTTATGAGATAGGACTCAAATACAGCCTGGACAATATAACAATTTAGGAAGATTTTTTTCTCAAAGATTCCAAAGACTTATCTCTGCAAATATATATATATATATATATATATATATATATATATATATATATATATATATATATATATATATATATATAGTGAAGAGATACCAGGATACAGAGAACTGTGAAGCTTGTTTGTTTTTGAAAGAGAGATGGTGTAACAGGCCCAGACTGGTCCTAAATGAACTATGTAGTCCAGGCTAGCCTTGGACTCAAGGCATTCCTGCTGCAGCCTCCCATGTGCTGGAGTTAACAGATGTGGTGTGCTGGAATTACAGGCATGAGCCACCATGCCCAGGTTTATGTGGTTCTGAGGAATTGAACTCAGGGCCGTGTGCTTGCTAGGCAAGTACTTTAACTGGTGCCATTTCTCCAGCCCCTGAAACATCTTTATTGTGTCAGCATTTCATGAGCAAAAGTTTTTAATTATAATCAAACTGCTCTGTATTTGAGAACTTGGGACTTTGCTATACCAAACTACTTTTAGCCAGGCCTGTAATTAACGCACTCTGGGAGACTGAGCCATATGGTACCAAGTTAGAGCCCAGCCTGGACAACTTAATTACTTAGACCCTGTCTTAAAAGCAAAACTGAAAAATACGGACTGGGGATGTAGCTCAGTACAAAAGCCTTGTGTCACCAAAAAAAACCAGAACACTGAGTCCCCTCCTCCATTAAGTCTGCATTTTTTTTTTTTTTTTTTTTTGAGACAGGATCTCGCTTTCTAGGCTGCCCTAAGGCAATCCTCTCTGTGCCCCTTGAGTGCTGGGATTACAGGTGTGCATTGCCACACTTGGTTATTTTATATGTGATGCTGGGGTTTCAAGCTAAAGGCCTTGTACATGCTAGGCAAGCACTTAAACCACTGAGGTATACCTCTAGTCTCCCATTCCAGCCTTTTTTTTTTTTTTTTTTGAGATGGTCTTTCTCTACTCCAGGCTGGTTCCAAACTCAACTATGGAGCCGCAGGCTAGCCTTGAGCTCACAGCAATCCTGCCTCAGGCTCCCAGCTATTAGACACTTGCTTTTTCATTGCTGTAACAAAAATATTCAACATTCACAAATTAGGGGAGGAAAAGTTTAGTTCATGGTTTTCAGAAAGTCATAGTCCGTGGATGACAGGCAATGGTAGAAGTACGTGGTGGAGGCAGCTCCTCACAGTAAACAGGAAGAGAAGGAATGGGAGAAACTGCATATATCCTAGGTCCTGCCTCAATGACCTACCCTTCCCAAGTCCAGCCTCGGTGTCCTGCCCCTTCCAGGTTAAGACCCTAGTCTATCACACACTTATAATCTGCCCCTCTAGACCAAGCCCCCATCTCTTCACAGTACATGGTTCCATGTATTATCTATAGTAACTAAGTACACGAGACTTGGACTTTCTGGATCCTTGCCACAATCATGTTGCTAGGGGATCAAACTGAGGGCCCGGCACTTCTAGGGAGAGCTCTAATTACTGGGCTAAGTCCCCAGCCCCATTTTGAGTCTTAATAGCCATTTTCCTTCATCTCTTAAGAGCTCCTAGGCTCCCCTTCAGGCCACTTGGCGACTCATTTTCCCAAGCTCTCGTGTTTTCATTCATTAAAGAGGACTTCGTGTGTCACAGATCTGCAGTGATATGGCTAAGGATGGCATCTCTTACCTCATGTCATAATGATTATTTTCGAATGCCTGATAGGTTACAAATTAAGTTTACGAGCCTATGTACTATTTATTGTTGACTGAGGTTTTTTAATCCTCTTTTTGCCATAATTATTTTTAGTAATATAAGTTTGTGATTATCATGGTTTAACATGAGGAATTGGTGCATACAGGGCTTGTGTATTCAAGGTAATCACTTTACAATTGAGCAACATATCCTGCTCTTTCACTTTTTGAGTCAGGATTTTGCTAAATTGCCTGGACTGCCCTTGAACTTGAGATCCTGCTTTAGCTGCCCTGTGTCTGGAGTTACAGGCCTGAGATGCCAAACCCAACAATCATTTTGTAAAGAAAATAACTTTATTTGTTCAGTATGAATCAAATCTCAAATTTTAACTGATCAGAAGTGATGTTTTCAAAGAATATGAAAGCTGGGCATGATGGCACATGCCTGTAATCCTAGCACTCAGAAGGCTGGGGCAGGAGGACTGATGTAAGTTCAAGGCCAGCCTGGGCTACATAGTGAGCTCAGAACCACCCCAGACTACAGAGTGAGACCCTGCCTCAAAATAAAAGAGAAAGAAAGAAAGGAATAATGAGATCCTGAGGCTGGGGATATAGCTCAGCGATTAGAGCACTTGCAAGAAGGTTAAGTTCCTCAGCACCACATGGTAGATGGGTGTGGCGGCATGAGCCTGTAGTCACAGCACTCCAGGAGGCTGAGGAAAATGGCTGAGTTTGAAGCTAGCTAGAGCTCCATAGTGAGTTCAGGACCAGAGTCAGGCCGTCTTAAAAAAAAAAAAAAAAGTACAAGAATATGAAATACCTAAAAAACTCAGCTGGTAGTTGGGATGTCTCACTAAATTTCGCTTCTGTATTCTGCACTATTTCTTGGGTTTACTCTTAGCTTACCTGCAATGGGTCAACTCCTGCAGACTTCCCCAGCACTTGGTATTTTTTGAATCCAGTGTTTTTTTTTTTTTTTTTAACACAGGACTTGCCAAGATTTATGGTTTTTTGAGTTTTTTGTTTTGTTTTTGAGACAGCATCTCACTATCAGTCTGTAGTCCTAAACTCACTCTGTAGCCCAGGATGTCCTCAAACATATAGCAGTCCTCCTGGATTACAAGCATGTGCCACCACATCTGATTTATGTGGTTCTGGAGAATCGAACCCAGGGCATTGCACTTGCTAGGCAAGCCCTGGCTGCTGAGCTACATCCCCTGAGCCCTTTTTTTTGAGTTCTTGATAGCTATTTTTACCACATTGAGTTTCAGTGTTTTGATTTACATTCCTCTAATGGCTAAAAATTGGGGTCAGGCTGTGTTTTGCTGAGTCCAGGCCTGAGCTCCCGTAGGAAGCAACCTTGTGAGTGATCTCACAGGGCACTGTACTCTGAATCTGTCCCATCTGCTCCATGGTCAGTGTTGCGGAGGGGATGTTTTTTTCCCTTTTCAAGGCTAAGGAGCAACACCCTCCTCTACTTGTGGCTGAGAACAGGTCAGCGTGTCTGCTTTGGAAATGTTTGTTCCTTAGAGCAATAGCCCACTCACACTGTGTTCTACTCTCAGAGATTGTTAAACAAGGGTTAGTAACTGCGAGGTTCTGCAGTTTACTCCTAAGTTTTGCCTTAATAAAAAGGCTTGAATCAGAAACCCAAGGTGCTCTTTTGCAGTTAGGCTTGGGTCTGTTGGTTTGTTTTGTTCATTATATAAAACCTTTGAATTGGGCCAGAAGTAGTGAGGGGGCAACAGCTAAAGATGCTGAACATTTTTTTCATATACTTATTGGCCATTTGTACTTTTTCTTTTGAGAGGTGCCTGTTCATTTCAATTGCCCATTTTTTGATTGGGTCTTTTATTTTCAGGAGTCCACACCCCCCCCACCCCCCCAGTTCTTTATACTATATTCTAGGTATTGTTCTGCTGAGAACTAGCTGGCAAAATTTTTTTCCTGTTGATTCTTCACTCTGTTGATTAGTGAAGAGAGAGCCGACAGAATGGGGAAAATTTTTTTTACCACCTATACCTTGGACAGGAGATTAATAACAAGAATATACAAGGAGTTGAAGAAAAATAGATCCCTCAAAATCAAAGACTAGATTTAAAAATGGGCAAAAAATGAATAGGCAGTTCTCAGACAAAGAAGTTCAAATGGCCAGCAAATATATGAAAAGATGTTTAATATCCTTAGCCATTAGAGAAATGCAAATCAAAACATCACTAAGATACCATCTTACCCCAGTGAGAATGGTATATGTCAAGGAGTTGAACAGCGATTGATGCTGGAGAGGTCGCAGGGGATGGGATTTTGAGGGGTGGAGGAGCCCTTTTACATTGCTGCTGGGATTGTAAACTGGTACAATCAGTATGGAAAGCAGTATGGAGACTCGGCAAAAGGCTGAAAATATTCTATTTGATACCTGTTCTTGTTATCTTCCCAAAAAAGTTAAAAATGACATAGAATAGAGATACATGTGTACCCATGTTTGCAACACAACTAATAATAGCTAAATTGTAGACGATACCAAAATAGCCATCAACAGACCAATGATTACAAAATTGTGGTAGATGTACACAGTGGAGTACTACTCTTCCATAAAGACAAATTTGAAGCTTTTGTAGATAAATGGACTCAAATTGAGACCATGATGCTTAGTGAAGTGAGTCCAACCCAGAAAGTTAAATATTGCATGCTTTCTCTGAAATGAGAAACCCAGAATACAGGCACTCTATAGAACCAAAGGGTGGTGCTAGTGGGAGTCGTGGGGGTGAAGGAGGGTGCCAGAGGGCCACAAGGGGGAGGGGAAGGGATCGTCGTAATGTGCACAAAATACTCAGGCTAAATGTAACTATTGTGTTCCACGCACACATATAACAGTGGGGGAAAATTAAACTGTTTAAAAAGTAAGACCTTAGTCATACAGTTTGCCAAAATAATTCACAGCACTTACTGTGAGTGTGTTGCTCATTTAATTTCCCTACTGAGTACTTGTGGTAGTAGTACTACTTAACTTTGTTAGTACAATTCCCCAATCTGTCACATACCCATAGGTACATCATACATTTGGGCTTATGACCCAATACGTGCCCTAGCGATGAGCTTAATAAATGATAGGAAAAACACCATGATCAAGTGGGCTTCATCCCTGAGATGCAAGGTTGGTTCAACATACGTAAATCAATCAATATAATACACCATATCAACAAAAGCAAAAACAAGAACCACATGATCATTTCTATTGATGCAGAAAAAGACTTTGACAAAATCCAGCACCCCTACATGGCAAAAACACTGAGAAAAGTAGGTATAGAAGGGCTCTACCTAAAACTCAAAGAAGCCATATTTGCCAAGCCTACTGCAAATATCATAGTAAATGGAGAAAAATTGAAATCGTTCCCTCTCAGAAATCAGGAACAAGACAAGGCTGCCCACTCTCACCACTCCTATTCAACACAGTTCTTGAAATACCGGCCATAGCAATCAGACAAGAAAATGAAATAAAGGGAATCTGCATTGGAAAGAAGGAGGTCAAACTTTCCTTATTTGTAGATGATATGATTATCTACATGAAATACCCAAAAAACTCCACTATGAAACTCTTAGAAATAATAAAAAAAATTAGCCAAGTCTCAGGCTACAAAATTAACACTAAAAAATCAATAGCTTTCCTCTATACTAACAATGCACTTACTGAACAAGAATTCAGAAAAACAATTCCATTCTCAATAGCTCAGCAAAAAACTAAATACCTAGGAGTATACCTAACCAAGGAAATGAAGGACTTATATAAAGAAAACTACATTACATTGAAGAAAGCAGTTATAGGAGACATTAGAAAATGGAAAGGCATCTCCTGCTCTTGGATAGGCAAAATAAATATAGTTAAATGACTACTACCTAAACTGATATATAGATTCAATGCAATTCCTATCAAAATACCTCCAAGTTTCTTCAAAGAACTTGAAACAATTCTTACATTCATATGGAACCAAAAGAGACCAAGAATAGCTAAAGCCATCCTGAGCAACAAGACCAAGGCAGGAGGCATTACAATTCCAGATATCAGGCTATACTATAAAGCAATAGTTGTAAAAATGATTTGGTACTGGCACAAAAATAGACAGACCAGTGGAACAGAATTGAAGATGCAGAAACAAACCCAAATACCCTCAATCACTAAATTTTCAACAAAGGGGCCAAATCCATACAATGGAAAAAGGACAGTCTGTTCAACAAATGGTGTTGGGAAAACTGGACATCCACATGCAGAAGAATGAATCTAGTCACACACCTATCACCATGCACCCAAATCTAATCAAAGTGGATCAAAGACCTAGACATTAAAAGCGAAACACTGAACCTCCTGGAAGACAAATTAGGCAAATATCTAAAAGACATAGGGGTAGGCAAAGACTTCTTGACAAGACACCAAGAGCAAAAGAAATTATCCCCATTATTAATAAATGGGATCTTGTCAAATTAAAAAGCTTCTGCACAGCAAAAGAAACTATCAACAATGTAAAAAGAGAACCAACAGACTGGGAAAAATATTCACCACCAACATCTCAGATAGGAAGCTCATAACTAGAATATACAAGGAGCTGAAGAAAAGTAAGCCTACTAAAATAAAGGACCCTATTGAAAAGTGGGCAAATGAAATGAAGAGGCAGGTCACTCACGAAGAAGTACAAGGGGCCAATAGATACATGAAAAGATGTTCAACATCTCTAGCCATAAGAGAAATGCAAATCAAAACAATGCTAAGATACCGTCTCACCCCAGTGAGAATGGCCTATATCAACAAGTCAAATAGTAATCAGTGCTGGCAAGGCTGTGGGGAGAAAGAAACCTTCCTGCACTGCTGGTGGGAGTGTAAATTCATACAACCACTCTGGAAAGCAGTATGGAGAGCTCTCAAAAGACTAGAAATAAATATCCCCTTCCATCCAGAGACACCCCTCCTGGGTATATATCCATAGGAGACCAAAACAACACATAACAGAGACATATGTATACCCATGTTCATAACATCACAGCTAACAATAGCTAAAATATGGAAGTCACCAAAATACCCATCAACAGACCAATGAAAACACAAACTGTGGTATTTATACACAATGGAACACTATGCATCTATAAAGTCCAACAGCGTGGAGGCTTTTGCAGACAAATGGAAGAAGCTTGAGAACATCATGCTTAGTGAAGTGAGTCAGAAGCAGAAAGTGAGACACCGAATGGTCTCTCTGATATGAAAGACCCAGATCACAACTCTTATAGAACTTAAAACGAAAAACAAAGTGAAATGGGTGTGGAGGGGGGGGGGGAAGGCAGGGTGGGGGAGGAGGGAGGGAGGATAGAGTAGGGGGAGGGACAAAAGGAGAGTGGGAAAGTTTTTATCATCTTGACAAGAGACGTATGTGCACAAAATCCTCAACTTCATTGTAAACCTTAAATCTTGCACTAATACATATCAATAAAATGGAGAAAAAAAATAAATGATAGGAAAAGTTTTTGTTTGCTACCAGTGGGCCAGCCATTTGCAACTTAAAATTTAACCACTAGGTGGTGGAAGAGTTAAAATTCAGGAATCAGGTCTGGATGGGAAAAATCAAAACAAAATATGTAAGATATTGTTGAGGCTCAGTTTATTTACTATTTGTTTGTTATTTATTTTTGAGTCACAATCTTGTTCTGTAGTCCAGAACTGGTCCTGAGCTTGCTATGTGGCCCGTGTTAGTCTTGAACTCACGGCAATCCTCCTACCTCAGCCTCCGAGTGCTGGGACTGTAGGCACGCGCGACCATAGCTTGCTGTTGTTGAGGGAACCCAGGGCCTTGTTAGGCAAGTGCTTCAGCCGCTGTACCATGCCTCCCGTCCTGAGACTGACTTTAAAAAAATATATGCCTACAGGACTGGAGGAATGGCTCAGCGGTTAAAGCGCTTGCTTAGCAAGTGCTAAGTCAAGTGCCAAGTATCCGAGTTCGACTCCCCAGCACCACAGAAGCCGGGTGTGGTGGCGCATGCCTGTAATCCCAGCACTCAGGAGGCTGCGGCAGGAGGATTGCCGTAAGTTCGAGGCCAGCCTGGGCTCCATAGTGAATTCAGGACCAGCCTGGGCTACAGAGCAAGACCCTGTCTCAAAAAAAAAAAAAAAAA
>PVKB01002875.1:0-243120 GCA_004027205.1 Ctenodactylus gundi
ATGGTTTCTACCAAACTGTCTGAGAGGACCAATTAACTTTCTAGATATTTAGAAGCAATGTGTTTCTTGAATAAAGTTTTACCATGAACTACTTTCAGAACAAATGCTTGATCATCAATACATGATTTTTTTTTCTTTTTTATATTGTAAATACATGCTTTTCAAATTCTATGACATATTAGAGACATGGGATTTGGAGAATCAGTTGGTGTCTCTGATCACCTACTTTTCAGAGATTCACCCCTTTACGATCTGACCATTGCCTCTATTTATTTCTACTGTCATTCATGTTGGTACCTTTTTACGTCATTATTTTTGTGCATTTTATAAAAGGGGCACAGGTCTAGAGTCTACATTTTGTGCTTGGTTTATTTCACTGAGCATGATTGACTCAAGGTGGCCCCATTTTCATTCAAAAGCTTCATATCTGTCTTTCTTTGTGGCTGCATAGTATTCCATTGTGTATAGGTACCACATCTTCTTTAAACATTCCTCTACTGATGGACAGGTGGGTTGCTTCCAGGATTTGCCTATAATGAATTGTATTGCTATAATCATGGATATGCATGTGTCTTTTTGGTATGTTGACTTTACTTTTGTGGGGAACATACCCAGTTCAGCAGTAGCTGGATCAAGTTGAATTTCTATTCTCAGCTTTCTAAGGAACCTCCAAACCGATTTTCATAATGGTCATACCAGACTGCACTCTCACCAACGGTGGGCTAGATGTATTTGTTTTTGTTTTTTTTCTGCATCATTTCCATTTCCAATAATTGCTGGGGTTTTTGTTGTTTTGTTTTGTTTTGTTTTGTTTTGTTTTGTTTTGTTTTGTTTTGTTTTGTTTGAGATCTTGATGAAGACCATTCTCACTGGAGTGAGGTGTATACTCAAAATATTTTTTACTTGCATTTCTTTGATGGCCAATAGTGAAGAATACTTTTTAATGTGCTTGTTGACCATTTGCACTTCTTCTGTGAAACTTCTTTTCATTTGAGCTGCCCATTTCTTAATGGGATTATTTATTTTAGAGGGTTTTATGCTTTTGAGTTCTTTGTATATTTTAGATATTAATTCTCTGCCTACGTGTTGCTGAATATCTTTTCCCACTCTATGGATTAACTTTTCATCTTGTTGATTATTCCTTTTGCTGTGCTAAGTTTTTAATTTAATATATTCTCATTTGCTGATTCTTAATGAGATTTCTTGTGCATTTGGTGATCGGTTCAGAGAGTCCTTTCCTGTCCTTGTGTCTTCTAGGCTTTTATCTATTTTATCTTCCAGTGTCCTGAGTGTTTTGTTTTGATGTCCAGTTTTTTATTCATTTTGATTTTAGTTTATGGTAATAAATATGGGTCTAATTTCATTCTTTTGCATGTGGAGATCCAGTTTTCCCTGCACCATCTGTTGATGATGCTGTCTTTTCTGCAGTGGATTGTGTTGGCACTTCTGTCAAATATTAGATGACTAAGGTTTTGAGATCATTTCAGTATGCTCAATTCTGTTCTACTGGTCTTCTGTTCTTATACAAGTCTCACAGAGATTCAATCACTGTTGCTTTGTAGTGTTTTTTCAATCTGGATTGTGATTCCTCCAGCTTTGCCCTTGTTACTTAGAATTGCCTTAGGATTCTGTGCCTTTCTTGGGTTTTTTTTTTTATACATTTTAGGGTTTTTTTCAAGATCTGTGAAGAATGTAATTGGCATTGTGGTTATAATTGCATTGAGTCTGTGTAGGAGCTTTGGAAATATGCCTTTTTAAAATTTTATTTCTTTTTATCCAGGAACATCGGATGTTTTTCCATTATCTAAAGGCCTCTTCAATCTCTTTCTTTATAGCTTTTTAACGTTCTTTTATTGGTCTTTCACATCTTTGATGAGGTTTATTCCTCAGTATTTTTGCTTATTTATTTTTTGTTGTTAGTGTGAAGGAGATAATTTTATTTATTTATTTCTTGGAATTCATTATCAGTGTTCAGGAATGCTTTTGATTTGTGAGCACTGATTTTATTACCTACTACTTTGCTGATTTTATCATTAGCTAAAAAGTAAGTGGGTGGTATCATTTGGGTCTTCTATTTAGAGTATCATGTCATCTCAAACCTGGGATATCTTCACTTCTTCCTCTTTGATACATATTTATTTTTTCCTTGCTCTTGCCTGATGTATCTTGCCAAAATTTCAAGCATTATGTTGAATGATAGAGGTGACAATGGGCATTCTTGTCTTGTTTTTGAATTTGGTATGAATGCTTTGAGTCTTTTTCCATTTAGGATTTATTGTCTGAGGTGCTGTTGTAAATATTTCAATCATGTCTTTCTATTTCCATTTTCTTCTAAGTCTTTTTCATAAATGGGTGTTGGATTCTGTCAAATACCTTTTCTGCAGCTAGACAATCATATGATTTTTATTTTTGCATCTGTTAATTTGGTTTTATTAGTTTGGGTTCTTTCAAAAGACAGAATTCACAGATTTTATCACAAAAGTGTCTATTAGGAAGGCTTACAAATCCATTTATAGTGATAGTCCAAAATGGCTGCTCAGCCATGAAGTAGATCTCTGGTCCAGGACTGCAGGACAGCCAGTGAGGTGAGAGCATGCTGTAGATCTCGGGCAAAGACCAAAGCCTGAAGATCCATGACTGAAGAGCAGCAATGGACAGACAGACACAAGTCAAGACTGAAAAGAATCTGTGCTGACGATCTGCGGTGTGTAGCAAGTCGGCATTCGTAGACAATTGCGAAGGCAAGAGCTTCCCCGGAAGAAGAAGCTATAATAATTTTCCCTCTTCCTCCCTTTTATACCGTTGGAATTCCAGTTGGCCCTCCCACATCTGGGTGGGTGGGTGGGTGTTCTCTCATTGGCCAGCCCACAAATCACTCACACTCTAATCCAGACCAGTTCTTGATCCCCAGTCTAGGGGTGGTTCACAAACCCTAATCCTAATGGAGGTGTGGTTCCTAATTCCCTCAAGTTGACATAATCCCTTCAATGGACACACACTCTAAAGGTTCATGTGTTGACAGTGTGGGGCTCAGTATGGTAAAGTAGGCATAGTGGAACCTTTAGGATGGTAAGGCTTCATGGAGGTTGATGAAAAAATAATTCCTTTCCATTCTGAAATTTTCTGTTTGATGTTGGAACACATTCCTAAACAAATGCAGTGTGCTGTACATCATTTTAATGCATATTTCTCAAAAGGGATTTTTTTGCTAAAGACCTATTACATGCTATTAATTTTATATTTATTTTAGACTATGAAAATGTTACATAAAAAAACAAATTTGAGTGATGGTGTTATTCAGGTTCAAAGTGGTTCATAGAGCAGTAGAAACAACTCAACTCTGACAGCATATTTGGCCCAGGAAGTGCTTACAAACACACAGGGATGAAGCATTTCAAAAAGTTTTGCAAATGAGGCATGAGCCTTGAAGATGAGGAGCACAGTTACCACCTATCAGAAGTTGACAATGATCAGCCGAGAGCGATTGTGGAAGCTGATCCTCTCAAAACTATGTGAGAAGTTGCCGAAGAACCCACATCAACCATTCTATCATCACTTCGCATTTAAAACAAACTGGAAAGGTGAAAAAGCACCACAAATGGGTGCCTCACAAGCTGACCTAAAATCAAAAATCATCATTTTGAAGTGTCATCTTTCCTTATTCTACACAACAACAAACTATTTCTCAATCAGACTGTGATGAGTGGTGAAAAGTCAATTTATACAACAATCAATGAAGATGGTTGAGTAACTGGACTAAGAAAAAGCCCTGAAGTACTTCCCAAAGCCAAACTTGCTCCCCCACAAAATGTCATGGTGACTGTTTTGTGGCCTACTGCTCATGTAATTCACTGCAGCTTCCTGTATACAAGTGAAACCACTACATCTGGGCAGTGTGCTCAGCAAATTGATGAGATACACTGAAAACTACAACAACCCTGTGTCCTGTATTGCTCTACACAAAAAGCCCAGTTCTGATGACACAGTGCTTCAAAAACCAGTGTTTCAAAAGTTGAATGAGTTGAGCCACCACACTTCAAGCATATATGCCACATTTGCCTAACCTCTCATCAACTGAATACCACTTCTTAAGCAATTCAACAACTTTTTGCCAGCAAAATGCTTGCACAACCAGTTGGATACAGAAAATGCTTTCCAAGGGTTTGTCAAATCGCACAGCACAGATTTTTATGCCACAAGAACAAGTTTCTCACTGGCAAAAATCTGTTGATTATAACAGTTCCTATTTTGATTCATAAAGATGTATCTAAGCCTAATTACAATGATTTAAAATTCATGATGCAAAGCTGCAATTGCTTTTGCACCAATCTATAGGTCATGGAGCTTCAAGACTTGAATGGCTTAATGCTGCCTTTCAGGAGTAGGTCCAGTCTTGCAGGACTGGATAAATTCCCTCCAAAGCAAAAAGGAAGACTGGTCCAGCTCCACTGTCTTGGTTCTTTGCTCCCACACATGCCTCTTTTGCATAGGGCAAGTTCCCTTTATGCTTTTTCACATGTTACAATAAAGCCACAGAGCAATGACACATTGTTTGGCTTTTTAAGCACCAGAAATGTGAGCCAAATAATTTTTTTACTTTGTGTATTAGCCTAAATCAGATCTTCTGTTACAGCCACATGAGATGGATATTAACTCATTTTTATGCATGAAATAGATATTAACTCATTTTTATACATAAAAAAGAAAAGAAATCCTCTAGCTGACTGTACCAAAACACCAAAGAAAGTACAATTTTCCATTTTCCACTGACAACTATTCTTTATAGAGCTGCTCAAGAAATTTTTGTTTTCTTCATAAGCAAATTTTATGCCTCCAAAAATGGCTAAGTTTTTTCTATGGATGATAGCACTTTAAAAACTGAATATATATAAATTCATTTGATGTTTTAATTTTTTGAAACAAGGTAACTCTAAGGAATAATTCCATTAAATGGAAGTAACTAAAGTATAAGTCATTAATTTTTCTACATTCCCTTATGAATTTTAATTATTTTGTATTATAATTTTATTACCAATAAAAATTAAATGTGCATATTAAATATCTAACATAATAATGATGATTTAAGTGTCTACAAAATGTTTATTGTAGTTTAAATTTAATCAAAAATCAAAATACTTCGAATAGTTAAGCAGGAACCAAAGCACCAAATTTGTTTCCATTAATATGCATGATTTATAGTAACTAAGTTAATGTACTTTGGAGGAAAAGAGGGCATATGATCCATCTTGTACAGGAGCATTCAATATATTTCAGAGCAGGAGAAAGATCAGAGAAGTGAGAGAAAAATGAGATTTGTGAACATCCTGGTATAGCTAAAACATGAAGGACCACCCAAAGACAGCATGGACAGACAAGAGAGATAAAAAGGGGTGGGGGGGGGTGCAGTACACTTAAGCATCAACAGTCAAAAGTCAGGAAGAGAAAGAGGGCAGCAAATCCACAAAGCAAGCTGGTAAGAGCTGACAAAGTATACAAGGTGCTCCCAAGGGAGAAGTGGGGTGAATGCAGCTAAGAAAACAGGCTAGGAACGAGGCCACGGTCACAGGAGAGTGAGGAGGATTTCCACAATGTTTAAAAAATGAAAAGTGGGCAGGGTGTGTGCCAGCTTGCTGGACACATGTGGGTATTGGCCCAAACTGACCATACAGTTGTTGTGCAGCTAACACTGTGAGAGCTGCATTGAATTGTGGCATCACAGCAAGGAAGGGGTCTGCTGTAACTTGGATCTAGAATGTCAACCAAAAGTCTCATGCGTTTGGAAAGTGACTGAATGATGGAGGTTAATGGGATCAAGCAGATGCATCTATGGATGATTTCATGTGCTCTTAGGAGGTGGGGCCTATTTGAAAAGGTAGCTCTCTGGGGGTGTGGCCTGGAAGGATATATTCTTGCTCTGGCTCCTCCCCTTGTTCCCTTTGGTTGCTGTCACCGTGCTGTGAACTGCTTTTCCCAGCTAGGCCTTCTGCCATTGCCAGCTGACCGTGTACAGACGGATCTTGGAAAGGTGAGCCAAAGCAACCCTCTCTCCCTCTAAGTTGTGGGCACTGGCCGTCATGTTCTAGCAATAAGAAAGTTGACGAAGAGAGGGTCTGTTGTTTTGAGAGGGACATTTTAATTAACATTCAAGCCACAACTGAGTTTGTCACTTATGCCTATGGAAAGAACTTAGGCTGTCATTTCAAGATAAACATAAAGAGAAAGGCAGGTAATGACTGAGGAAACTGTGCTAGAAACAGCCTGGGTGGGTTTGAATCTGATTCACTTACTCATTTACTCACTTCCCTACTTGGTCAAAAGAGCACCAGTTATAGAGGGAGGATAAGAAAAACACAAACCTGGTAAGACTGTTAGGAATTAAACAAGTCAATATGCATGAAGCCATTGGAACAGTGCCTGGAACAGAGAAGGTGTTTAGCTACTGTGCACTACTATTAGGAGTGAAGTGGGGCACACCGGCTTTGATGTTGTGTCAGTTAATTTGCATAGCTTGAGCTCCTCTCTCTTTCCATGTAGACAGAATGGCCATTTGTCACCAACTGGCAATCACCAAAGATGTTACATTTCTACATATTATGCACATAAGGACTGGCTTCTATAACTCATCTGTCCTCTGTTTTCTCTCCATGCTTTTATGCATCTGTAGGAGTAGGACCTCCAGCTTCGGTCAACTCTCCTGATGCCAGCACTGCTGTCCATGAGCTTCCTTAAAAGACCCTTTGTCACTGTCTCCATGAGCCAAGAGTGCCTTGGTATCCATGCCCACTTTTCATAGTCTCAGAATGAGGAAGGGCCATATCTATCTTCCAGTTCATGGTTCATCTTCACAGTAAAATCCCTACAATTCCTGGAAAATATGCCTGTCCTTCTCTATTTGTCCTTTTATCTGGAATGTGGAAACCTAATCTTTATTCAAGGTATATGCACACTCATGTGAGGGCTCCGAGACATGGTATTTTATGGCACAGCAGCCTGGAGAGGATAGGTGGCATTGTGTTTTGTTGTTGTTGTTGTTGGCACTTCAAGGAACGTACAAATGGATCAAGCTCAAGGCTCCCAGTCCAACAATCAAGAGGGGACATCTCCTTTCCCTGAGGATGCTCTTTACTGACCTTCATCTGGCCCTGGGTTTTGAACCAGAATATGTAGAATGGCCTCCTCGGCTAATCCTCAGTGAGTGCACAGGCACAGGCACAGTTAGCCATACCCCCAGCCTTCCTCAATCTTCTGGTTATCCTGCTGATCTCATCTTCTTCTCCCCAGGAACTCATCTTCCTCAATCTGCTTAAGAGTATCATGACTTGGGACTGGAGGAATGGCACAGTGGTTAAAGTGCTTGCCTTTGCAAGCACAAGGCCCTGAGTTCAATTCCCCAGCACCTCATAAACTAGGGCATGGTGGCACATTCTAATAATCCCAGTATGAAGGCAAGTGGATCATCCTGAGTCCGAGGCTAGCTTGGGCTACACCAGTGAGTTCAGGAGCAGTGATATTAAAAGAAAGGCAGAAAACTGACAACTTCCAAAACATATTGATTTTAGGTTAGAGGATAGTGCACTGATATATACATTTATTTCACAAATGCTAGAAACCCCTTGTGTGTCAGGCGCTGAGCCAGGCACAGGGGAGTAGCCACTCCAGCCCTTACATAGTTCATAGTTAGGGTCAGCATATAGCTGAACAGAGGCAGACATTAAGTAATTACACAAATAAAGAAGTACTGTGGTGGGAAGTTAAAAGATGCTAGGAGGGCATGTGACAATTGCTCCTGAACTGCTCTATTAAGTCAGAGGCAGGTTCCCTGAAAATGTGATGCCTAAACTGAGATACAAAGCCACATATTTATTAAAACAAATGACTCACTATATAAGCAGAATTGTCCTGTTTTCAGAATAATCAATAATGATTTTCTTAATATCTTGAAAGAATAATCCAGACCAATGGTTACGGCTAGGATAAGGTTACTTAAAGTCAATATGTGTGTTAGGAAGAATTTAGAATCTGCTTCCAGATTCCCAGGAGCTAGCATCAGCTTCCATGAATCAAATGGCCTTGAGCAAGTCATTCAGTTCTTTAGAATCTCATTCCTCACATCCAAAAGTTGAGAATATTATGATAAATCATCTCTAATGTCTTTTCAAATTCCAAAAGTCCATCTTTCTATAATTATTATCAGCAATACCTAGAGACCTCAAGTTCAAGTGAAATAGTTATCCAACAACTTCTGAAGTGCAAATACCTGTGTAAAACAGCCAGGGTGAAATTGCTCTATCCTATTTGGGGTTAAGAATAGCTTATGCCTTAAATTAGGCACTTTTAAAAAGTAGGATAAAAATAAGTTGGCTAAGCTTTTCTTTTTAAAAAATCCATTTTGGGAAAATAAAATCTACTTTGAAAATCTGGCAGAAGCATATGCTGATGGAGGTTAGGGTGTAAAGGAGCTAGAAACATCTTGCCCTGTTACAATTCATTAAAGTGCTCACTAGACCATAGGATACAGAAGCTGAGAAGCAGAGAGGTTTCTGAGCACTGCTTTCTTAATTCAAAGTCCCTATTTAATTCACTTGAAATATGTAGCTAAAAAAAGAAATAAATAGAAATAGAAATCAAAACAAACATTGGGAAATACTGTTCTATGTGCTGGCTCTGTGTTTTTCAACTTGCAGGGTCGTTCAAGTTGTATAATCATGATGTAGTTAAAAATATAATGAGTTGGCACTGGTAGTTTTATAGGGTTGGAAGATTGGTTTTCATGCACCAGGCTTTTTTGTTATTTAAACATTGTTACTGTCATCATTTTTCTAGCTGTTGAATTTAACCTTTGACCACTCCAGACTGCAGGACCACACAGCAAACTCGCAAACAAATGAGAAACGTTATTGGGCCCAGTGACCCCTCGGGCCTGTCATTCCACAGTGAGGTTTGCATGAAGTGAGAATGCTTTATTTGCCCATGTGCTCTTCAGCAAAGCATGAACTGCCCAATTTATAAGCTGACGTGTATAGATTTAGTCTTGTGACTCCAATACTAAAAATAAAAAGTCATTTAAAAGCTACTCTGTACACAGATACAGTAGAAAATCATTAGAAAAAATCATAGAATCTGAGGACTGACTCAGACCCCAAAGCCTTCTAGATTAATGTTTTCTATATGTTTCTGAAAGTAAGAACCCTGGTAGAAAAAGTTAAATTGAATTCTTAAAAGAGATTATTGAGTTCCAACCCAGTACAACTGAATTAGAATTCCCAGTGTAAAAAGCCTTGAACAAAGAGTTACAAGTGCTCTCAGGAGATACTTAAGAACTTTAGTCCAGTCTAACTGTCTACTTAATATTTGAATCTCAGCCTTTTGTGATTTCTAGTACCTGGGGTGCATTAGAATCAACAGAGTGTCATTAGGTTTGTTTTCAAATTTGAGTGCAGTGCCAGTCTTCCAGAGATGCCCTGAAGCCGAACTTAAGAAAAGATGTTGTGACTGTTAATTATCTGTGTCAACTTGACTGAGCTAATGTATGTCCAGGTAGCTAGTGAAACATTCTGGGTATTTCTGTAAGAGAATTTCTTAAGCAGATTAACATTGGAACTAGTGGACTGAATAAAGAAGATCAACCATCATCAATATAGGCAGCCATCATCCAGTCAGTTGAAGACCAGTATAGGCAGGTGGAGGAAAGATGAATTTACTCTCTTCATTTAAGCTAAACATCCTCTTTCCCCTAGCCTTGGAAAGAACACTCTTTGTTCTTCAGGCTTCAAGATTGGTTGACCAACATTACTGGCCTTCATCATTGTCTGGCTTGTGGATGACAGAGTGGGGCTTCTCAACCTTTATACTCCATCATCACAAATCTCTTTCTGTATATCTCTATATACTCTACTGGTTCTGCTCCTCTGAGGAACTGTGACTAATCCAGGCGGTTTTAGAACCTGTTTTTGTTTTACTTGCATGTTTATGAATGTTTCCAAGACAATTGCTGCTACTCAAGCTGGTTTAGGAATAACCATAGCTTTGCTTCCCTTGACAATGCAGCCCATCTCTTCTAAAACAATTCTAAGCCAAGAGCCTAAATTTATCCAATCTAACATAATTATTGACTTTTTTCTCTACATATAAAAAACCTTTTTATACTTAACTTTTATCACTCTCTTTTTGCACACATATACACTCCATCAATGAAAAGGTTTAGGTATTTTGATTTCTGCTATCAATACATTACAGTGAGTTGAAGGTAAGTTTTTGTGTTTTGGCAGGATAAATGAGATGAAAAAATTAGTTGACTGGATAAATTTTTCATTAGCTAATTGATAAATCCATCAGAAACATGACAATATGCAAATACAGCATTATCCATTTGGATACTATAAAATTCAGCCATTTAGAAATCTTTGAAGGAAATTACTGTTCATTCCGTTCCTTACTCTAAATTGATAACTTGAGCTTCTCTAATGCTTTGGCAAATTATCAGAAATATATCAGACTGTATTTTTACCTTTTTACAACAAATGTATGTTGAGAATTCATTAATGCAGGCATTAGTGTTGATGTGGGGGACAGAGGAGAAAGCAAGACCATGCAGAGACCACTTGGTAGAAGATAGGAATGAAAAATGAATAATGAAATAAATATATATAATAAATTATGTGGCAAAGATAAAGCTATGAAGGAAATAAATGGGGATAAGTAGATCGAGGAGGCTGGAAGACTTTTCTGGAACACAGCACCCAGCACATCACCATTAGCTGGCATTCATTAGTATGATTTATGGATGTGTATCGTCTTCCTTCATATATGATTTTAATGATGCTGGCACTGTTACTTCTCATATTTATGGACACAGCTTTTTTAAAAGCTCCAAACAAAACTTGGCTCAACAAGCCCACATGTCCGACTGCAGGAACCGATGCAAGGCTTGTCACTGTGGCTGATTTTCCCAGCCTCAGAGGCTGCTTAATACCTTGAATCAAAATGAGCCACCCTGCCACACCGCCGTGTGCAGTGTCTGCCCACTGAGAACACCCCATTCATCACCAGCTGACAGCAGCCCCTCCGTGGGTGTCACTACCACGTTTCCGAATGGACTCCTCTGTGGATGCCTCCGTGGAGGATTCCTGCACATCCTGCCCTAGAAGAACTGCCTCATGGTCCACCTGCTCTCCGTGCTGGGCCAGAGCGCTCTGCACTCACATCTTGGCTGCTTGCAGACTGGCTGCCTTCCAGGGCAGCTGTAAAGCTAGAATGGCACTGTGTTGCTATGTTCTCGTATAGTGACTATCACCTTTGTAGAATGGCTACATGCTGATCTGACTGTACAGCCACATGAAAAACCAGAACAAATTCACAAATTTTCTACCTATCTCAATGTGTTTCTGAACAGAGAAACAGGAAAAAGGGAGGCTCAAACAAGCGTTCGAAATGACTAATTACAAAACCAAAGAACCAGCAGGCTTCAGAAGTCTCACACAGCATCACTGCAGTGCTGAGGAGGACGGTGACCTCTCCAGCCCAGGGTGCACCGTGTGCCCACTGAAAGAAGGAGAATCAGCCACCACTGTTACACACATCCCATCTTTCATGGTTACAGTTTGTTCCTCTGCAAAGCTCACTTGCTATCTCTCACCTCACTATAGGTGCAGTGTTCTCAATGTATTTTTCAATGTATCATACAAGTAAAATTTTTTAAATTGGTATTTCAAAATGTTGTTTCGAAAATTTTGCATTACTACGTAGACACAGGCTCTATCTACAGTTAATTGATAATCATCCATGCCCATAAATGGAAACAATAGAATAAATTGTACATAATCCAAAGTGATCTAAGAGGCAGTTATAACACAATTATACCACAGAATTCTATAAGCTGAATAATATATCAAATGTTCTGGTACACCCCCTTTACCTCAGGTTCTTGGTTTCCCCACTGGCTCTGCTGTCCTCTCCTCATCTTGGGATTTTCCTAATCCATGGCACAATTCCTTCCCAGGCTCTCTTCCTTTAAGAGCAGATGTGTTCTAAACTTCAGTCTGCCTCTAAAAACAGAGATGTAACTATTTTGATTGTATTAGAAACATCAAAAACAAGGAGAGGCAGTTCTAGGAAACAATAAGTTATGGATTCAAACAGCTGTTTCCCAAGATTTTTCCTTTGGAGCACTAGCGTTTCAGAACAGTGTTCTACAGGGGAATCACATTGCTTGATAATCCAGAAGTTCAGAGGAAATCTATGCTAAGCATGAATGCATGTCTTAAACTCCAAACTCCAGGAACCCTTCTATGTTCAAGCACAGGGTGCATCTCTAACAAAGAGAGATAGTATCCAAAGAATCCTACATTGATTTGAGCTCAAATACTTTTTCTGTGGTTGCTATTAACAGTTCATGTTAGCAAATGCTCAATAATATGTCAGAAAAGGTGTTAAAGTTAAAATAATTACTTCCAAATATAGAAATTACAAATCACACCCTTGATTTCTTACCTAATCAAATAAATGTACAACATATGTAGGCTCCTACACCACAGCAGAAAGTTTTAGAAATTTATATAAAATCTTGGTCTATCTACTCACCCTAACGCATTCCATGTGTTTAAACTCACATCCTAATTACCCAGGGTTTATCTAGGCTTCAGAGAACACTTTACCTACCCCTATTAATTCCCTCTATGATCTGGAATTAAAAATACACAATGTGTTAAGTGATTAATGAAGTCATTCTTCTTTTGTTTAAGAGTTTTGGGTCAATAGTTCTGAGTTCCGAACTTTGTATTTCTGGATATAATAATACTAAAACATAATTCAAAATTTTCATGCTGATTTATAGTGTCTATGGTCACAAGTTAAATACAAAAAGTACATTAAAGTTACACGCAAAGAGAAAAATTAGTTGTAAAAGTGTTTGCACAAATAAAATAAAAATATATAAAATCTGTAGGAGATTTTCAAACTATGTTTTAAAAAGCACCATATGTATGCATTTATTTGTCAATATACAAATAAATTAGGGTTACATTTCCCCTTTCCCTCCTTACTAAAAATTTCAGTGAACGTTCTTTTGTCAGAGCTGATCAAGAAATCTTTCTGCTCTGATCTGGATTCTCTTTCTTTTAGAGTAAGCTGACAGCACCACGAGATCACAAATCAGACTGCTCCTTAAGGCACCAAGGGGAATGTAGCTGTAGTTTCTGAGCATTCAGCACCTTCCCCCATCACAGTGGCTTGGAAGGAGCACCATTGCATCTTTCTAGGCTCTTAACTGTATTGACTGCACATACGTAACAGTAATTTCTAAACACTTTCCTGGAACAAGAGGCCAGCAAACTATACCTCTTGCTCCAACACCTCCTTTCTAAATAAAACTTTATTGGAATGTAGCTACGCTCGTTCACTTAAAATTTGTCTGTGATGATTTTCACATTGCAATGAGTATTAGCTGTACAATTTTCTGTATGGAAAAAAAGCCTAAAATATTTACTACTTGGCTTCTTACGAAAAAAAATATAAAAGGTCATACCCTGATACAGAGTTTTAAATAGGCTGATTCTCTTGCTGTGTCATTGCATTAGAACTATTAGATTAGGTCTCTGTATTATGTCTAGCTGTTTAGTTGAATACAGGAATCTCTAATTTTTAGAGCATGCATAATTTGATTAGTGAAATTGTGTTTTAAGGCTCTGACTGAGGAATATAGAAAACATGTCTTTTCTCAATCTTACCTTCTACTCAGTTTTCTGGGATTGATGAAAAGCTCCAATGTCATAGAGAACTATCAGTTGTCTTTCTGGAGAAACATCCCTAAGAAGAAACATGTAAGACAGTAAATTACAAAATATTACTGAGATAAACTTTTACAAAATAAGAGAGAGAATGAGTGAGTGGGAATAATTCCATGAATTGAAAGTTCCTGTTGTTAAATTCCTTATAGATTGATTTACAACTAGAAGGAAATAGCAAAGAAAATTTTACTAAAAGAAATTTTAGTAGAAAATGACAAGCTAATTCTCTAATTTCTGTGAAAATATTTTTTAAAAAAGAATATTTATGGCAAACTTAACAAATTTGGAAGGTTGGCACATCCCCAGATATAAAGACATTATAATCTCAAGAAAAGAGAACAAATGGTTTTGGCACAGAAGGAATAAAGAGACCAATGAACAAAAACAAGAATCTAGAAAAAGAAGCAAATGTCTAAACTCACTTGATGTATAATATTTAAGCTCTACTGATGCTGCTGTATAACCACTAAAACTAAATTTGAATCCCTACTGCAAAAAAAATCAATTCCAAATAGATTGTGAGAGTAAATATAAAATAGTAAAACTTGTAAATTTTTGAAAATATCTTCCAGACTTTGGGGACAGATCCTACAGCGCCCCCATGATTCATGTCCCCAGGTGTTCGTATCATGAATAACCCCACCCTTTCTGAGTGTGGGTGTGACTGGTGACTTGCCTCTAACAAAGAGAATAAGGCAAAGAGAAAGAAATTCTAAGGGAACTGAAGTCTTAAATAAGTTGACTTAGAATTCTTACTGAAGGAGAGATGGCATATGGATCTTCTGTGGATCTGGGTTAGGTAAAAGTATTTAAAAGATGGAGTGAGGGGCTGGAGGAATGGCTCACCAAATAAAACACTTGCCTAGCAAGTGCTAAGTCAACCCCTAAGTACACTCCCCAGCAAGCCAGGTGTGGTAGCACAGGCCTATAATCCCAGCACTGCAGAGGCTGAGGCAGAAGGATTGACATGTATACAAAGCTAGCCTGGGCTCCATAGTGACTTCAGGACTAGCCTGGGCTACAGAGTGAGACCCTATCTCAAAAAAAAAAAAAAAAAAAAAAAGATGGAGTGAGCTGTCCCTGGAAAAGAGACTCTATTTATAGGCTTGATGAAACAGCAGCAAATTGAAGCAACCCCATGGAGAGAAACTGCAGGCAGCCTACAAGAACCACTGGCGGCCACAAGGACTGGAAGGCAGCTGTCACCCAAAGTGCCACAGAAACCCAGTCCTCAATACATACACAGAAACTAATTCTGCCAATGACCTAAGTGAACTTCTGAGCTTAGAGACAGACTCTATCCAGTCAAGACTCCAGATGAAAACACAACCTGGACAATGCCTTGACCTCAACTTTTAAGATCCTGAGAAGATTAAACTAAGCCATGATCTCACTCTAGATCTGTAGAATCTGTTATTAATCTGTTATTAATCTTAAATAGTGCTATTCAAGCTGATGAGTGTATGATAATTGGTTTAACAACTCCAGAAAACTAGCACAGTGAATTGAGACAGGCAAAGATTTCTCTAACAGAATGCAAAAAAGCACTAAAAAGGAAAATATTGTTAAATTAGACTCAATAAAATTAAAAGATTTTAAACAACAATATCACCATATGAGAAGTAAAAAGGTAAGTCATAAAGTATATTTGCAACTATAGAGTCAAAAAGAAGTACTCAGTTTCATAATAGATAATCCACTTGGTCCATGGCTTCAGGTCCCTGATCAAAATTGGTCCAAAAATATCAAGAGGAATTTTTCAGGAAGAAAATTCATAAAATTTAAAATCTTTTATTATATATTTTATAATTTTTCTAGCATATTGGTTATTTCCAACTTCCTATTGTGCTTAATTTGTAAATTAAAATTTATAATAATAAATTAAGGCATGTAAGTACAGTAAGAAAAAACAGAGTATGTCTATGGTTTGGTACCATTTGTAGTTCCTGACATTCACTGAAGGTTCTGAGAATGTATCCTCCATGGATAAAGGGGCCTACCATCTATGCAATTCCTGAGAGCCAATAAAAAGCATGGATAACTACTGTGCTGTAAAAAAGATAATAAGACAGGCCCTTGGCAGAAAGAATATCAAATCGTTATAAACAAATGGATAGGTATTTAACTCTTTCAGAAGAAATGAATATTAACTGTAACAAAAAAATCATTACACATTCATTATGTAGCTAACCATTTTAAAAAATGGTCAGGCTATGGTACAAGAACTCTCATGCACTGCTACTAAAAAATGGCTTGAGAGTGTCTGCCAAAGAGAAACATGCACATAAATACATATTCCAGGATCTTTTAATTCCACTTCAGGTCATATATCAAACAAAAATCTGTATGCATGCCAATACTTATTCTTGGACAGATAAATAAGTTAAGATATATTCATATAGAAAATACAACTAAAATGAACAAGTATTTGTTACATGTAAAACACAGATTAATGTCATAGAGTTGAATAAAAGAATCTAAATACAAACATTAAATACAAACCCATTTATATGAAGTTCAAAGGGGTCAAAACAACCTATGGTTAAAAAGTCAAAATACTATTTACTTTGGGGTAATGAGCAGGGGTCTGAAAAAAGGAGGACTTCTGAGTAGTACCACATGTTTTATTTCTTGGTCTCAGTGTTAGTTACACAGCTATGTTCATTTGACAATTTATGATGATAACTCACGATCTGTGCACTTCTCTATGTGTGTCATACTTCAAGAAAATTAATGAAGACCATGGAAAGATCAATCAGGAAGGCATATATCGAAAGAAGACTGAAGATGCAGTTAGCTTGTTGTGACCAGAGTGCAAGGGTGGACAGATAGATCAATGGAACAGATTACAAAGCCCAATATTAGAAGCCCAATGACAGGGCTGGTGATCTATGCTAAGAGATCATTACTTGGAAATGTTCAGACCCCACAAAGCTGAAAGTATAATGCAAAATAATAACTAAAGAAAAGATACAGAGAAACTAGGGGAGATGCAAAGCAGGCAGAATGGGTATTCTCTCAAGAAAGAGCTCTGTTGAAATTTTTGAGAATGTGTCTCTGGGAAGTCTGCAAGTCTGGGAAAGGAGAAAATAAGGCAAGCAAAAAGCTATGGAGACACCCCATCCTCTACAGGGAAGACCACTTTCCTGGCAACGGCTCACGTGCTCAGAATGAAAGGTCAACACTAAATGATTGACTTGACCGTGTTGGATGGGCAGGAGGATAACAATCTGGGCTACGAATTAAAATACAGCCTCCATTTCTGTTCTTTCTTTTGTGGCACAACAAACTATTCCAAAATCTAATGGCTTTCAACAGCAAAGTTATTGTCTCTCATGACTTTCTGTGTCAGGAATGTGGGTGAGACTCAGCTGAGAACCTCATGCTCCACTTGGTGTCTACCCAGTTTGTGAATGGGTTCATCTGGACAGCCTAACGCAGCTCAAGTACATGGCCAGTCCTTGACTGGGTAACTAAAAGGCTGACTAGGCTCAGATGAGACCATTCATTAGAATCAGGTCCACTTAGGACTCTTTGGAATGTGATCTCAAAGTAGCTGAAATCCTCTTGCAGCAGCTCAGTGTTCCCAGGGTTCCAACAGACAGCATTCCAAGAGGTCCAAGCAGAACCTACAATACTTCCTATGCGAAGTCTTAGAACATCACCAGAGCCTGTTCTACTGGTCAGACAAGACAACTGGGCCAGCCCAGACACTAGAGGATAAAGGCAAGACGAATTACCACTTGAGAGAAGAGCATGAGCATGCATGTGTTGGGAAGGCAGAAGCAATGCTACTCATTTTAGAGACATGTTATCATGCCCCATCGTTTCCTTATTATGCCAAAACATTCCTCATAGCCAGTGGTATTCACTGCGTCAGGAATGAAATGAAAGTATATGAAAACCAGAAGTCTGATTTTAGCTGTCACAGAAGGAGGAATACTAGCTACAAGGAATCCACTCAAGAAAGTGGCAACAGGGACAACAAGGGCACTGATGGCTGCAGAACACATGTCCCGACTCTGGTGCTGGGAGGAAACCCTTAGAACACACATACAATTTCAGGGAGAAGAGGAAAAGAGGTATCCGGAATGGCCTGATGAATTTTTGAATTGACTAAGCTTATCTTAACATGACAATTGATAAATTTGTGCGACTAGGTAGTATGAGTTGGCAAACAAATTCGGTTGTATTAAAACCACATTTCAACTCCTAAATCTGTGAAAAATTAAGTTTATATGCTTTCAGATTGTGTTTTTCTTGGTCTGATCATCTTAATTATTTATATACTACAACTCAGGAATCACTAGCCCTGATGAAAAAAGTTTTTCCTTACTACTTTTTGAGTGAAATCTTAATATTATTTCACTCTCACAGCAAAGAATGAACTGCCTTATTATTTGCTTTAATTCTATAGTGCTGATGACTTTTAAAATCCAGTTTGTCTTAGACATTAAATATTTACTTTTTTTAAACACTTAGTTAATGTCTATTGACTCATAATCTTCTATTATTCTCCTGAGACTGTCTAGCCCATTAGTCCTGGAGAAGCCCCCAAGGTAATACCTTCCAGGTTTATTATTTATTTTCTGGGAAGTTTTTGTCCTTGAGTAAAGTTATAATATTTCTTAAGAGACAGGTAGGCAAATATGCACTGAGATAAACCACAAAATAAAGCCAAAGCAAAAAAAAAGTGTATTTTAAGTACAGACAAAAATTCAAAACATGGAATTTTAAAGGGCAAAGATGAAACTGCAATTGCTGATGTGTTTATCATAAACATACCTAAAAGCTTACAGACTCAGGAAAAATACACCAATAACAGAAACAGAAACAAACACAAAAAGGAATTCTGTGCTGTCTTATTTCCATTGTGGCTTTTTTTTTTGTCCATTTCATCTATATCAGGCCCAAAATTTTTGTACTTTTCAGCACATGAAGGGTTCTATTTATGCTCAAATTTGATCCAAGGTGTAATCAGGTGTAGCCCTATAATTCAAACTTCTTTGACACGAAATCCCTCTGTGTGTGTGTGAGCTCAACATATAAAGATTTCTTCTAAATAACTTGTCTTACTCTTAACCCAATAAACAAAAGGAACCTTGTTATGAGTTTTTATTTTCAATTATTTTGCAGCAACCTCAGCCCCTGGGGAAATCCTAGTCACTGAAATTATAGAAACAGTGAAACTTTATTGAGTCCTTAGAATAGGAAAGGCCCCATGGCAGGCAATTTGTGGGCTTGGCTGCAACTAAAGCTAGCACAGAATAGCCAATTACAACCCTGTGAGGTAAGTACCATTGTTAGTACAATGGTATAGGTGGGGAAGTTGGGACTCCAAGAGTTTAAGTGAAATTGCTATGCTACAATCGTCTATAGTCCTGATTACTGAAAAATCCCACTGATGTCCCACTTACACTCTGCTACCCATCAGTATCGTCCCTACCAAGAAGAATCATCCAACCATGTCTCACCCCCAACAGCTCCACAGAATAAACAGCTCACTCAAAATAAATTCCAAAGTCCTTACCACATCCGAGACCCTATGGGATCTTGACTCCATTATCTTTCCATCTACTGCTCGCTCATCATTCCTCTCATTTCAGCCACATTCGTCTCTACAGTTCCTGCAACACACCAGTAGGCACTTGTCCTTCAGCCAAGTGCTTACCTCAGATTTCCACGTGGTTTACTTCCTCATTTTTTCAAAAACTTGTTCAAAAGCTCCCTTTTTAATAACGCAATCCCCTTAAAATTTTACCCACAATTTCTAACTTCCAAAACACTACCTGAAACATAAAAGCCCTTCAATAAGTATTTGTTAAGTGAATTAGTTCTAATAGCTGTTGTTTAAAATAAAATTGTAGGTATCTCTTACATTGCTTTCTTTTAATATTTTAATTAGCAACTTTCAGAGCTGTTGGTATCAAGAGTAGCACAGCAAGTTTTCCAATTTGCCCAATTCCCTAATTTACCACTACCATTTGTAGGGAACTGTGAAACTCACAAATTACTTAGAGACCTGACCCGAAGTCTTGACTTAGACCCTAGCCAACTGTGGTGATGCCATTTCTCTTTGCAGCAGTATGTATTTATAAAAATTAAAGATGATGCAATAATATTCAGAGAAATCATATTTATGATGGTTTCAAACTGCAAAAGCCCAGAGATCTACCAATAGAACAATAAATTAGCAAACTACAGCTATTCCATATAATGAAATATAACTCAATACTAAAAAATAATAAACTACCAATGCATGCCCCCAGTTGGGTGAATCTCAAGTACATGACAATAAGTGAATAAAATCCTAATACAAAACATTCAATATTTTATTATTACATGTCCATAACATTTTAAAATAGAAAAAAAATTAAGCATGGAGGAGAAAATTAAAAGAATATCTTCAATGACAGAAGTAGGAAAGGTTCTGAAGAAGCCTTATTTGGTGAGATAATGCTCTTTACATGGGTTTGTGTGAGACAAGTGTAAGCATTTGAATAAAACTATGAATGTGCCAATATTTGTACACTGCAATGCACACAAGCTCTATATGGTAGAAAAACAGTATCTTGATATTGGGGGAATTATGCTGATATGTGCAACTTGCACTGGGTACATCAAAATGATAAAATGGATCGACGGATGAAAAACAGGATGTACCAATGAAAGATAAAGTGACCACTGGACCATGGAAGGATTGAGACTTAATTTTTTATTGTAAAGTTTTTCAAGCTTCTGCATATTTGAAATATATCATAATAAAAATGTTTTTAAACCAAGCCTCTCACCCCCATACGACAATCCCATATAGACTAAAGACTCTTACGACAGTTGAATGAGTCCACACGAATGTGTCTAGAAGAAAACCTCAAAGTACAGCCATCTTGACTATCAAATGTTTAAACCAGATTCTTGCTGTGCAAACCTGTCATCCAGTTTTTAAAGACTAGAAATAAACTGGACTCCTCCGAAAAAGGACAGAATTACAATAATGTCTTTAGTCTTGACTCATAAAATTTAGGCCTTGTGATTCCCAAGTTTTACATAAACTCATACACATGAATGTTTAGGTATAGAAATAAATTATTTCAGGCCATTATATCTTTTTGTCCTCCTTATAAAAAATACACTGAAATTTATTGCAAGCATTCTTATAAAAGTAATAAAATAATGTAAAACCATCATAAAACCAATCACATATTTCATAGAAAATAGAGGAATAAAATCACTTTTGCGGCTGTCAGGTGCAAAGAAATTTATCACTTAAGAAAAAACAACTTTCTGCCATCCATGAGAATTTAATCTCTTCAACTTCTTGTGTCCTTGCAGAACTAGAAAGCCCTTTTTTATTGCCATTTTGAAAAGACTTTTGATGACAAGGACCATTCCTATAGAAACCTTTAGTGTGAATTCTTTTAACTAAAAGATCATTTTAATAATTGTGCCTTTTCTTTTTAATTATATTTCCTCAGACTCTATCCTACCCACACTCCAGCCAAAAACAAATAAAATTTTGTTTTCTATAATCATATATTTGAAGCCAGAAGCTATCATGATAGGCTAAGATTTAATTTTGACCTATGCAGAAATGTAAACAAAAGAAATTCAGAGATCACAGGGCGCTACAAGTTCAAATCAGCATGCTTCTAAATTTGCAAATGTTATTTAGGAATGAATTAATAAAGGCACAGAGAGGTTAAATGGGGCACTAGCTCAATTCAACTAGTGAGACTCTGCGAAGACAAATATTTAGTCAGAACTTCAGGGAAGTGAAAAATACATTTTTGAGAAAGCACAAAAATTAATGCTTAAAGAACGAAAATAAATGGAAAACAGCAATGAAATAGCAGCCCCTTGTCATGGTTTGGATCTGGACTATCCCGCAAAAGTCTCATGTTCCTATGGATACTGTGTAGCACTGGGAGGCGGGGTCTGGCTGGAAGGGGCCGGTGTTTGCAGCTTAACCTGGAGGGAGAGGCATGTGCTAGTCCCCGCCTCTTCCTCCGAGTCTCTCGCTGTACCACCATGTTGAGAGGATCTCTGCCCCAGGAACTCCGGTTCCAGCTCCAGCTGCGGCCCCACCATGTGATTCTACCATTTTCTAGCCACTACTCCTGAATGGACTGTGACCTTCTGAAACTGTAAGTTACATTAAATCTTTCCTCCCTAAGTTGTAGATGTCATGTGTTGAGTCACAGTGATGAAAAGGTGACTAATATAGCCCTTTTGGATGAAAACAAACAAACAAAAGAAAGAAAGAAAGAAAAGATGATCTGGGCTGGCGATGCAGCCCAGTGGTGGAGGCTTTGCCTGGCAGGTGTGAGGCTCTAGATTCAATTCCCAGTACTTGGAAAAGAACATGGGTCTATAACTAAAATAGATTAGGTAATGTATTCAGCAATCTCAATAAGCCCTGGTTAGTCTTCAGTGAAATTAATTTTGTGATACATTGTATATCACGAACAAGTATCGGCTTTATGAAGACCCTCTTCTCTGTCTCCTCAAACAGAACTAGAACTCTCTATCTTCATGCTGCTTACTTAGTACTCTATATATCCATAATATCTGTAGTTTCCAGGTCATAAGAGGAAGGCATGAGTTCGGAAACAGACTGGGTTAGTCTCCACATAATTTTTTGCTTTATTTTACTTTTGCTTTTATTCTTCTTTACATGGCTCCATTTCTTCTGATTATATATTTTCTTTGATCTTTTACACTGAACTTCGAGCTGTATCCCTAGGCCTTATACATACACACTTTCTGTTAAAACAGGCTCTTACTCTGTAGTCCAGGCTGAACTCATTATGTAGCCCAGGATGGCCTGGAACTCAAGGAAATCCTCCTGCCCCAGCCTCCTAAATGCTAGGATTATAGGCTTGTGCAACCACTCACAGCTTTTATGTAGTATTGAGGAATTGAACCCAGCACCCTGCCTTTGCCAGGCAAGTGTTTTAACTGCAGAGGTAAACCCAGCCTTGTCCTTATTCTTTTTATTATCTTTTTCTTTCCTGGGCAATTTCACCCATATACAATGGCAACTCCTAAAATTATGATACTTTTTTACCTTTTTCCTGCATTTTCAACTAAATTTCTCTTTTCTCAGTCATCTTGAAGGTACTTAAAACTTCATGCTTAAAATCAACATGTGATCATCTCTGCCAAAAACTTCCCCATCCTCTGACATTTTCTATTATTAGGATGGCCATCAAAGCAATCCTTCGTGTTGACAACTATGAAATAACCTTCCAGTCAATCCCTTCCTTCTCTACCTGCCACACTGTGCATTTTTTACACCTCCTCTTCTTTGTTGATGCTTCCTAGAAGGACGGACCTGCCTCCTTCCTCCTCCTTATCTCTGTGCCTAGACAATATATGACATATATCAGGTGTACAGGGGAGGAAGGAAGAGAGAAAAGATGAAGGATGAGGAGAACATGATGAAAGAAAAAGAAATGCAAAGTGATGTAAAGAAGAAAATAATTAAGAAAGCTACTCAGCGCTGACCCATAGAGGATGTTTAAAGGTCATGACAGCTGACCTTGTTATTCTCCTAAGAAGAGAGCTCTTTGCTGGGAAAACATTATGAGAAGTACTTAGTGTAAAGCTAAACTTTCCCAGGGTCTTGATATCAACTGATAAAAGCTTGGAGAGAGGGAGATGTTCTGTGCAACACAGAATATGGAGAAACCCAAAGCAAATAAGAGGGTAAGACTGAGACACAGAAAAAATCGGAAGATACAGAAAGACAAGTACAGCATGTTCTCTCTCATACGTGGAATCAAAAGAAGTTGACTTTACTGTGGAATAATGGTCACTAGAGATAGGAAGGGAAGGGTGGGGATGAGGAGTAAAGGAAGAATGAATTTGATCAGTGCACTTTGTATGCATGTGTTGAAATATCAGACTAAGCCTCGTAAACATGTACAATCAGTGCATGTTCATCAAAATATTTATTAGAGAGAAAAATGAGACAGACAAGACCAAGAAAGTCATCCTCGTGACTTTCAAATCTTCATTCGCATCTAGAAATTTTATGAAAGCAAGGTATGAGCGGATTTTTTTTCTTGCAGTGCAGTGAAATTACAGAATTTTAAATATAGGTTTACATGGGGTGAGAAATGAAATAACTTCATAGACACAAAAGCCAGAGCATACTACAGTGGCAGTACTTAGCCCTCCCACGAAAGATATAACAGCTAAGGCCCAAATTGGTCTCTTTCTGTGGGGATTGAAACCATTTACAGCTCCTTCTTGTGAGGCTCCTCTTGATCCCTTGAAAGGCATTTTCTATAAAACTCCTTTTGCTTGCCTGCAATTCTGGCGGAAGACTGCCATGAATTTCAAAGCCAAGAGAAAAAACCTCTAGGCTTCTCCAGGACAAAAGGTTGATTTCCATAAATTAACATAATTGAATTAGGAGGTCTGTAAGTAGGTACTGTAACTTGGGAGTAAGAAAAAACCTGACACAGATCACTTGTAAGAGCTGCTAAAATGCTCCTCCTAAATTTGGGCCCTGGCTTTTCCCTGAGTATATAAGGCTAGGAGAAAATAATAAAGTTGTTCTGTCCCCTACATAAGACGGTTCCACCAGTACACCTGAATGGAACATTTTTTAATTGTACACACCGAATCAGTCCTCTGACTTACCAAGCAGTTGATGTCATGCTGGCCTTAACACGTTTCCAGGTAAAATGATATCAATTGTTAGGGAAAATGAACTAAGTTCACCAAAAGAAAGAAAGAGAAGACTTAAATCAATGCTATGAAAAATGAAACAGGCAAAATTAAGGAGGGCACGAAAAGCCAAGGGATTTAAAATCTATATACTCCAGTAAACCTAAGATCCTAGAAGAAATGAATGACTTTCTAGACACATGTCAAATTCTAAAACTGAATCAGGAAGATATTAAAGTTCTCAATAGACAAATAATCAGCAATGAAATTGAAGAAGTAATAAAAGCACTTCCAACTAAGAAAAGCCTAGAACTCAATGGACTCACTACAGAATTCTACCAGAATTTCAGGGAAGACTTAAGGTTAACACTTGTCAAATTCTTTCTAGATATCAAAAGGAAGGCAACATTGCCAAATTCATTCCTTGAATAACTTTAATACCAAAACTAGACAATGATCCAATCAAAAAAGAAAATGACAGGCCAACTTTCCCAGTGAACACAAATGCAAAAATAACCAAGAAGATATTTGCCAAAAGAATGTTACAGATCTTTAAAAAGCATACATTATGATCAAGTGAGCTTCATGCAGGAATGCAGGGATGGTTCAATATATGCAAATAAATAAATATAATACATCATATCAACAGAACCCAAGATTTTTAAAAAGCCATATGATCATCTCAGTAGATGAAGAAAAAGTCTTTGACAAAATGCAACATCCACTCATAATAAAAAAAAAAAAAAACCTTGAAGGAAATACTAACATAGGACTTTACTTCAAACTACTATAAGCCATTTATGACAAGCACCCCATCAACATCATTCTAAATGGAGAAAAATTAGAAGCATTCACCTTAAAATCTAGAACAAGAGAAAGATGTTCACTGTCACCCCTTCTATTTAACACAGTACTTGAAAATCTGGCCAGAGTAGTTTAAAAAAAGAGAAAAAATAAGGGGAATATAAGTAAAAACAGAGAACGTTAAACTACCTCTATCTGCAGATGACATGATCCTCTATGGCAAAAACCCAAAAAGCTGCACCAGCAGTCTTTTAGAACTAATAAATAAATTCAGCAAAGTAGTAGATTACAACATCAACACCCACAGGGCTGGAGGAATAACACAGTTGTTAGAGCACTTGTCTAGTAAGTACAATTCCCCAGAACCACATATTCTGAGCATGGTGGTACAGGCCTATAATCCTTGCACGCAGAAGGCTAATGCAGAAGGATGGCATGAGTTCTAGGGAAGCCTGGGCTACATAATGACTTTAGGGCCAGACTGGACTATAGAAGAAATAAGAAATAAATAAATAAATAACATTCAGAAATCAGTAGCACTCCTGTGCATCAATAATGGATTTACTGAGAAAGAAATCAAGAAGTAATACCATCCAAAGGGGTGGCAAAAAAATAAATACTTAGTAATAAACTTTACCAAGAAAATGAAGGATCTCTACAGTAAAAACTACTATATTCTGAAGAAAAAAATGAAGAGGAACTTTGGAAAATGGAAAGACATACCATGGTCGAGAATAGGCAGAACTAGCCATATCAAAATAGCCACACTCTCAAAATTGCTATATGGATTCAACACAGTACCAATCAAATATACTAATAGCATTTTTTCACAATACCAGAAAAAAATTCTAAATATTTTATACATAATTAGAAAAAAAAAAACAGAAATGCCAAAGTAATTCTGAGCAACAAAAGCAAAGCAGGTGGTATTACAATCATGGATTTCAAATTATGTTACAAAGCAACAGTGGTTAAAATTATATAATGCTGGCACAAAAAACAGACAATAGGATAAATGGAACAGAACTGAGAATACAGAGACAAACCAGAGTATCTTTAGTCGCCTGATCTCTGACAAAGGGGCCAATACTGTTCACTGGAGAAAGAATAGTCTCTTTAACAAATGGTTCTGGGAAAACTAGTCATTCACATGCAGAATGAACCTAAACCCATATTATTCACCTTGTCTTAAAATCAAATCAAACTGGATCAAAACACTAGGCATCAAGACAGAAACACTAAACTTGCTGGAAGATGACATAGGTAAAACACCAGAAGACATGGGGCAGGAAGTAACCTCATGAACAGTGCTCCAACTGCCTAAGAAATAGCATTAAGAATCAACAAACGGGACCACATCAAACTAAAAATCTTTCACAAACAAAGGAAACAATAAGCAGGGCACAGAGACAACCACGGAAATTGGGGGGCAGGGGGGGATGCCAACCACTGCTTAGAAAGATGATTACAATATACAAAAAAAAGGAATAAAAGACCCAATCAGAAAGTGAGGAACTGAAATGAACTTCTTCAAAAAAGTACAAATGGCCAATAAGCACATATATGTTCACCATCCCGGCCTTCAGAAAAATGCAAAACAACACTCAGATTCCATCTCACTCCAACAAGAATGGCTATCATTATGAAGACAAAAAAAACAAAAAATGGTGGGAATGTACAGGAAAAAGATCTCGTCCACATCGTTGATAGGACTGACTACAAATTCATACAATTACTGTGGAAATCAGTGTGAAGATTCCTTAGAAAACTTCAAGTAGAAATCTCATTTGCCCCAGACAAACATCTCCTGAGCATCTTTCCAAAAGAGCTAAAATGATCCTATCACAAAGCAACAGAAAACATTCACATACACATTGATAAAAGCACAATTCATAAAAACTAAGTCCTGGAAATAGCCTACATGCTCAATAAAGAATACATAGATAAAGAAAATGTGGTGCATATACATTGAAGAGGATTATGCACAAAGGATAGATAGATTTGAGGCATTTCTAAGAAAGAGACTATAGTTGGAAACAGTAATGCTTAGCAAACTAGACACAAAAGGTTAATTAACACATGGTCTCTCTTATATAAGATTGCCAAAATATAAGTGACTAGTACAGCATAATGTAAGAGAAAAGGAAGGACATACAGAAATAAGCTTCTTGAAGATGGGAAGAGTTCTTCAGGAAACAGGAAGGGTAGTGAGGGAAAGGAGGAAGAAAAACAGAGAGGTTAAAAAGGGATACGTAGGGGCACCAATTTCCCAAATTGCATGTACTCAATATGTAAATGTATTTATAGTGCATACATATGCAAAAATACAAGTCCTGCCCAAACGATCAAGCAGAAGTTACAAAATGAAGTGCTTGAGACTGTACAAGGTATTGCTTTACTCCAAATTCAAAGAGATAAGGATAGTACAAATTTAAAATTCTAACAGAAATTCAACTTTGATCTTGGTCAATCTCTTCCTATACTCATTTACAATAGTGATGTAATCTCTAAAGAGGCATAAATACTGCGAAACCAGAGCGGCCTTCAAAAGAGACACAGCCCATACTGCTTGAATTTAAGAAAATCTGGGGCCTAAGGATGTAGCTCAGTGTTCAAAGGTCTCGCCCAGCAAGTGCAAGGCCCTGAATTCAAATACACAGAACCACATAAAGATTAGCCGGGCACAATAGTGTACACCTGTAATCCCAGCACTAGGGATGCCAAGGTAGGAGAATTGCTGTGAGTTTGAGCCCAGCCTACCCTATGTTGATTAAGATGCACTTGTACTCGCAGAGTGGGTGAAAAGAGAAACAGTAGAAGAAGATGAGTATGTCTAATGGTCTGAAGCAGAATCAGTTATGTTCACCAATATCAGGTTCTAGAAATATGACATTTCTTACCAGTCAGCCACCATATTTTGTGTCTCATTTACTTTTCGTTGCTGTGACTCAATACCTGACACCCACAAATTTAGGAAAGGAAAGGTTTATTGTAGCTCACAGTTTCAGAAGGTCACAGTGCATTCAGGGACTGCCGGCAGCAGTGGAAGTACATGGCAGAGGCAGAGGTGGAAGCAGCTTCTCAGGACACCAAACAGGAAGGCAAGTTGAGACTAGTTGAGACTAGTCCAAGTCCAGTCCTAGTCCCCCAAGGAAGGCAGGAAGCAGCTTATGTATCCTTCCAGGTCTCCGCCCAATGATTAGCCCCTCCTGCATCCAGGTGTGGAAGGCGTGGCCACTACACACCGGTAATCGTAACTTACACGTCTTTAATCCTAACTTACATGCCTTTAATCCTAACTGTAATCCACCCCTCCAGACTAGTCCCCAATCTATCAACAGCAGCACATGGTTCCATATACAATCCATTAACAAATACATGAGACTTTTGGGGGACATTCCAGAGCCAAACCACAATACTCTGCATAGTCATTTCGGTGATATGTAGCATAGTTTATTTCCTTTACATACATCAGTCAAATTTGTATAACTTGTAGTTCCCATGTATTGTTATATAAAAATCAATGTGACTACTCATTTTGACAAGCTAATAAGATACAAGAGTGCAAAATACTACAAGTATGAGATTTTATATAAAATTCCACCATCAACTTGTTTTGTAATAAATCAAATTGTGGACTTCCAAAAAAGGCTGTTCTTATGTAACAAAACCATTCACAGCAGTAGATGTGAGAAGAGAATTCTTACTTTTGCATCATTGTTAGTCACTTCTGCTATAAAGAAAATTCTCTGACTTGTTTGTAAGGTAGAAAAACAAGTTAATAGCCAAGAAACATTTCAAAAACTTGTGTTAGTCATCAAAATAATGTAGCAGAAGCTCAAAGCCATTTGAATAATACCCTTCTGGAGGTTATATCAGTTTTAGGCAGTACCTGCTCTGCTGTCAGCATTTACAGAACCTTTTCCACTTCACTAATTTTCTTAATTTTGGGCACTGTTTCCAGCAAATACATTTTCATTCTGTGCCACATTTGTACTTCAAGTTAGAAATATTGTCCAGACATTTTATATTGCATTTTTAACTTCATATTGTCTGCCAAAGGCCAATTTTCTACATAAGGTAGATAATTTTTTCCAGTACCAGGGATTATATCCTGGGCCTCCCCTTTGCTATGTCCCTAGATCTTTCTTTTTTGTATTTTTTTTTTTTTTTTATGTTGAGACAGTGTCTTCACTAAGTCTCTAAGTTGCACAGGCTACGCTCAAACCTGTGATCCTTGTGCCTCAGAAGGATCCAGGAGTGCTGGGATTAGAAGCTTGCGCCACCATGTTTGACTAAGAAACACACTTTCTTTTCCCTTTAAATCAGTCAGGTTTGGAAGTTATCTTCTATATTGCAGGAGCAAAGAAATGCACTAGTAACATACTCTAGATTTTGCTTTTTTCTTTTGAAACTTTCTCTCTGGTATCCCAGTGACATGAAGCACAATGTGCACAGCAGTAGTCCGTGTGTATTTCAAAGCCAGCACCATTGGGCAAGCTACTGTTTGGCCACTGTGAAAAAGAGAATGAATCAACTTCCTATGACAGTGACATCAAAAGCAGAATCGAAGACACACTTGATTTCACCTCTGAAGCTCTGCTTTGCAACTGACCTACTTTTCACAGCACAGAACAAGCTTTCTCACTGCTTCTGACATAATTGTCCAAACAACTAAAGTTACCAAAAACTTCACCTATGGGGAACTTGCCTGTCTTACAATTCAATCAGTGTGCAAGTGAGTAGAGGCAGAATGCTTTAGGACCAGAGTACTATTCATATAAGAGTGCCTCTCACATTTTCTCAGAACCTATTTATTTTTAGTTTGCACAAAATTCAAAGAAGCCTAAAGGCAGTACAAGGTAATTATTAAGGGCTTGGACTGTGTGCTGTTGCATCTTGGCTCTGCCAGTTACTAGCTTCATGACCTTGGGCACATTACTTAAACTCAGCGCTCTCCTGGATTATTCCTAAGATAGAGGAAATGATAAACATCTCTTATAAAGTTGTTGTAAGGATAAAATGAGCTAAAATATGTATAATGCCTAGGATGTTACATGATTCTTTTTTTTTCATTTCTAAGTCCATAAACTATTATAAAGAGAAAGAAAAAAGAGGGACTAGGGTTTCCACATGCAACTGCATTGACACCAGCTAACAGTTACCAAATAAAGTCTCATGGAAGAAGGGGAGAGTATTATCTTAAAGCAGACATAAAAAGTGTAGACAATGAGTCTACAAGAAAATCTTGGTGAAATTCAAGGGCATCACTCCATCAATAGATTAGTGGAAGTTGACAAAAAGCAAACTGGATCATTATGTCCAAGCACACTATTCCTTTTCAGCTCAGGAAGATAGTTGATGTTTACAAAGATAATCCCTAGTATTTAGGAAATTATTTTTAAAGGCAAGGCAATTCAGTTGAAAATGTAATACAAAAAATAGCTGTTCAAAAGCACTATTATGATTTGGATATATTATGTCCCCCAGGACATATGTATGGAGGGCTTTGTCCTCAGTGAAGCAATAGGCAGACAAGTTTCTGGGAAATGACTGGGTCCTGAGAATTCTAACCACATCTATGAGTTAACGTGTGGGTGATTTCACAACTCAATGGGTTTTTTAGAAGGTGGGGTGTAGCTGGATAAAGCTGGTCATGGGGGCCACAGCTTAGAAGCGTGTATTTTATCCTGGTTTCTTACTTGTAGACTGTTATTCTTCTCTACTTCTCAGCTTCCTTAAGGATACCAGATTTGTTCTACTACAGACAACTTCTGTTCACAGAAGCTTTGCAATCCGGAAGGAATGAGCCAAGTACCCAAATAACTGCATCATCCTAGAACCTGCATTTTTTCTTTTGAGAGTTATAAGTAAGACATTGTGGATCTATGGGAAGAATCAATTCTGTCAACTTGGACTAGGAAATTTTCAATCAGAAAAATCTTCTTGAATATGGTTTTGAAAAGGATCTGAAATCAGTTTTTAAGACAGAAATAATCATTAATAGTAGGGAGGGGGTACAGTATAAATAAAATCACTAATTTGAATAAAGGATAGGTTTGAAAGACCTTGAAACACATATACCAGAAAACTAAGTTCAGACACATCATGCAGCACACCAAACATTAGGCTCCTTCTACACCAAGTGCTTTAAACATACTTTCTCAGGTTATTCTCAAAGTACACTGAATCTTTTGTATACCACCTCTAGCCTGAGGAGTCTGAATCTAGCTCAGCAAGTAATGGAAACTCTGAAGGACCACAAGAAAGTGATGACACCCCCTACACAGGCTTGAGAAAGTGTAAGCCCATAGCAGGGCACAATGTGTAACACAAAGAGAAACAGTAGGGATGTTTCTGTCACAGATAAAAAATGAAATGGTACTCCTACTAGCATAGCAGCATTGAAACTGGAAAAGAAACCTGGGTTCCAGATGGTACAAAGACCTCAGCAAGTAATTTTGTGAATGTGTGGAGTCCTGTGAAAGCGGAAAGAGAGAAATGGCATAAGGTTTAAAACCTGAGTCCTAAAATTAACAGAACAAGAAACTAGTTGTCACATTTGAATAAAAGTAGGAAGTACGGAGAATGCACTGGTATTAGTGAAAGGTTCCTGAGGACTAAGCATAGAATCCACACTTCCCCAGTGCTCCTGACTAAAGAAAAGGAAAAGGACCCAGCTGACACTACAGGTAACATACAGCCGATGCTTTTAAGTAGCAGCTTGTGTCGTTGTTGACATTGCTGCTGATGTTGTCTCTGCTGGCTATTAGGAAAAGCTGGGGGCAAAAGTATGTTAGTCAGCATCCCATCATCACGACAAAATATCTAAGACAAGCAACACTCATGAAGGAAAGTTTTATTTTGTCTTACAGCTTTGGAGGGTTCCGTCCATTGTCACCTGGCTCCACTGCCTTTGGTCCTGTGATGAGGCAACACGTCATGACGATAGCATGAAGTACAGGAAGCTGCTCATCTTACAGCAGCAAGGAAACAGAGAGAGAAAGAGTAAGGTACCAAGGTCCACCCCGGTGACCTGATGTCCTCCCACCAGACTCTGCCTTCTCACGATTCCACCACTATGCAACAGTAACACAAGCTGGTGACCAAATATGTGACAGATAGAACTTCAGGGGATGTTCCAGATCTGAACTAAGACAAAAGACAGAGGCTTGAATGATATCAATTAAAGATGCGAGGGTTGATGAAATTATAAAAGAAAAATAAGATTTGAGAAGAGGATCTTGGGAACTTCATCCTTTTTGGGACATGGAAGGAAAGAAGAAAACAAACAAAAGAGAAAGAGGAGGAAATATGAGGAAGGTAAAAAGAAGCAAACAATGGAGAAAAGGAAAATTCAAAGAGAAAATAACCACGATGTCAAATGCTGCCTGGAGAAAGAAAGAAAGAAAGAAAGAAAGAAAGAAAGAAAGAAAGAAAGAAAGAAAGAAAGAAAGAAAGAAAGAGAGAGAAAGAAAGAGAAAGAGAGAGAGTTTATACTTTAGAAAAATACTATTGATTTTTAGTTACAGAGTTGAGAAAGTGTTTGCCAGGAGATGGAGACCTAAATGTGCTTATTAATAGATGGGGAAAATTGGTCAAGAGAAAGATTGTATTTACAAAAGAAATAGAAATAAACAGAAAAAAAATCTCAGAGAAAGAAAAAAGCACTATATCAACAGCACAGTGGGAAAGGTCAACTTCTGCCAGGAGGAGAGAGGCACTTTGCTCATGGAGGGAGATGAGAGAAAGTTGAGATCTGAGGGAATGAAGATGGTAACAGCAACTGCACATGGCGAGACAGCTTGCTTCAGCCCAGAGAGGTAATAGGTTACGTTATCTGCTGAGGGGAAATGAAAAGATTAAAGACATAAAATAGGTCACAGTTTATTTTTTCCTTCCACAGGTAAAGGATGCTTATTCAGCAAAGGACATTATTTCTTCATATTTCTACTTTAATAATATTTTATCACATCTATTTTTCTCCTCAAAGCATTCAATTTTTCCTGGTATTTGGAAAGTTTTCAGAGAAAAGCACTTGAATGACTGTCATTACGTCGCTAATGTTAACTCTATATGTAAAAGGAGTAAATGGTGATGACGGCGGTGGTGGTGGGAGAAATGCCAGATTCCACAGAGCAAGTCAGGAGTGCTCATCCTCCTACAGAATGACTATAGTGCAATTTTTAGAGATTTCCTGTCTTTATCCACTACATTAGTTTGAATGATGCCCTCACCACCCTCCTCAAAAAAAGACTTGTTCCCCGGAGCCTCAGAGTATAATTTTGTTTGGAAACAAGATGAAGCTATGCTAGTTTAAGGTAGGTCCAATCATTCTTTATGACTGATGAAGAAAGAAAGAAAATTGGATGTATTTACACATGCAGAAGGAAGACAGCCATGTGAAAACAGAGGCAGTAATCAGATTTTGCTGCCAGAAGCCAACCAATCCCTGGGGCTTTCAGAAGCTAAAGCAAGAAACACTTTTCCTCTACAGATTTCCAAGGAAGCATGGCTTTGACAACACATTGATTTTGGGCTTCTGGCTGCCAGCAGTGTGAGGAAATAATCTTCTCTGTTTTCTCCTCAAGGCAAAAAATTAATAAACCCACGAAAGGGGGAAAAATGAGCTAAGTCCTATAAAGAATGAATGTCTCCCATTTTAATCCTCCTAAGGAGCATCTAAAAATAAAAAGTACCCATTTCTACCTGAACTTACCTTTGTTGCCCTTGTGTCCCTCTCCAAATACACCACGAACAAAATTTCTTCATTCATTGTTGTAAGCAAAGTAATTGTGGATCTGAAAACCCTGAAAAACTGATGAAGACGGGACATGAGGGGGAAACAAAGCATCTTTAAAATCCTGTACATGAAGTACCACCAAGCGCCGTCAATCGAAAGGGTCTATAGAAGAGGTTAGTTGAACAGGAATGGGTTAATCACTTGGAATAACCAATGAGCAGGAAAAAAAAAAAAAACAGCTTACGGTCCATATATGTGTGTCTTTTAAAAGAAAGACACCAATTAGGACACTGAACCTGAAGCAAGGTACAGTGATGAAAGGAGTCCTGCGCTGGGGCTCCCCCCTGAGCTTCTTGGTAACTCATCAAAGGAAAGCGCTGCCAGGGAGTGGGAAGGACAAAAGCCCACTCTGGGCTGGAACGCTGCATTTCTGAATCTTACCACATGTTTGGAATAAACAGCAACCGTACTCTCTAGGCTTCGAGCATATAACACAGGAGAAAATAAATAAAAACTTAGAGATCAAGGTTTGGAATTGCGCTGCAATCACTCAGAAGAGATGAAGAGATCCTACAGAGAGCCATAGCACAACAAAAGCGAAACAGGAGTGGGATAGAACTCCTTTTCCTTGAAAAATGAAATTCTAAGTAAAATAAAGAGAGAAGTCTTTTTTTTTTAGAGAATCCTAAGAACTATGTTATGAAGTGGCCACCCACTGACAGTAAGAGAGTCAAAACCCCTAAAGAGTCAAAATCTGTTAAAAATCCACCTTGCCCAGCTTGTACCACAGGGCTCTGTGACAAAGAGCAAATACTGGGCTTTGAACCAGACGCACTCAGACCTGCTGGAACTGCTGCCGCACCCATCCTTTCCTAGCTGATGAGAGCATCGACCTCCACAATTAAAGTAAGAATCGATCTGAAGTTGAAGGGAAATGAAATTCTTAGGCACAGTGTGGGTTTCCTAGGAGATCAGCAGAGTAACACAGGACAGTCGGAGGATATCCTTTGAGACCCCTTCTCATGTCCCAAGTACCTTTGAAACACTTCAACTCAACCTCCCAGCCTAGCATGTGGTTTCTTGAATCTCACCCACTGTTCCTTCCTGACAATGTCCTCTGACCTAAATAAATTCTTAACTTTATTTTTCCTTCCTCTGTAAATTCTTTTACTGGCCAATGACACTAGCTCACAGTATGCCATCTTGTACAATATGCTGAATTCATACACATAAAAAGAAAAAAAATACTGGAGTGGAATAGAAAGGGTGACAGTAAAAGAAGTTATAGGGCAAATTATTTATAAAGAACATTAATTTTTGATTTGAAAATAGAATGGAGTCTTTACAAACTTCTAAGAATTTGAGTAGCAAGATCAAATGGACTCTTCAGAAAGAGGTTTCTTACTGCTCTCCGAATGGCACAGCCCACAGAACAAAAAGGCAATAAAAAAAAAAAAAAGGCAGAAAGCAATTACAAGTCCAGACGGGCTGTGTGTACGAAAAGAGCACGGAATCACATTAAAACAGACTTGCAACAGGCTATGTATTCCTTCCACAAGCTCTTCAGCCAAACCTTCCAAACTTTTACACCCCCTACTCCCAGGCAGATGTCCCATAAATCCTTTGCTTATAATCCATGAATTCGGACATTTTTTTAATCATCCTGCATGTCCATTTTGTCCTTGCTTTTCTGCATGCACAAATTGAATTCTGTACCTCAGCATGACAATCCCTCCTTTTTGCATAATATCAGCTTCTTCTCCCTCTCTCCTCCCTGGGCACCAACCTGGCTAAATCCCAGTGCATATGGGGCCCAGCTCCCATCCCCTTCACCTCTGCACAGGGGCAACTCAATGGCGCCAAACACAAAACAATGCATACCTTTCTGCCAAGAGGTTAATGGATTGCATGCAAAGGCTTGATGAATTACTTCTTTGCAGCAGGGGATAAACCTCCAGAAGGCCCTCGCCCAGCAATCTTTTTTTTTCTTTCTTACTTACACAGATAGTTACTTCATGGCCTTTTGTTCTCAAATTTGCAACACTATCATCCCTCAGCTGATGATCTTGTTTTTCTAATTCTCTGAAAATTTTGTTAGATTAAAAGAAAAAGTTTCAACTCACTAGGACCACATCTAGCTTTGTATCTGACCTTCCTTTCATTATTAGAAATCTATGGCTCTGGCTCTTAGCTAAATCCAATCCTCCTGTGCTGGTGGTCTCACTCCTGCTCAGGGCTTAGCCCTCCTCCCTCTATTGCATTAGACACAGCCCTCATCTCTCCAACACCTGTATTTCCTCTCGTTTACATTATAATTTTTCCTCTCTTCCACATTATGACTATTAGCATACAGTGTCATTTTCCAAAATAATCTTGCTTTCACATTCTTCTTTAGTTGTTTTTCTCTCTGTTCCATTTTATGGATGAACTTAATTTTCTTCCCTGAAAATGGGACCTTATCCTTCACTGTTTTTTTCCTTTTGGTCAGGCCCCACTGTTACCTCATCATTGCTATGCGCAGTAGTAAATTCTTAGTCTTTTTCTTCTTGACCCTCATCAGCATTTGACAAATTGCTGACTCTTTCATTGAAGCATCTTCTCTTAAAGGCTTCAAGAACACAACGTTTTCTTTGTTCTTCTCCTACTTTACTGTTTTTCTCTGTTGGTTTTTTCTTTTTACCTACACAGTCTATAAATATTATAGAGTTGTGTCTATAAATATTATAGAGTTGTAAGGCTCAGTCCTCAGACCTCATGCTTCTATTTTCTCATCTTTTCAAAGGTGATAAAATCTAGTCCTGTAGATTTAAAGTGTCCACACAGGATAATTGCCAATATACCTTCTTTTCTCTGATTTTAACTCTACTCTCCAAACTCACCTGTCCAAACATACATATTTTAATACCTACTGCAAGTGTCTTATTGATTCAAATTATATGAAATAGTATGTGTACATTTTGATTGAACATCTGCCATTCTACAAGCATGACTAACACAGATGTCTTAATTTCCCCAACCACACTCCCAAATTTTGCAGTCTTCCTCATCTCTGCTTTCTATTGCTTCAACCGAGAACTTTGACATCATCTCCAGCCTGTCTCTTTTTCTCCCCTCACCTATTTCATTACCAAATCCTTCCATCCTCTGGTCCGAGCCACTAGGGTTTTTTTTTCTTTTTTTAAGATTATAGCAAGATCGTTATTAACCAGTCTTCATGCATCCTATATTGTACCTTCCATGTATCAGCCAAGATGTAAGTCACATCAGATCACTGAAAATGTGAAAGTGCTGAGAACTTACCCTGCTAGGAAGATAAACTCATGAGTTACTCAGCTACAGCTTCACAGATACTGGCAGAAGGCATAAGACAACCGTGTCAGAGACAAAAGATAATGTAGCATTCACAGTAACAGCGATAGTCAGTACAACACTGCTGTCCCAGTTCCCTCAGCCCCAATTCTTCAAGAGGTCATAGCAAGCCAGGAATTAGCTTAGGCAGTGAGGTACGTGACAGAAAGCCCTCACATCACATGAGCAGCTGCGACAAGACTGCTCTTTCCCCTTCTCCACACAGGAATATCGCTATGTTATTCTCATGCAATTAAAAAAAAATCTGTTCCAGGAAAGAAAATAACTCCATCATCCAGGGCTGCTCGCTCTGCAAACATTATTTAAAATGACACTTCAGAGCAAATTATCCGCTAGTGCCTTTGAAGATGTACAGAAATATGACAAATCCAGGGAAAATTTTGTTCCAGCAACTACTTCTCTGCTTAACGCCAATTGGTATTATCCTATTTTGTTCACAGGTAAAAGCCAAATTCTTTATCAAGGCCTACAAGAGTCTAAGTAGTATAACCCATGCTCCTTGTTAAACTTTAGCTTCTACACTCTCACTCTCACCTTAACCCCAACCATGCTAGTTAAGATCCTTACTCGTCCAAAATCTAACCCCACAGCTCCCTTGACTATCTGACTACACATAGACTATTTCTCTCCCAGGATCCACTAGGCCCATTTTCCTCTGCTATATCCTGGGTCTAATGTTGCCTTATATAAGACATCATCTCAGACCATTATATATGAAGTAAATTATTATAAAGTAATATTCCAGCACTCCCTATCTCCAATTACCCTACTCTCCTTCCTTTATTGTTTATCACTCTACAATTTTTCCCTAAGAGAGGAATAATAAAGAAATTTTTACTAGATCAAGTATCACTTATCAAAAATGTACCCAAATGTTATGTTAAATCACTATTTCTCAAACAACAACCAATAATCTCCGGAAGACAAAAATTCTATTTCTATGGTTCCCAAAGATTTTCTAAGACAATTTCATTTTTTTAAATTTTTAGTTTGATAAAAAGTAGAGCATATATTCACTTGGCTAAGTAAAATTATATTAACAGTAATGTAAGCCAATATTAGAAATTCATGAGTATTTTTAATTTACAAAATATCCAGAGTTTCTCAAATCCGACAAATATGAGTTTCTTGCAGTTCCATATTGTACATTCTGTTGTGTTGCTCTTTTATTTTTTCCACTCAGGTATATGTCTATAAATTTAGAGAAATCAGACTATGTTTTTAATTCACTAAGAAAGACTCAAAATGAGGTTTTTCTTATTATGACCTCACTATTGAACCTCTAACTGTAAGTCAATCCATGAAAATTCTAAACATCCAAATTTCTATAGTCTTCAATATTTTCAGGATTTGAAGCATGAGCTTCCCTCTTAAAAGAACAGTCAGAATGTGGTTTGTCGTCTGTTGGCTTATCTCAATAAACAACATCTGTCTGTTGTGCACTCTCAGACCAACGTGGGCTTCAGCCTTGACAGATGAGTTATGAAGTTGTATTTAAAAATGACCACAGCTCATTCAAGAGCAGATCCCAAGAGGTCTGTCTCACTTGTAACTATTAGGTCAAAAAGAAGACTTAATGCAAAATCAACAGATCTGACAAGCCACAATAATTTGAAAGGGAAAGTTTGTTACCTCTGATAACTGCACATGAAGTCATGAAGCCAGAAGCCAGCCAGATAAGGGTAGCTGTATGTGTAAAGGCATCTGGAAAAGTGAGGCAAGGTAGGAGTCACCGGGTCATGGTTGACTTAAGTTTCCTTGTCTTTTATACACCATGGGCTTGGGGAACCTTGGAGGAAAGGGTTATGTGAGTTGAACTGGGCTATTGTTTGTCAGAAATTGTAGGTTTTGGAGGAGAGGTTACCTGGCCAAATTTTAATCAGTGTTCATTTTAGTCAGACAAGGCATGCGCAACATTCACCTAAGTTAGATTTTAATTTGTCCCAGTGGGATAACCTTTCACATGCATCAACACTTGTTCTGCTGTGTTCACATTGCCATAGCAAAATACCATATGCTATGTGACATGCACAGCAGATACAGCAGAAACTTTCTTTCTCACAACTCTAAAAGCTAGAGGTTCCAGGGCAGGGTGCCAGCATTGTCGGGCTCTTATGAGAACTGTCTTCCTGACTCGCAGGCAGCACCTTCTCGCTGTGCCCTCACACGGTGAAGACAGTAAACTCTCAGGTGTTTTCTCTCATGAGGGCATTAATCTCAACACTAGGACCCTAACCCCATAGACCTTATCTAAATCTAATTATCTTCCAAAAGCTTCATCTCCAAATGCACCCATATTACAGGTTAGGAATTCAAACATGAATTTGGGGGCAACACAATACAATCCACTGTGCGGCCCTTAATATGAATAACAACATGAGATGAACTCTTTCTCTCAGGTTGTCTCCAGTCAGATACAGATGACCCAGATACCCCATTTCCTAGCTTCTAACCTGATTTAATGTGATGTTCCTAAGATCCCATAGACTGAGGTGGAGTTATGGCATGGTTCTGGAATGTCTCCCAAGAGCCTCTTGTATTTGGATATTGAGGGACAATTGTGGAATCTGGTAAGAAACAGGTGAAACCTGGTCAGAGGGGCAGAACACTGAGGCTTGATCCAGAAGGGGCAGCCACTAGGACAGGACCTGGAAGGGTAGTTCTGCCCTTCCTGCTTGGCTTCCTGTCTGCCATGCCCTACACAGCTCTCCTGCTACAGCCCTGCCATGTGCTTCCTCCATTGCCAATCACCCATGAATAGACTGAGACCTCCTGAAACCGTGAGCTAAAATAAATCCCTCCTCCCTTAAGTTATGGCTCTTGGGTATTTCTGCCACCGCAACCAAAACATAACCAAAATAGGCAGCTAGTAGTATTTTGGTTGATGCTATTGGAAAGATCACAAGGCAAAATGCACTCCATAAAATGTAGACCTAAACTCAACAGAGATATGCTTCCACTATCGTCATATAAATGTCAGGGTCCAGTACAACCTCTTTTCTCCTAGAATTCTCATCCTGGCTATCTCATAAACAAGACTCAGGAGCACATTTCCCTCCTGGAAGGCTGTGGATGCTGATACTTGATGTGTGTTGCACCTGCCAACATAGGAATTGAACTACATGTTATCGATCTCTATGAAACATTTGGAGGGGGAGGATGGTAAAAATTATTATATCTGAAACCCAAGCTGTTTTGTTGTCCTCATCAACACCCTATAAATAAATATAACTCTTATTGAAATTTTCCAGAACTAGGCTTCTTTCCATCATTCTTTTATTTTTACTACATTGCAACATGTAGAAATTGTCCAGTGAAGGACAGATGAGTTCAAAAATTGCAAATTAAAAATTCAAAACTTGTTTTAAAATAGTAACCTGAAAAACTATTATTAATTCTCTTAGTGCCCACAAAACAATTATAATTATTCCTCTGACACTTCACTCAATGGTTGCTCTCAAAGCTGCCATTAAAAATATATAAGACAATGATGTCTCTAACAATATGTATAGTCTCACTAGCAAGTCAAATTTTTCAGAGTAAAGTCAGTCACCATTACTGGATCTCAAATTAACATAGATTTTTATCAATAATTACATCTAGTGTTGCTGAGGCCATAACAGGAGTACAAGCTAGAGGAATCTTTCTGCGTAGAGGTTTGACAATAAATATGAAAGGGCTTAAGTGGGGATCTTGACACATCAATTCCAACTACTATTGTATCCAAAATTGTACACACCCTATTTAGTCCTAGAATATCAGCATCCCATTGTTACTGTCTTAAACACTTAAATGGCACCCAAATTACCAATGGTACAAGATTGGTTAACTTGATATGCTACATCTCTACATGAAATGTCACAATGTTTTAGACTAATATGTAGTAACACTGTTTTAATATGTAGATGTTCTCAATCTATTGTTAAGTGAAGAAAAAACGGGGTGGGTTGCTGGTAAACAATATGTTATAATGGATGGTGTGAGATACAGAAAGAGACAATTGTTTGGAATGGATTTCTCTGGTGTGCTCCTATATTTTCCTCTTTTTAACATTTCCTAAATTTCAACAATAATAAAATTTTAAAGTATTAATCCTAGCTCTTTAATCTATATCTGTGTTAGTTTTCTTTTTTTAAAAAACAGAATTAACAGAAAATATTTATGTAAAAATTATGTTAGGGGATTTATTAGGTAGGCTTATAGAATCTGCATCTGCAAGGTCTAAGAAAAGAGCAATTCAAAATGGCTGACTGCACATGGAAGAGCTGAGTCAGTGGACACTCAGACAAAGTATAAGCCCCAGAGCAAAGGGTCAAGGGTACAGCCCCAGTCCCAGACAGAAGGCCTGAAGCTCACTGTAGAATTGCCAGTGCTGGTCTATGTTGATACTGATGTCCAGAGGCCATCGCAAAGCCTGAAGTTCTTCCAGAAAAGGAGGGGAACCTTTTCTGGTTTTGACCCTTTTTATTTGTCCAGGATACAATTCTACCACTTAGTGCCACCCATACCCAGGTGTGCAGCATGGATTTTCCCTCAGTCTACTGGGCCACTAGTCAGTCAGCCATAGACACCCCCAAAACTGCACCTCACTGTGGGACCCTGAGTAGGCCAAGGGATAAGGAAAAGTAAAGGGTGACTCAGACCCCAAGACTGGTAGAAGTGGAGCTCCTCTTTCGTATCCCAGGCCCAGGATGGCCCAAAACTCAGGTTTCACTTCTCCTCAAACCCCCAATTTTCCCCTACCTCAAGACCCTTACCAGAAATCACGTGATCGGGTTTCTAGAGACCCACTATGCAAATTAGGAGACTTTCAGACACCAAACTTCCTCCAATCAGTGAATGAGCCTTGTCCTATTACCCTGGCTGACCCTCTTCCCTTCAACTGCTTATAAGCCTGTCCCCTGCAGACAATAAATGAGCTGTTACACTGATTCAGTCTCCTAGAAGTTCTTTTTTCCATCGTACTCACAGCACTTTGAGACCCTGCACCCCCAGACTTCGCTGATTCCTGATCACAGGTGGCCAATGGTAGGACCCTGAAGACCCCGACACCTCATTGTTTTGCTAAGTGCCTCTTATTTCATTCAAGTCAACCAAGCATGATTAATGGTCACATCAGCCCACTTTAAAACTCAGAGACTTCTATATGTTTGACAATGTGATTGGCAAAGCCTTCTCAGATGCATCTCCCTGCAATAGTGTTCTTGATTTCATGCGTGTTCTTCTTAATCGATGTACATCTGTGATACACAATAGCTACATTCACTTTAGGGAACAGATATGCGTGTGTATCACAGTTCAGTGGTTTCCATCCCTTTGCCCAACCTTCCTACCTTTCCTACTCCTTCCTTCCGTTGATCCCCTTCTCCATCTCCAAAAGGTCAGCTTCTCTGTTTCCTTTTTATTCCTCTACATTTTGGAGGGAGGATGTGGCAAAAGGAACTCTTCTACAATCTTGACAGGAGTAAGAGCTAGTTACAACCACCATGCAGATAAGTATGGAAATTTCTCAAAACAGAAATTTTAAAAACAGAAATTCCATTTGACCCAGCTATGCCTGGGTATATTTTGAAAGAGTTAAAGACCTTGTGCTACACAGATATATGCTTATCTGTATGTGAGGAAGCAGGATTCAGAACAGCTAAATGCTGCAAACAGCTAGATGCTGAACAGACAACTAGAAAAAGAAAATGTGGCATATTTACACGTTTTCTCAACTCATTGCCTCTCAGTAAACACGTAAGTTCCAAAAAGGTCAAAAACGACTGCATATAATTCTTTAAACTTCCCAGGGGCTAACGAAATAATGCACACAAAAACTGCACCAAACTAACAATCACTGATTTTCAAAAATGTGATGAAAAGAGGCCCTAAATTTTTAAGTTAAATAAAAATGTTTCTGAATCACTGTTGTCATTTCTGTCTGATTAATACGTCCCAAGACAAACCTTCATTCATTTTTTCTCAAAAATCACTGCCAAGTTCCAGAGCTATTGCTACTTAAGGGGCTCTATCAAACTCTATGAGGTTATGTATCTTTTTTTTTAAAGAAAAGATCACCACAGCTCTGAGTCCTACACACCAGCTTGACCTGCCTAAAAACTTAATTGTGCTGAAAATTATAGTTCAATTTTTCTTCCTGTTCTATTAACATTTCATTTCACAAATTTTTGTTACTCAGCCAGCATATATCTTTAGTTCCATTACTTGAAGGCTGAGGCATGCAGGTCTTAAGTTCGAGGTCAGCCTGGAAAACACAGAAAGACCCTTTACTTAAAAAAAAAAAGTTTGTTATTATTCGTTATTATTCTGTTTAGTTCACAAGGAACTAAAGTTTATTCATTCACAATATCTCAAATAATAAACAGAGGCATATAGGGAAGATGATTAAGGATATAAGTGCACTGAGAGACTATGCCAGTCCCAGAGCAGGAAAAGACTTTCTAAATATAAGCACAAAATTTAGAAGCCATGAAATCAAATATTGGTAAATTCAATTATCTTGAAAACAAATCTCCATCTGCCTCCAAAAGCAATTAAAATACCAACCAAAAAAGTTACTTATGTCACAAGCAAAAAGACAATTAACTAATACTGAGAGAGAGAGAGAGAGAGAAAATCCTAAAATCCAAATCCAGCAAGAAAAGACCAACAACTCAATGGAAAAAGGGACAAATGTCAACAATTCACACAAGGAAAAACAACGAACTCAAACATAGGTAACAATGTTCAACTTCCCATCTAAGAAGTGAAACACAAAAACAAATTAGATCTCACGTTCACTAAAGAGTTTGTAAAGATCAAAAAATTGCTAGCCCACAGCATTAGTAAGAGTACAGTGGAACATTCACTCATATATTGTAGATTGGAGAGCAAATTATTTCAAATCTATGTAGAAAGATTTCACGATATGTACACAAAATTGCAAAACACAATGACTTATTTACATTCCATCACAACTGTTCCACTCGTGCTCATTTTATAGATAACACATCTTATTTCCCATGGATATGTTATGTATATGCTAAATTATATATGCACAAAATACATATTTCATCACTGCTTAACAGAAGATTATCAGTAACACAAAGGTCAATTAATAGGCATATGACTAAGGCCATAATGCTCCATGTATATGACAGAATACATGCCAGCTTTGAAAATGAAAGACAATATTTATATACTTCTATAGACTCAGTATTGCAAAATGAAGTATTTAATCTTATGCATAGGATGATATCATGTATCTAAACAAAAGTTTGGGTGTGCACATAGTATCATAAAAGAAAATATATGCCTCTGGAAAAGGATTAGGTGATCAAGAGATGAGATCAGAAAGAGATTTACTTTTCAAAGTGATTTTTTGTGGAGTCTCTCTGTGTAGTCCTCATTGGCCTCCAACTCCTGATCCCATCACCCAGCCTCCTGAAAAGCTGGATTACAAGTGGTGTATGCCACTGCACCAGCTTCAAAAGAAACTCTTTTGGTATCTTTGAATAATGAATTCAGAGCATGAATCTCCATTTTAATAAGCACATAAAACACACTTGACACATATCTTCTTCATTGAGTGGACTTCTTTGTAAAGTATATGAAAAGAAACAGGTATCTGAAACCCTAATGGAAGGATGCACCCTGAAATCGAGTGCCCTATAATGACCCTTGTAAGGAGAACTATGCTTGGTGGAGGAAGTGAACATATTTGCATAGTTATAGATTTAAAAGCCCCCATGAGAACGAAGATACTGAGGCTGTGACTGTTTCTGGGTTACTCTTATCACAAGATTTCATATTGATCAACATAGTCCCACTGGCAAGAATGATTACAATAGTCCCCAAGAGACCTCACTATAGGGGAAAGCGTATGAGCTGCTGAGCTGGCTCAGAGCCAGGACTAATCCCCGGCAGAGGGGCTAATGGCTGCAGAGCAGTGGCTTTGGGCAGGTTTCCTTGCTGAGCTGCAATGCTCTAAGAGTTGGCCATGTCTTACGTATGTGAGCGTGAACCAGAGCTGATCTTGGCAGCCCAAGCCTGGCACACACTTATGAAGTACCACACTGAGGAAGTGAAACCATTTTCTCTAAAAACATTTCTGTAGCCCCTGGTATCTTCCCCATTATATGTGGGTAAAGAACATTATTAAGGGTGGATAGCTCAGTGATCAGACTGACTACTCTGGAAGCACGGGGTCCCAGGTTCAATTCCCCCAGCACCACATTACATCTGTGCAGGGTGGCACATACCTGTAATCTTAGCCCTCAGGAGTCGGAGGCAGAAAGATTGTGTGACTTTGAGGTCAACCTTGGCTAAACAGTGGTTCCAGGACCAGCTTGGATTACAAAGCAAGTTCCTATCTCAAAAAAATTATATATCTATATATAGTTAGAAGCCTAGTGTTACATGGCCACAGCTGGGCTTAACAGTACAGGAAGAAACCTCTAGAACATTCTCCTGTAAGATGAAAAGCTATTATGAGAGCCACACTGATGGCACTGCAACTGTGAATTGAAAAACAGAAAATTACAAGACCTTCCACCTTTAGCAGCAACATGTAGTGGTGATGGAAGCACAATCCTCCCCCATAAGAGCTTAGAAAATGGCGATCTCTTTGACCTATGTAAACGCCCAAAGAGCTATAAATAATTTCAATATAATAAAATCAGAAAAAGCTTCTGAATAAATATACTGTACTTTCTAGTAGTTTTTGGTACACAAATTCTTAAACCAGTGTCGATGCAAAAAAATAAACAGGGCTGAGGATGTAGTCCTGTGTTAGTGTGTTTGCCTGACATGCACAAAGCCCTGGGTTTGATCTTAGCAGCTAAAAATAAGAAATACAAGACAAGACAAGACAAGAGAAAGCAAGGCAAGCCATCCTTTATAGCTCAAGCTGTTGAAGTAGACTATATCCTTAGCCTAAGAGAGAAGGGCTATGTTGGTGGCCAGCTTCAGGGACACTCAGGAAAAGGCAAACAATCCTCAGAAAGAGCAGGACCCAAGTACAGTTGGGCCTCTTTTTTTCTCCCCATTTTATTGATATGTATTAGTGCAGAATTTAAGGTATACAATGGAGTTGAGCATTTTGTGCACATACGTATCTTGTCAAAGTGATAAGGGCTTCCACGCTCTCCTTTAGTCCCTCCCCCTACCCTCCCTTCCCTCTCTTCAACCACCCCCCCTTTCCATTTGTCTTTCCTTTAAAGTTCCATGAGATGGTTGTGGTCTGGGTCTCTCATATCAGAGAGACCATCTGATGTTTCACCTTCTGCTCTGACTCACTTCACTAAGCATGATATTCTCAAGTTTCTTCCATTTGTCTGTGAAAACCTCCACACTGTTGGACCTTACAGATGTGTAGTATTCCATTGTGTATAAGTACCACAGTTTGTGTATCCCCTGGTCTGTTGATGGGTATTTTGGTGACTTCCATGTTCTAGCTATTGTTGGTTGTGCTGCTATGAACATGGGTATACATATATCTCTGTTGTATGTTGTTTTGGACTCTTGGATATATTCCCAGGAGGGGTGTCACCGGATCAAAGGGGATATTTATTTCTAGTCTTTTGAGAGCTCTCCATACTGCTTTCCAGAGTGATCGAAAGAATTTACACTCCCACCAGCAGTGCAGGAGGGTTCCTTTCTCCCCACAGCCTGGCCAGCGTTGATTGCTATTTGATTTGTTGATATAAGCCATTCTCTCTGGAGTGAGATGGTATCTTAGCATTGTTTTGATTTGCATTTCTCTTATGGCTAGAGATGTTGAGCATCTTTTCATGTATCTATTGGCTCTTTGTAATTGGGCCTCTTGAACCCTGGAATTAGAAGGCTATTCATTTACAATTTAGGAAATTAATGAAGTAATTCAAAACTATGACAAAAGGAAAACTCTCCCTAAATGCATAAGAATTGAAGGCTCAACACATGTCTGTTCTTGCTCCTAAAACCACTGAATGTGCCCAACTCTATGTTATGATTAAATCAGAGCTTAATTATGCTCCCCAAGCACCTCTGTTGTACTAACAGCTCCTAATGAGACTATGAGTTGAATATATTAAATTTAAAACCATTATGTGGAGAATGGAAAAAAATCATTAGTTATTATGCTAATGCAGTGATCTTTTAGACACAAGTTGATTGAGGACCACCTTCATTATACAGCATGGAGATGCTTGATTTAATGGCTTCCTCTCCCCATGCCCCAAGGCTACAGGGGCGAAAGCTACAGGGCTACTGGGCAAAGATAATGGGGACAAAAATCAAACAAGCTCACACTGTAGGAAGAGTGCCAACATTTTTTTAGTCTTGTATTTAAAATTACATAGGTTTTGGCTGCTTGAGAAAGGGGGTGATCACAGCCCAACCACTTGGCAACACCTTGGCAGTGTGATAACTAGGTAGGTTGAGCTTGTGATTTTATTTACTTGCTCAGGAGAATATTGAGACTGCAGCCATGTGAAAAGAATTTAATTCAATTATGATCTAAAATTTAAATTAGTTTTTACCAATGCATTACAAACTAATAAAATATCAGGTCATGTCAGTTTTATCTACTTCTGTGGAATGACAAAGAAGTAAACCGTATGTGGACATAAGAAATTTCGTCAAAGAGGTGAAAAGCCTATACAAAAGAAATACAAACCCCCAAAAAAGAGATTGAAAATGATGTTAGAAAATGGAAAGACATCCCATGTTCTCAGATAGGAACAACTAATATTGTCAAAAGGGCCATACTCGCAAAGCTAATATACAGATTCAACACAATACCAACCAAAATACAAACTATATTCTTCACAGAACTAGGAAAAAAAAAAAACTTAAAATTTATATTGAACGAGAAAAGACCCAGAATCTCTAAAGCAATTCTGAGTAACAAAGGCAAAGCAGGAGGAATCACAATCCCAGACTTCAAAAAATACTACAAAGCAACAGTGATTAAATCTACATGGTACTGGTCTAAGAACAGACAAGAGGACCAGTGGGACAGAATTGAGGATACTGAAGCAAACCCAAACACCCTTAGTCAACTGATCTTCAACAAAGGGCCAAAAACAATGCCTTGGAGAAAAGACAGCGTCTTCAACAAAACGGTGCTGGGAAAACTGATCTTCACATGAAACTATACCCATATCTGTCTCCACACATGAAAATCAGATGAAAATGAATCGAAGAACTGAACAACAAAACAGAAACACTGAACTTACTGGAAGACAAAATAGGCTACACCTTAGAAGACATAGGGACAGAAAAGGATTTTTTGAACAGATCTCCAACTGCACAAAAAATCTCAGCAAGGATCAACATATGGGACTACATTAAATTAAAAACTTTTTCACAGCAAAAGAAACTATCAGCAAGGTGAAGAGACAACCTGCAGAGTAGGAAAAGATATTCACCAGTAGCATGATCCCATCAAGAAGTGGGCAGCTGAAATTAAAAGAAACTTCATAGAAGAAGTACAAATGGCTGAGCATATGAAAAAATGTTCATCATTGGCCATCAGAGAAATGTAAATCAAAACAACATTGAGGCTTCACATCACTCAGTGAGAATGGCCTACATCAAGAACTCAAAAAAAAAAAAAAACAATTGTTGGTGAGGGTGCAGAAAAAAAAAGGAAACCCTACTCAACTGCTGGTGGGGATGCAATCTAGCGCAACCATTATGGAAGGCAGCCTGTAGATTCCTTAGAAAGCTGAGAATGAAAATTCCATTTGATCTAGCTACTTCCCTACTGGCCATATTTACAAAAGAAACATAATCAACATAATAAAAAGACACATATATATCCATGTTTATAGCAGCACAATTCATAATAGCCAAATCCTGGAAACAACCTACCTGCCCATCCTTACAGGAATGGTTGAAGAACAAGATGTGGTACCTATACATGATGGAATACTATGCAGCCATAAAGAAAGGCAGATATGAAGCATTTGAATGAAAATGGGGCCACCTAGAGTCAACAATGTTCAGTGAAATTAACCAAGCACAAAAGACCGGCTATAGACGGGTGTCCCTCTTGTGAAATACACAAAAATAAGCCCCTAAAATGAATGGCAGGGTAGAAAGACAGGCAATGGTCAGATAGGAAGGGGGTGAACCTCTGAAAAAGGGGTTGACACGGATGCTCACTAATTCCCTAAATCCCATGGATCTAATGTGTTACAGAATTTAGAATTCATGCATTTACAAAAAGAAATGTTAAATGTTATATCATGTGAAATTTTTACCAAAATAAAAGCAAATGAATAAATAAATTAAATAATTATTTAAAATAGGATATTTGTTTAAAAAGAAGAAATAACCTGTAATCCCAGTACTTAGGAGACTGAGGCAGGAAGACTGCTATGAGTTTAAGGCTAGCCTAGGCTCCACAGTGAGTTAGGACCAGCCTGGGTTACAGATTGAGACTCTGTCTCACAAAATAAGTAAATAAAATGAAATAAATAAATAAATAAATAAGAAAAAAGAAGACACTAAGCCTTATATAAAGCCTGACCCCATTTTGTAAAAATGTATACATGCTCAAACATTAATAAGTTTTTGTTCAGTGATAAGATTATACTTAGATTACCCATTTCCTTCTCTATATATTTTTGTGTTTTCAGATTTGCTATAACATGAATATACACTACTAACCTTAGAAAAAAATTAAGAGCTTGAAAAAAACAAATTTAAAATGTAAAAAATTCTATCTCCTGTTAGGTTTCATAATGCTTAGCAATTTTTTTATTTTTTATTTTTTTATTTTATTATTATTATTATTATTTTTTGCTCAGCAAAACATTTTACTGAACACAGAAGAGAATTTGGAAGTTTTCTCCAAATTGAATATTATGTTTCACTTACTAGCTCCTCTGGAGTTTTGGGCTACCATGGTTTTTCTTTTTCACCCCACTACTAATTGGTGAGTAAATATGTGAGTTCATAATATATTTCCCTGTGGCCACCACTGCACACTAACACAAAACTTAAAAGATAAAAAGTTACAACTCTTTCTTTAATCGCCAAATCTTGAGCTCAGTGTTGATACCGTGGCCTGAGGTGCAAACTCTGCAATACAGTTACGTTTGCTGTCTACCGTAACAGTCTTCTGCCTTCCTTAGTGTTTTACTGTCAAAGGTCTTCGGATATCACAGGTTCTGGGGAAACCTCATGCCCTGAGGCAGAACGGTCTACCCCAAGCAAAAACCCACCTTATCTTCATTTAACATTGTAGTGTACAAGGTGTATCTCTAGCACTCCATTAATAATGAATGGTGGTAATAAAGTTAGAAGATTGATAAATTAATGAATGTGAATAAAATCACAGTAACTGAGGAAAGCTCACAGATAACTGAGAGAAACACAATAAAAGAGGAAATAAAAGGTCAAGCTAAACATAAACAATATGAAAAAATCCTAAGGCAAAAAATTATATTCTATAACGTAAATAGTTAAAATTTGATTCAACAGAAAGAAACTTACCAAAATAAAATACTGAGAGTTTCTAACATCAACCAGGGAGTTTACTGTTTCTGAAAAAAGGGAAGTATTTTAATATGCACATAGAGAGGAAGACTTTTACTTTTCTAAAGTGAGAAACAGAACTGCTTCCACATTGCCCTATCAATATGTTAAGATGCATTTAAAGATCTCAGTGGTTGCCACTGTGGGTAAGAGGCTTGTCATTTTCAATAGTCACTACCACCCTTGTCTGCATTATAGTTTTTCCTCTCTGTTTTTTTTCCCTTATAATTTTGTAATAAATGCTGATGGGGCAGGATGAAATTCATCAATTATTAAGTGTGAAATACCTGCACCTCGTGACTCATTTGCTCTTCAGAATAGATTATCAGTATCTCAAATCATTAACAGGTTATATAAGGGCAAAAATCTTACATATTTTTCATGGGACTGAAAAATGTTGTAACAGCAGGAATTACTAGTAAGTTATATGACAAGAACTTTGTCATTTGCCCCTGGGGACCATTTCAATTGGGTTAATCTCAAACAAGGAAATGGGGCTATCAGGGCAAAACACTATACTCACTTGAGACGCCAGTTTCCCAAGAAAAAATATAACACTTACCAGTCTTCTTCCTTCTCATCCCTTTTCACTGCACTTAATGATAATTTTAATTTGGCAGTTTTATAACTTTGCAAGCACTGTGTGTATGTGTGTGCACATGTGTGTGCGTGTGTGTGCACATGGGCTTGTGTGTAAGGTGAGGTTACAATGTTACAAAGATAAAATAGTGTTTGCTAATCCCTAACTTAAAGAACAAAGTGCTTGAAGTGTAGTCCTGAGTTAGACCCTGAAGCAAGTAACTAGAAATGAAAAAATAATTTTCCTGAGTACTTAGAAATCTAAATACTTAGTATTTTAGCAGAGGGCATGACACAAAAGTACTCCTATTTATTTGTTGCTGTCTTTTTAAAATATATGCTTTTATTGGTGAGGTTTTTAATACATTTTATGGAGTTTTATAATACCTACATTTAAATTGTGGTATACTCACATTCACACACCTAAACATCCATGAACCCGGAATGTAAATCTGCCAACGATTTTGTTATTTCAAGACTTTCCACAGTGCAGATTACAGAATTGAGTAGAACCAAACTTAATCAGCCAAAGTATGGCTTGGACAAAAGTTACGTGTAGGGTACCAAGGAAAGCTGAAAAGGGAGAGCTGGGTCAGAAATAGAGATGGAAAGCTAGACAAGTACTCAGGGGCCATAGAGGGGCAGGTAGCAAGACAGTGTTAAGTCAGTGCGTGAGAACCAAGAGCTATGAGAAAACCGGAAACCAAGAGGAGGGGTGAACTAGAACCGGAACAAGGAGGACACTTCGGTCTAGAATAAATGCCACGTCTACAAGGCAGAAGTCCACGACTTCAAACAAACAGAAGTAATTCCCATATGAAAAATACCAAATGGATTCATCTGATTAATTGGGATATCTGAACTCAGCCAGTGTAAGTATGCTCTTTCAGTTCCTGGGACCCCTGGAAATCCTGTAAAAAATCTGTCTAAGAGAGGTGCATTATAAAGTTTGAGTGGATAATGGATTTGCATTAAGCTGTTTGATATTTTTATATTTTTCACACGCTTCCAATGCATTTTTATTTTTGTAGGAATATTTATGTAAGGACACTAAGTGACCATTTCCATCAATTACTTACTGCTCACAAAAGTTCTTCAGCATCGCCTCCCAGCCCTACCTCTCAGGATGAAATACAAAATTGCCTTCTATTTTCATGAACACTCAGAGGTCTTTCAAACAAAACGAGTTTTCCCATAGGCAACTAAACACTTTGGGGGGTGACAGTTCTGCCGTTTTAATGGGAAGTTCATGTGCGTTCTTTTTCTGTTTAATAAAATAAATGATTTCCCCAAAGCACAAGGAGACATAAGACAAAACCGAGATGAAAATTTGGAACATTTAGTTCATGACAATCCTGAATAACTGAAAATGACACATATGTATTCACCTTTCCATAAAAACAAACAAAGCAGGTAAATGGTGAGAATTTTAAGAGCAATAGAGACGGGCACAAAATCAATTGCTGACCAATCACTGCCCTGATTATCATTACTTCTCTTTTTCACAAGATTCCAGAGGTGAGAAGGCAGACGCTGTGAGGAGTCCCACAGCCACAGAGAGACACAGAACCAGACATCTTCTATCTGATTGTTCTACCATCTCTTAGAGTGTTGTTGTATGGTGAGAGCTGGAAATGAATAGTCAGGCCACAGAAGTTTGGAAACAGGACATGAATAAGGAGGTTACTACAAAGAATCCATCTGGAAATTGCTCATCACTTTGCTCACATCCAACCAAGCAAAACTGAGTCTACTGGGCTCACCTAGACACAAGGGGATCAAGAGCTGGAGTCTGCAGCTGTGGAGGCATGTGCCCAGCCACAGCTGACACTGTGTCCACAGAGGGGGCCCTTAGGTAAGATGCACACAGAGCAAAGAGACAACAGGTAGTAGGGTTCAATTAGTGAAGGACTGATGCTACCACATGTGTTTACAAAATCATAAGCAAAATTCAAAGATGAAGCTAGAAATAAAAGCATAAAATTGAAATCTATAAACAAGTAATAAGAATAAGTCATATTTGTAAATCTTAATTACATGAAAGGACCAAAAAGGAGATAAATGGGAGTGTAAATTATTGACATGGGATTAGAAAATTCTCACTCTTAAACAAAATGTATTTTCAAGCATTTTTTCAAAATTAAAGTAATTTCTATTTGAAGTTAAAACAACACCTTACTTTTCAATCACTAGAAAAGAGAAAAGAAAAAGCAGAGACAAAAAGTTCAATATTAAATACTTAAAAGAAAAAAGAAAAATAATAGAAATAAAATCATCCAAAGAGTTTGAGAAAAAATAAAGTTAACTGACTTATTTAGAAAAATCTAATCATATGAAACTCCAAAACTCATGACTTCCATAAAAACAGCGAAGAACAAATAGGAGGTGAAGGATTTTTCCAGGTACCATCAGACCAAAGGAAATAGTAATATTAATTTCAAGCAAAGTAAAATTGAATGTAAAATGGTAGTCATTTGTTGAAAATAAGCCAAGAACTTCAATGCTAAGAGTAGAAATATTGACATAAAAATGATTTTTGCTACAAAAATCTGAAACATTATCTTTATAGAGCACACATCAGCATTTTCCCCATTTTATTGATATGTATAAGCACAAAATTTAAGGTTTACAATGAAGTTGAGCATTTTGTGCATCTATGTATCTTGTCAGGGTGACAAAGACTTTCCCACTCTCCTTTTGTCCCTCCCCCTACCCACCCCTCCACACCTCCCCACCCTACCTTCTTGTTCACTTTGTTTTTCATTTTAAGTTCCATGAGATACTTGTGATCTGGGTTTCTCATATCACAGACCATTCAATGTTTCAATTTCTGCTTCTGACTCACTTCACTAAGCATGATGTTCTCGAGTTTCTTCCATTTGCCTGCAAAAGCCTCCACACTGTTGGACTTTATAGATGCATAGTATTCCATGGATACACAGACTGTGGTATTTATAAACACCAGCATTTTTATGGAACATATACTGAGGGTTGGGACCACTTGCCTAAAATATGCAAAGCCCTTGGTTTAATACCCCAGCACCACACACACACCACACACACACACACACACACACACACACACACACACACACACAAAATTAGCCAGGTAAGGTGGTACACACTTCTAATACTAGCACTTGGGAGGCTGAGACAGGAGGATTGTGGCAAATTTAAAGTCTTCTTGAGCTACATAGTGAGCTCAGGACAAGCTTGGACTACACAATGACAATCCTGGAAAAAAAAATTCTGTAAAAGTTTGATTAGTACAAGTAGTAAGTTTACTTATTAGAAAAAGTAAAGTTTATTGTACAGAGAATGTACATCTCTCAAAAAATCATGTAGTAAGCAATTCATGAGGAAAATCTCAGTAAACTCTAATTAAATCTGCAAATTAAATCTGGAAATTAACAGCAACAAAATTAAACAACATCCAAATCACTTGGAAATAGAAAATGCCCTGCTAAATAACTCTTGAATGAACAGAAAAATGTAAAATGCAATCATTAAGTATTTTTAAATTAAATGCTCTGGTTATAAAATGAAAGTAAATGAACTCAATTCAAATCAAAAGAGCAGGAGAGTCTTAGGGAAACACAATGTGTAGAATTGTTCACTCTATTCAATGATGTATTCAAAATATCTTGGCAAAGGCCTCATATGTTCTATAGCACTAGAAATGCAGGGAACTCACTTTTTAACAAGCAAATAAATAAGTAATCACAAAAACAAATAATTGTATAACAACACTCTGTAGAGACCAATGTTCGAAAGAAAAGTATAGTAGAATAAGAGGTCAGAGGGCTGGAGGAATTGCACAGCCATTAAAGCACTAGCCTAGCAAATGCAAAACCCTGAGTTGGATAAGAGGCTAGCAATCAAACTTGTTCAAGAAATTGAAAAGGAAGGAAAATTGCACAAATCATTTCTTGAAACAAGAATAACTCTAATTACCAAGCCAGAAAAAGACCCCACTCCCCCCCCCCAAAAAAAAAAAACTACAGGCCAATAACCCTAATGAATATAGATGCAAAAATAGTCAATAAGATCCTTGCCAGCAAAATACAGCAAATCATAAAAAAGATTGGATACCATGACCAACTGGGCTTCATCCCAAACATGCAGGTATGGTTCAACATGTGCAAAATCCATAAATGTAATATACCACATTAACAGATGCAAAGATTAAAAAAATAACAACAAAATCCAACACCTATTTATAATAAAGACTCTGAAGAAAATAGGAATGGAGGGATCCTACCTCAACATGATTCAAGCTATTATAACAAACCCTCAGCCAATATAATTCTAAATGGAGAAAGGCTGAAAGCATTCACGCTAAATTCAGAAAAAAAGACAAGGATGCTCACTGTCATCCATACTATTCAACATAGTGCTTAAAATTTTTGCAAAAGCCATCAGGCAAGACCAAGTAATAAACGGAATACTTATCAGAAGGGAAGAAATAAAGATATCCCTGTTTGCAGATGACATGATATTCTACATAGAAGACCCAAAAAATTCCACCCAAAGACTCTTAGAACTAATAAGTAAATTCAATAAAGTAGCAGGTTGTAAAATCAATACCCAGAATAGCATTCCTATACACCGATAACAAATCCAAACAAAAGAAATCGGGAACATAACCCCCTGCACAATAGCAACAATAACAACAACAACAACAACAACAACAACAACAACAACAACAACAACAACAAAATACTTAGGAATAAATCTTACCAAAGAGGTGAAAGACCTATACAAATAAAACTACAAACCTCCAGAGAAAGACATTGATGGGGACTTTAGAAAATGGAAAGACATACCATGTTCCAGCTAGAAACGACTAGTATTGTCAAAATGGCCAAACTCCCAAAGCTAATATACAGATTCAACGCAATACCAACCAAAATGCCAACTATATTCTTCACAAAACTAGGAAAAAAAATCTTAAAATTTATATCAGACTAGAAAAGACCCAGAATCTCTAAATCAATTCTGAGTAACAAGGGCAAAGCTGGAAGAATCACATCCCAGACTTCAAAAACTACTACAAAGCAACAGTGATTAAATCTACATGGTACTAGTATAAGAACAGACAAGAGGACTAGTGGAACAAAATTGAAGATACTGAAACAAACTCAAACACTCATAGTCAACTAATATTTGACAAAGGGGCAAAAACAATCCCTTGGAGAAAAGACAGCATCTTTAACAAATCGTGTTGGGAAAACTGGCTCTCCACATGCACAAGAATGAAACTAGATCCATATCTGTCTCCACACAGTAAAATCAGATGAAAACTTATCAAAGAACTGAACATCAAAACAGAAACACTGAACTTACTGTAAAATAAAATAGGTAAAATCCTAGAAGACATAGGGAAGGAAAGGATTTTTTGAACAGATCATCAACTGCACAAGAAATTTCAACAAGAATCAATAAATGGCACTACATTAAGTTAAAAAGCTTTTGCGCAGCAAGATAAACAATCAGCAAGGTGAAGAGACAGCCCACAGAGTGGGGAAAGATATTCACCAGTAACACTTCAGACAATGGATTAATATCTAGAATACACTCTGAACTGAAAAAACGTAAAACCATCTAAAATAAATAATCCTATCAAGAAGTGGGCAGCTGAAGTGAAAAAGAAAGATAAATGAACAACAAGCACATGAAAAAGTGTTCTTTATCATTGTTCATCATAAAAATGCAAATAAAAACAAAATTGAGGTTTCACCTCACTAAGAATGGCCTACATCAGGAACACACACACACACACACACACACAAACACACACACAAATTGTTGGTGAGAGTGTGAAAAAAAAGGAACTCCTCCGCTGCTGGTAGAAATGCAATCTGGTACAACCATTATAAAAAGCTGTCTGGAGGTTCCTTAGAAAGCTGAGAATAGAAATTCCATTTGATCCTGCTACTGGTCTTCTGGGCATGTTCCTAAAAAAAAATAAACTCAACATAACAAAAACACACATGCACATCCATGTTTATAGCAGCACAATGCATAATAGCCAAATCCTGGAAACAACCTGTACCTGCCCATCCATACAGGGATGGTTGAAGAAGACGTGGCACCTATCAACAATGGGATACTATGCAGCCATTAAACAAAAGACAGATACGAAGAGTTTGAATGAAAATGGGGCCATTTAGAGTCAATAATGCTCAGTGAAATGAACCAAGCAGAAAAGACTGACTATAGATGGGTGTCCCTCTTATGAAATGCACAAAAATACTGACATAAAAAGGCCCCAACATGAATGGCAGGATAGAAAGAGAGGCAATGGTAAGACAGGAAAAGGGTAAACTTCTGAAAAGAAGTGGACATAGCCGCTCACTGATTCCACAAACCCCATGGTTCTAATGTGTTACAGAATTCATGTATTTTCGAAAAAATGGTAATTTTTATATTATGTGATTTTTTTCACATTTTATTGATATGTAAATGTGCAAAATTTTAAGGTTTTCAATAAAGTTGAGCATTCTGTGCACATATGTATCTTGTCAAGGTGACAAGGACTTTCCCACTCTCTGTTTTTCATGTGAATTTTTAACACAGTGAAATTATTATAAAAAAGAGAAGAGGCTAGAGATCAAAATGAGGTAGGAAGGAGTTGCTATTTTAGACAAAAATACAGAAACTGTATGTGCAGAGGTGACCACTGAAGACAGACTTGAAGAAAATAAGTGAGCAAGATAATCAAATGTCCAGCTGAAGAGTTTGATGACAAATGCACAAACTGGTAAATGAAAAAACTAACGGCTAACCTTGAGAAAAAGATCTAAATATATCTTTTAATATTGTCAAGTAATTAAAAGAGACCATGCACACATCATTACAAAAGATCATAACAGCAAATATTAGAATTTTTAGAAGTAAATACATAGATGAAATGAGCAGAGTATTGAGTTTTACTCTGGACACAATGCGAGGTGTTCATGAACCTCAGAAATGATACACCCAGAAATGTTAGCTCAGCTGTGTTGTAAATTGCCTTTGACCCCCAGTAGCCTCTCCTAGCAGGTTAGCTGCCCTTCAGCCTGTGCTCAAGTTTTCCCACTCAATAGCCATTTGCTCTAAGAAACCCATTTCTTCCCTTACAGAGTTACTTTTGACACGCTGACAACAAAACCACAATCAGACAAAAATTCTGCACACAGACCCAGGCTTGCTCCATCCAAATTTTTATCTCAGCAAAATTTCAAGTTCCTTAAGACAGTATTATGAAAGGACAATTGTGAAAAACTGAAAGCAAATCATTTTATAACATGACTATGACTCAAAAACACAGGTGATATATAGTTTAATTTAAAATATTTTAAAAATGAAATCAAACACTAGAAAACATAGGAGATGGGGTTTTAAATCACACTCTTATGTGATGTGGAAACCTCGGATCAATGGTCAAAGAAGCTCCATTTTAAAGTGAATAAACAAGGAACTGCCAATAGCCACTTTGGGGCTTACTGAATGAAATCAAATCCAGACCTGTTCCCTTCACCCACCCCCAGCTTATCTGAAGAGAAAGCAAAGATAAAGGAAGTTACTGGACTCAGAACTGACATGACTGAAATGTGGGCTATCAGCCAAAGGCAAAGGGAGTAGGTTTTCCCGCCTCTTTATCCCCTTCAGTCCAATTGAGGAGACTCTCCAAAACAACAACCTGAAATATCAGTTGCACCTGAGAAGAGAGGCGAATGGCACCCTTGCCTTCGCCTGGACAGTTAGTGAGGAACAGATCCATTTTGGTTCTGTTGTGTGCAGAGTGGACTGTGACAAGAGAACTCGTAGGAGAGCCTGGCACATCCTCTCTGTAGGTGACTTAAGCAACTGGCAAGGCCAAGACGAGCAGAGGGAGCAGCAGAGGGTACCTCATTTGGACCATTTCAAGCATGCGCTGTGACCTTAAAAGAATTCTGCAAGAGGGCAGCTGAAAGGCCCACTAAAGAGAATTCAGATGTGTGGCCTGGGTGGCAAAGATTTGAAAACCCACAGCCTGGAGTCCACACAGACATTGACAGCAGCAGCAGTTTCATTTAAGACTCATTCCTCTCCTTTAGTCCTCTGATGTCCTGTGTCAACTGTCTGGGGGCCCAGACAGCAGGGGGAGGGAGAAGAAAGACCTGAGGGAGGAGGGGCACTTACATAAAAACCTTGCATAGTCTCTTGTTGCGATCTCCAGACACAGGCCCTGCCTCCTACTGGGCTGTGGGGAGTGGCCCAAGAAGGAAGAGCTTTGAATTTAAAATAGAATTAAGCCAAACAGTTTAACAAATGCCTGAAGACAGTAGTTGTGCTAGTGAGCTCTCCAGCACTATAACAAAATACTTGAGATAACTGATGTAAAAAAAATAAGGTTGACCTTGGCTTACAGGTTTGCAGGTTTTAGTCCATGGTCATTTGGCTCAATTGCACTGGGACTGTGATTAGGCAGCACAAACGGCAGCAGCACAAGATGAAGCAAAGCCTGTTTACTTCGTAGCTGAGATGCTAAGGACAAAGGATGAGCAACCAAGTCCCACAATCCCCTTGGAGGCCATATTCCTCACTGATTTAAAGTCCAATACATTAACTTCCTTTAACATTGAAATGCAAATGCATCTCCACTGGGACCCACCCCTAAAGTGGGGGTTACCAGTACTCTAAAATAAATAAATGCAGCATGCAATTCCAGAGATTTCCACAACAAAACAAAAATAACTAATGTTCCAAGCATGAAAATGTGCACTAGGATTTGACTACTTCTATTAGAGTTCTGTTACGGTGTTTCAAGTAAATGCTGTGTTTGCTGTTGAAAAAGAGAAGATAACAGATACCACAGTAAATGACCAATAGATTTTTCTGTTTGCCAATGTGCCTGGTAAAATAATTAGTTCAGAAACAAGTAATCAAGCAAGTAAGTCTATAAGTGAGGACATTCACCGCTCAGTGAACAGGTAAAAGATGTGATTGCTATTATGGGGAATACAACACTGAAATAATCAGCCCAAGCAAAACAGAAAGTAAGGGAAATGAAACACTGGAATATTCTTAACTGAAAATACAAATATAAAAACAAATGGGGCCTAATAATGTTGTTCAATATGGTGTCTCCTCATTCTCATTTGGAGAATAGGGTACACAAGTGACCATCAGAGTACAGAGAACCATTAACTCGGTAGAGTGATCGCGTTTTCCACTCCAAGCATAAAACTATTGAAAACACCTTTATAAATTTGAAGTTAATATTTCTTAGCAACCTGATATTTCTTACGATGAATGACAAAAAGGATTTTTATACTTGTGTTAACATTCATAAACAAGAAAGCATCTAAAATTCATTAGTTATCAGCAAATAAGTGTTGCAACCAGCAATAATATTTCCTGTGAAGTATAATTGCAGTGAGGAGGATTACTGTGAAAGATGAAGGAGGAAATAAATACCCTATTTACTGCCCGTAATATTGTAGCTAGAGGCTTTTTCAGTGGACCAATACCATTTCATTGAGTACCTAACTGGTATTTACTTCCCACAAGTAGCATTCACTGGTGAAACTCAAATAGTCTTGTAGAATACTCATTTATAGAATGAAATTACTTTATTCCCTTACCTTCAATAACTTACTATCACATTACTTGCTTATGCTAAAAGCAATCAAACTCAAGCTATTCCTTTGGCAGCTTCAGAGTCTAAGTCCTTTGCTATTTCAAAGCAAAGGTTTTAAGTTCTTTGCTACTATTATTAATTTTATTTTCCTCATAATTCCTGAAAGGTTAATATACATACAGAATACTCAATATTCTTACTGCAATATGCCATTGCTTACCATCCACTTACCATACTACATAGGGTATTTAGTAGAACACACAATTCTCTACACTACTTGTTCTACTTATCTCATTTCTGAGCTTAAAAAGATTATACCATTTCAACCACCTTGGGAAAAATACCCGTATTTTAACTGTTACAATATTTAAGACCAATGTCCATTGTGGTAATGGTAAGATATCTTAACAATCAACTTTCCAATCAGCATTCAGGTAACACTGCCATCAAATTAAATTTATCACAAGCAGATATCTGGGAACAAATTATTTTCCAACTCAAGTTTCAAAGAACTGTATTCTAATATATATTTCTTCTCATTGCATGCCTCTTTTATTTGAGGTTCTTTAAAATAAATTTAATAACTGGAAATCACATGAAGTCTTTACACCTATTATCAAGATTTTAAAACAAACTGTGTATTTTCTTGATTCATACTTTTCCATAAAGTCCATCAGCATAATGCACTTTCCAATGTTTTAATTATGGACTCAAATACAATTTTACTTTATGGAAAATAAAAGAAATATGGAGGTACAATAACAGTTCGTGTGCATTTGAAATTGTAAAATTAAGCTTTAGAAAACTGAAACCTTGGAAATATTTTTAAAATTATTTTTGGAGAGAAATGAGGAGGGGATTACTTTCTGGTTTGCCTAGGACAGTCTTTGTTTTTAATCAAATGACAACGTTTCTATATTAATTTAACTAATGGGCTGTTTCACATTTTCTCGTACGGAAAGTGAAGTGGTGGCTGTTAACATGCTGTGTTCACTCGCGGAGGCAAAACAGCCCGGAGCTGGTTTCCCACATTTCAAATCTATGCTTCCAGGTACTTCAAATGTAAACAAATAAGTGCTATTAATGATTTGGGTTTTTTTGTAATGCTTCAGTAATAAAAAAATGAAAATTTTGGAAGTTCACTCTGCTGAAAGGAAAATATTTGCCATTATTATGAATGACATTGAGAAAATGTCCTCATCTTTCCAGGAGTGGGATATTTACAAATTTTGTTGGAGGCCATCATGATGAAGAAAGTAACATTACTTCTACATTAAAAACCTAGTTTGGGATGCACACAGAATTTACAATTGCCCTAAATATATCATGATTTTCTACCAGTTAAAAATAAAGATTTAAAACTTACAAATATGTTACAGTGGTTAGAGCACTCTCCTTGCATACACAACGCCCTAAGTTTGATTCCCCAGCACCACATAAAAATCAGCCAACCATGGCAACACACACCTGTAAATGTCAGCACCCAGGAGGCTGAGGCATGAAGACTGCCCTGAGTTTGAGGCCAATCTGGGTTTCATAGTAAGTTCAAGACCAGCCTGGACTACAGAGCAAGAGCCTGTGTCAAAAGAAAAAAAGAATACGTATAAACTTCAAATGGCCACAAAATTTTGCAACAAAACTAATGTGAAAATCAAACATAAAAAGTATTTCCACATGATGATACGAGTTTTCTCTTTACTACTTCTCCTAAAACATTTTTAAGCTTTTGAAGATTAATTTTATACAGCAAACTTCTAGGTTTTAAGCAACTTAAAAGGATATGGGACTTTTTGTTAAAAAGTTGTCTACATTTTGACTATATCTTGCTCAGACTCACATGGAAATCTATAATAAAGTTATAAATGGGCTGAGGATGGCGCTCAGAGGCAGAGCGCTTGCCTGGCATGCTCAAGGCCCTGGGTTCAATCCCTGGTACCAAAATGAAAAAAAAAACCCCACTAAAGTTATAAATGATAAAGCAATTAAAATTTTGACACTTTATATGTTTTGTGAAATTGCAATAATTAAAAAGGAAGTTTGCAGGCAGAAAGATACTGAAATTTGTTCTGGAGATGTCAGTCAGTGACAGATCACTTGCCTCCCATGTGTGAAGCTGTGGTTTCAGCTCCTAAAACCACACACACACACACACACACACACACACACACACACCACACACCACACACACACACACACACACACACACACACACACACACACACACACAATCTTAGTTATTTATTTTTTGCTGGGGCACAATACCCAACATCCATGACTTAAGGAAGGAAGGGTCATTTTTAGCTCACAACTTCAGAAGGTCTCAGTCCCTTCATGCGCAGCCAGCAATGATGGAAGCACATGACAGAGGTCTAGCCAGGGAAGAGCTGTTCATGGCATGGCATCAGGAAGCGGAGGAAACAAGGAATGTGGAGCTAATTAATGTATACCCTTCCAGGTCTACCCCAGGCATCCACTCTTTCTAGGTCAAGCCCCAAGTATTCACCCCTTCCGGCCATGTCCCACTTCTTAAGAGCACATGGATCCCATAGATATTCCACAACATCCAAACATGGGAAGCTTTGTGAGCATTCTGGCTCCAAACCACAACACACATACATACAGGAAAGTTAACACAACCATGTGTTTGGAAATTTTTTGTCATACAATACCCACTATGGTCCAAATATGGCTTGTCCTCTCAAAAACTCATATTGAAATTTTAATCCCTATTGTGAGGTAGTAAGAGGATTAAAACACCACCTGATTATGGTAGTCACAGGTGAAGCCTTTGGGAGGTGATTAGGATGAGATAATGTCACCCAACTGGGACCTCCATAATCAGATATTGGTAGCTTCATAAGAAGAGGCGAGGAGATAGGACACATATGCGCCTGCCCTGTGTCTCACTATGCAATAAGCCTGGGATGCCAAAGGACTCGGCAGTAAGAGATCCATCTGCCAATTATGGCTCTCTTGCCTTTAGAGCAAATCCATAGCCAAAATAAGCTCCTTTCCTGCACGATATGTGGTAAAGTGTTATTATCAACAAGATCTGGAATAAAATAATACCAAAAGCAGATTCCGTATGAGAAATAGTTGGTAAGTTTACTTCACTAAAAATAAATTTTTCTGATCTGAGAAAGACAATCTTAAACAAAATTTTAAAAAGCTCTAGACTAGCAGCATCTATTTGGAAAATACACACCTAATCAAGATCTTGTGTCTAAAATATACAAAGACCTTTTAAAACTTGATAATTCAAAATTAATAAGCAAAAAATCTGTATGCCTCACGTAAGAAAATAGGTGAATGGCAAATAAACATATTAATTCTGAAAATCATTTGTCATTTGAGAATTTAAATTTTAAATAACAAAAACAACACAGCTATTAGAATGGCTAAAATCCAACAATTTAACACCACTCACTGGCACAGAAGCAAAGCAAAAGACACAATCATTTACTGAACAACGGTTCAGACACTTTACAATGTAGTTTGGTGAGTTCTTAAAAAGGTAAACATTCAGCAGTCATGTTCCTAGGTATTTACACAGGAGGTATGAAAACTCATTCACACACAGGTACACAAAAAATCTCACACATCAATACTTACAGCGAATTTTATTATAAATGCCAAAACCAGGCACAACCAAGATTTTCAATAAACGAGAGTAAATAACTGTGATACATTCAAAGAAAGAATTATTATTTAATACTGAAAAAAAATTTAAAAAAGAGTTGCTAAGCCAAAAATAATTCAGGGATGAATTGTAGATGGGTATTGCCAAATGGAGGAAGCCAGTGTGCAGTGAGGAAACAGTGGAGCATTACATTGTGCCACAGAAAAGGTGTGACTATACAATGAGATGCAAGGCTCAATGCCCAACAGGTACTTGGAGAAAGAAAAGACAAGTTATAAAGGTAAAGTGTTGGGAACATGTTAGGGTAAAGAAAATATTCTATATGATATTATAATAGTGGATATATGATACTGTATTTCAAAACCCATGGAAATTTACAACACAAAGAGCAGAACTTGTATATGCAGGCTTGCAAAAATCACTCAGGAGTTTGAGGAAATTCTACAATGAAACACAGAATGTGACATAATGATCTCAAGGTCTCCATCATCACATGGTGCTGGCAGTCCCAGGGTGGGAAGCCCTAGTACTTGTGCTCTGTGAAATTGGTGACCCAGAACCCTTAATATTTATTTGTATGTCTCCTTAGAAAAAAATTAATTGTAACTAACATCCCTCACTGGAGCCTCATGAAGGATCCCAGGCAGCTGTACTCAGACCCGTGCCAGCACAACTGACGCAGCTGCCAGGGACAGAGCTTGACCGGCTCATGGCACTACTATTGCAGATGGCTTGCAGAGGAAGCACCCAGGAGAAGCCATTGGAACCAGCTGGAAAGAACACTCAGCCATTCGAAAAATTCTCCAGGAACACTGACTGGATAGAATGCCATCAGACATTAAAAGATACAGTGCCCGGTGCCTGTTTCACATGAAAAATAGAGGGCGTACCTTGTCTCTGTACTCTCCCTCGTGCCACCCCTCCACTGTGGGACCCACCTGACAGAGAGAGGGTACCAGGACTGGCAGCTTCACTCACAACAGAAAAGCCTTTCTAAGGTGAATCAATTGGCAACAGTCAGGTCTGAAAGTATGAAGTAGATGAGCTGTAACAAGGAACCCCACCTCAGTGACACAGTCAGCATATTGCACAGCCAAAGAACAACACGCTCCATTACCAGAACATTGAGATGGCTTAAAGGACTACCACGGAAAATCAAAGGAAGACTCAACAGCAAGATGAGAAAACATGAAGGCAATATGCTGCAGAAAGCTGCCAGCTCACCAAGGGACACCTAGATAGAATGGGAAGATCCAAAATTCTTAGCCCTTCAAACATATATTTCACATACTGCAAGAATACAAGATAGAATCAGACAAACTACACAAGATACTTCAAGAACTTTTAAAAAGGTAGCCAAAGAAATTAAGAAACAAATGCCAAACTAGGAGAGCTATAGAAGTCAATACAGGAAATGAACGACAAATTCACTAAAGAATTTCAAAAATGTGAAAAGATAAAGGAAGAGCAACAGGATATGAAAACCTCCATGCAAAGTGTAGGGAAATCGAATGACACAAAATGAGAAGAGAACTTCTGACTTAGAGGACAACATCAAAATAATGGTCAAGACTTTTAACAACCATCAAATAATTCAATTTCAATAAGAAAATGGAATACAACAGATTATAGAAAATTCAAAGAAACTTAATCTCAGAATTGCAAGAATACAAGAAAAAAATGGAACTTCATACTAAAGGATTAAGAAACCTATTCACTGACACCATAAGAAAACTTTCCATGCATAGAAGATGAAACAGACACACAAGTGATGAAGGTAAACTGTACACCCACTAGATATGACCAAACAGAAGCTGAAACAAACCCAAATACCCAAAGTCACCTGATTTTTGACAAAGGAGCCAAAACAATCTGCTTGAGAAAAACTAGTATCTTCAAAAAATGGTAGTAGGAAAACTGGATTTATACATTCAAGAGAATGAAATTAGATCCATATCAGTCACCACACATAAAATTATATCAAAATGATCAAAGAACTGGACATCAAAACAGAAACACTGAGCTTACTGGAAGACAAAATAGGTAAAACCCTAGAAAACATAGGGACAGGAAATTATTTTCTGAACAGATCACCAACTGCACAAGAAATCTCAGCAAGAATCAACAAATGGCATTATATTAAATTAAAAAGCTTTTGTGCAGCAAAATAAACAATAAGCAAGATGAAGAGACAACCCAGAGTGGGAAAAGATATTTGCCAGTAACACTTCAAAGGATTGATATCTAGAATATACAATGAACTGAAAAACATAAACCCTCCCCTAAAATAAATGATCCCATTAAGAAGTGGGCAGCTGAAATGAAAAAAGAAAAATTACAGAAGAAGTACAAATGGCCAACGAGCACATGAAAAAGTGTTGGTCATCAATGGCCATCAGAGTAATGCAAATAAAAACAAAGTTGAGGTTTCAACTCATGCCAGCTAGAAGGGCCTACCTCAAGAACTCAAAAAACAATTGCTGGTGAAGGTGCAGAAAAAAGGAAATCTACTCCACTGCTGGTAGGAATGCAACCTGGTACAACCATTATGGAAAGCAGCCTGGAGATTCCTTAGAAAGCTGAGAATGAAAATTCCATTTGATCTAGCTACTTCCCTACTGGGCATGTTTCCAAAAGAAATAAAATCAACATAATAAAAAGACACATAATACATATACATGTTTATAGCAGCACAATTTATAATAGTCAAATCCTGGAAACAACCTACCTGCCCATCAATAGAGGAATGGTTAAAGAAGATGTAGTAGTATGTATACACAATGAAATTCCAGGCAGTCATAAAAAAAGACAGACATGAAGCCTTTGAATGAAAATGGGGCCACCTTAAGTCAATAATGCTCAGTGAAATTAATCAAATACAAAAGACTGACTAGAGATGGGTGTTCTCTTATCAAATTCACAAAAAAATGGCATAAAAAGGCCCAACATGAGTGACAAAGTAGAAAGAGGAGCAATGGCTAAATAGGAAGGGGGTGAAACTCTGAAAAAGAAAAGGATAATGGAAGGTCACTGATTTCCCAAACCCCATGTCTCTAATGTGTGACAGAATTTGAAATTCATGTATATGTAAGTTTAATAAATAAAATGGTAGGATATTAGTAACCTAGAAAAGAAGAGAAAGGATTGTTAATGTGATATATATGTGTACAAAATACCAATAACCATTGTGTATTTCACATAAACACTAATAACCATTGTGTATTTCACATAAACATTAATAAAATGAGAAAAAAAATCTAATTATATTGCGAGCATACCAAATAACCTCACTGAAGAAGTTGACAGCAGAACGTGATGTCAAAAATAAATTTCGGGATGAGTTTGTTAAATAAAAGCTAAAAGAAACTGTTCACAAGCATTGTATTCTAGTTGACATTGCTGTTCACCAAAGAAGTACACACTGATAAGTCTGATACTGTCACACATACATACTAAGACTAAGCAACTAATTAAATAGATGTAAAATGGTCAAATCTACTGCTGCCGGAGCAAAAATTTGCAGGTACATCAGGGAAGGGGGCTAGAAGGACTGACACGACAAACTGGGGTTGAAGACATTGTGTAAACTCATGCCTGCTACACATGATAAAAATGGTTACATATAGAATTCTATATATTTATACACCTATAAATTCCTACAGATACCATAGGTATTTATTACTAGTACACAACCATTGTTTTCTTGCTTTGTAGCTGGCAGAGCCAAGAAGCCACATCACCCCAGAACCAATAAATAACATCTCATACACAAATCTAGTTTTCAATATCATTCCCTAATTTACAAAAATCAGAAATCTTTAGAAAAATGACTTGTGTAGCAAATACAGAGAAGGAGCCAGAGGCATTTTTTACTAAAGGAAAGTAAGAAATTCTTTTTAAAATCCCACAGACTATCATTTGGAGGAAGAAGTGTGGCAATGGACTGTAAAAGTCAATGAATGAATACTATAATATAATAACTCAAAGCATAAAAGATACATCCATTGCTTCATACTAATGTGTAAAATTAATTAGGAAGAATAGACAATGCCATAGGCAGGAGAATTCAAAAAAGTTAGGTAGATAATACACCCTCAAGGAGGTATAGAATAATTTCTTACTCATTAAGATTGAGTTACACATAGTGACTACTTTTTTTAAAATACATAATGAAAAGGGGGGAAAATTGTGACTTACTTTGAGAAAGCGAACTCTACATAATCCAGGTAATTAAGGTTAATACACAATAATAAGCTATATTCACAATATAAACATTTAATATGATGTGATAAAAATTACATATTATCTCTGCCCTCTTCCTGTCAAAAATAGACCAAATCTAACTATGGGCAACTATGGGACACATTGAAATTGAGGGTCATTCTGTAAAACAGCTGTCTGTAAAACTGTCCTACTCAAAAGTGTTAAGCTCATCAAAACAAGCAAAAGCTGAGAAACTAACACAGCCAAGGGAAGCCCAAGGAGACTAATGACTAACATCACGTGGCATTCTGCATGGGATCCTGGAAGAGATAAAAAACATTAGGCAAAAGCTAAAAAAAAAAAAAAAAAAAAAAAAATTCAGGTTGGTGGCACCAGCCTGTAATCCCAGAACGCTAGGAGGCTGAAAAAAGAGGTTCAGCCTCACCTTGGCAACTCTGCAACCTAGCAGTCCTGTCACAAAATCATAAAAGGGAAAAACACTAAAGGATATGCCATATGAGAAAATAAAGTCATTACCTAAAAAGCATAAAATGTGGGAGGTGATGGGGTGAAAGTACAGAACTCTTTTGTGTGATTAAAGTTATCACCAACTAAAAACAGAAGTGGGAGTACTTGCCAATCCATTATGAGGCTAGTATTATCTTGATACCAAAAGGAGACCAAGTTGGCACAAAAAGGACGATTGTACATCAATATTTTCCATGAAATCAGATAAAAAATCACCAATAGAATATTAGCAAACTGAATGAAGCAACTAAAATAAATTGTAAACCAGGGCACAGTGGAATTTAACCCAGGATTGAACAACTGGCTTAACACTTGGAAATTTATCAGTGGAATCCATCATATCAAAATGCCATGAAAGAAAAATCATGCAATCATATCCACAGTTAAAGAAAACACCTTTGATAAAACCTATTATTATGCCATTATAAAAACATGCAGAAAGTTAAGAACAGATAAAAATGACCTCAACTTCATAATGTGTATCAAAAAAGATCCTATAGCTAATGGCATACTTCTGGTAAAAAAAAAAAAAATGTTTTCCTAAGGTTAAGAAAAATGCAAGACTGTCCACTCTCAACACTAACCACTGTAATAAAGCTAAATAATAAATAAAGACATTCATTCACATTGGAGAGAAATAAATAACACGGTCCTTATTTGAACATGGCAAGACTGACTGTGAAATAAGTCTATATCAATATAACTACTTGCCAGGCCTATTGGCACAGGCCTGTAATTCCAGCACCCTGGGAGTCTAAGTCTGTGAGGATAGCAAGTTCTGGCCCAACCTGGGCAACTTAGCAAGGTAGTGAGACTCTGTCTTAAATCAAGAATAAGAAAATGGACTGAAGATGGTAGCTCAGTACCACAAAAAAAAAAAAAAAATCAAGCAATAAAAATACCTAGTATATGAGTTCTGCAAGTTCACAATATACAACTTCAAGCTACATTAACGATAATTTGTAGAAGCCAAAATTGTAAAGATAATGCCATTTACAATTACTCCAAAGAAAATTATTTAGGTATATAATTAACAAAACACATACAGAATGTGTACAGTGAAAATTTTTTAAATACTGAGGAAGACTATCTGAGAAGACCCTACTAAATGGAGAAGCATACTGTGTTCATGAATTAGAAAATTCAGTAAAGGTTTCAATTGCCTCCAAATTGATATATAGCATTAACATTGACACACCACTTATTAAAATCTCAGAATGGTTGTTTTAGACATAAACAATCTTATTCTAAAGTGCACATGGAAAGATACAAGTTCAAGTATAGCTAATAAAATCTCAAAAAAGAAAAAGTGTCCAGGGTCATTCTAAGGCTTAGTACACAGTGACATATATAAGCAAAATACAGTGTTAAAGATAGACACACAGATTAATATAATATAATATAATATAATATAGAACTCAGAAATATATCCACATACATATCATTTTTGACAAAGAAACAAAAGTAATCATATGAACAATGGAGCAATTATGGGAAAAAAACACCATGTAACAAAAAAGAAACCAAAGCTAAAGCTCACATCTTAAAAAAAAAAAAAAAAGTAATCTCAAAACGGATGTGCTACAGCTTGAACTAGGAAAATCCCAAAATCTTCATGTATTTGGATGTTGGGGAATATCTATGGATTTCATGTGCTGTTAAGAGATGGGGCTTGAATGGCAGAGTGAGACTTGGGACTTGACCCAGAAGGGGCAGATTCCTGGGGTTTGACCTGGAAGGATATATACACTAGCTCCATCCTTCCTCACTCATCTGGCTTCCTGTCTGCCACGCTATTAATATCTCCTTTCCTATGAGGCCTCTGCTGTGTGCTTCCACCCCTGTCAGCCACAAATGAATAGACAGAGACTTTCGGAAAGAATTGTGGATAGTAGGTAATATGACCCAGTGACAAATAAGTTGACAAAGAGTATCATAGATTTAAATTCAAACTGTACAAACATAAAACATTTAGAACAATGAAAACATACAAGAAAGTCTTGATAATTTACAGTTGGACAAATAGTTTTTTGTGTTGGCACATCCACAAATTAAAAATTGATAAACTGAATCTCATCAGGATAAAAAACATGCCTCTGCAAAATGCTTTGTTGATTGAGTGAAAAATAAGTTGTGAAACAGAAGAAAAATATTTGCAAACCATGTATCCAGCACAAAACCACGTGTGTGATAAGGAACCATGCACCTAGAATTCATAAAAAGTGCTCACAGCTAAAGAATAAAACAAAAACAAAGCAATTCAGTTAGAGAATGGGCAAAAAACCCAGCAGGCACATCACTGCAGAGTATAGGTGGAAGGCAAGCAAGCAGATGAGAAGATGTGCCACATTTAATTGTCAGAAAAATTTAGAGCCCAACTACACACAATTAGATATCATGGTACACCAATCAGAACGGCTAAAACAAATATATGAACAACAGGAAAGCCTCATTTACTTTCTCAGGTTTACACCGAAGGAACCAGACTCATGGGAAATCAGAACGTAGAGCTGCAGCCTCTGTGCTTACATCTCGCTGGAGTATATTGAGGCTCATCAGGGTAAAAGCCAGGCCCGTGAGCAGCTCAGCTCAGTCTTCTAGATGAATTGAACTCTCAAGAGCAACAGAACCTGCAGGAGTTGGGGAAGCATAATGCTGAAATCCACACAAAGAAACTAAATCGTTCCTTATATTCAAGGTAAAAAAATGAATAGAATACGAAGTCAAAAGTTCTGAAGACAGGTAAACACAGAACTGGACAAGATGTAGGAAAGTAGCAGATTCAGGATGTGTGCCAGCCACCTGCTAGGTGAATGGATCAAGCACAAGTGAAAGGCAAAGTGCTGGATAGAGTTCAGGTCTCCAGACACTGCACAGAAGCTTAACTCACGCTTCAGGGAACCTGCGTGTTGGGGAAAAGAATCAAAAAGATACACATTACAGAAAAAGTCATAGGACCTAATTCTCCACTGTTGTAAGTCATCTTTGATTTCAGGACAGCGATGCCCGTGCATTTCAGTCCGGAACATCTTTCATAAAAAAGGAGGCTACAGGAAGACAACTCCTTCCACATTCATTATTAGTATAAACCTATTCTGTAAGACCTGATGTAGACACTCGTATTATTGCGTTTGTACACATTCATTGCATTTCCACCAATAAACATGACAGAAACTATGCTCCTGAATGCTACATCTTCATTTTAATTTAAAATCCCAAATTCAACCAAGGCATAAAAAACTATTGAGAATTTAATGAAAAAAGTTTTGGTCTTTAAAAAATATTTTTATTGGCACAGAATATTGATGAGAAACTTTCTTGAACTGTCTGTTACTTACCATATACTTTTAATGGCACCCTAATATGCTCTACTTTTTACTTTAGTTTCCTTAAAGTAAATGGATTTTTTATGTAAGCAAAGAATAAGATTAATACTTTTGATGTATCATTTAATGAATATAATTTAGAGAAAATTGAGTATTAATGACTCAAGGTGCAAATTAACATTTAAGTAAGGGCAGAAAGATAATAAAGCACAGACTCATTATGTGCTTTTAGTAATTTTGCAGCTTAATTCTTTTTATCATTAAGTAATTCTCACTTCCTTGTAGAAATCAAGTTTTTACTGTTTTCCAGCTAAATAAACTTTGATTTAAAACACTTAGTATCCTTTCATCACCACTTTTGCAATTCCAGGTGAAAACTTATTCTTTAAAACTTATTCACCATCTTCAGAAAAATAAAACTGAAATTTGGGTAACATCCTCTTTCTTCTGATTTCAAACTAATCAGTTTTAATATCAACCACTTAGTTTGGCGTAAAGAAATGCCAATGACTATTGTCTGTTTCCAGAATCAGGCAGTTGAACTTTATTTAGCTGTAATGGAAAAATATTACACACACACACACACACACACACACACACACACACACACACGTTATCTCATTGGCCTCCTGATGTGCTCAGTGTGACAGGATGACAGGATTTTGTGAGACATACTATTCATGATTACCCAATCCAAGCCCCAAATGGGCCTATCAGTGGCATGATTCAGACCCAAGATTGCAATCAACAACCTTACAGTAGCCATTAACATTCCAGTAGTTAATGTATTGTTTTAATAGGGAACATGGTCTCAAAGGTCAGGCTCACTTTGAAACAAAAAATGAAAGACTGGAGGAAAGGAGAAAGTGCTCAGCAATCTCTACATCTCCTTAGCTGCCTTATCAAAGAACAAGCTCCTCTGAAATCAATCCACCAGTTTGGCAAATGTTCATTGGTGTTGTAAAGAAGTCAACCCAACACTCAAATGCTTTACTCAGTTTTAGGAAGTTGGTCAGCAATCATCCCACAGCCATGTAAAAAAAAAAACATGGAATGTTGATGGGGTGAAAATACAGGATGAACCACAGTGCTCGATAACATAACTAACAGAGACTATCTAGATATTATTCTCTTTATTTCATATGACATCACAAAAATATACCCATATTTCAGGCAACTTTGGCCAGTTTTGTTGCTGTTGCTTTTTTACAATCAAATGAGTAATGTACATGTAGAAGATGATACACTAGGTCAGGTTTAGTGATGTACACCAGGAACTCCAGCACTCTAGGGGCCTGAGTAAGGAGGATCACAAGTTCAAGTTCTAGCTCAGTGACTTAGCAAAACAACATCTCAAGATACAAAATATTTAAAAAGAATTGAAGATAAACCAGAGCCAGTGACAAAGGTCTTTAATCCCAGTACTCTGAGAGACTGAAACGGGAGAATCACAAGTTTGAGCCCCATCTTGGCAACTTAGCAAATTAGCAAGACCCTGTTTCAAAATCAAAAACAATATTGGGCTGGGGAAATAGTCAAAGCTCAAAAGCTCAACGTGAAGATCTAGGGCTCTACTCCCAGTATCAAAGGGGGAGGGGAGGAGAAATGCAAGGGCTCGGGGCTAAATTTCCAGTATCTTTTTTTTTAAGAAGAAGGAAGAAAGCAAAGAAACATTAGATATAAAACAGACTTTAAAAATTAAAGATATCATTTTTTTAAAAAAAGCTACATGTGAATACTGTGAATTAGGTTCCTCTAAGTATCACAATGGTGAGAAGAATCACAGGCAAGTAGAACACTAAATGAGCTAACAAAGATCCCAGTGAAATCCCACGCACTCAGAAAGATCCAGCAAGATCCCAGTGAAATCCCACGCACTCAGAAAGAGCCAGCAAATGCCTTTTTTACAAAGAGGATTTGACCTTCATAAGCCAGTATCTGCAAAGTTTTAAAGAGTTTATAAGCCACTCAGATAAATCCTTTTGCAAATGAAATAATTCTTTCATTGGCACAGCTCGTTCAGGCAGAAAAATAGAAACATCACTCCAAAAAAAAAAAAAAAAACTTGAGATTCCTTCCAGTCAAAATGTGTAAAGTAAAAGTGCTATGTAATTAATAAATAAATTGTTGTAGAGTGTGTCAGCAAAATCTCTCAGCATAGCACTATTAACCAGAACCACTACACCAAGCGATGTGAGGTACACATTTGTGCTCAGGAATCCCCAGTGTACTCATCTGTAAAAGGGAAAGGGCTTTTGACTAGATCAGACTTAATACAATTCCTCAAAAATTTAACAAAGCATTTTCTTATTACACAGGGAATATGCATTTATTAGAGGAAAAAATTGAACAAATTAGCAACAAGAGCACCCAATTCTTACCAGAATCAAGGCCATCTTCTTTGAAAGCTTTTGTATTTTCCCAAACAGTAGGAAAGAGATTTGCAGGCATATAAGGGATAGAATTCCATCATAAATTTATCCAGTTGTTTTGCACCTAAGGCCATTCTAGGCTTGGGTCAGATACTGTCTAAGCTACTCTCAATGATCTGCTTACAAGTTTTTCCCTTTCAAGTAAGCAAATCATTTAGACCCTTTCCAAAATAAATGCCTGGGCAAAGTGGATTTCTAATAATCAGGCTTGGCAGACACAAACTGGAAATTACTTCAAAGGAAAATGATTTTCCCCTTCAATCACAAGACTTTCTTTGGCCCACTGAAGTACTAAGCAGAAATTTGAGTATGTTTTTGTTTGTTCAGAAAATCCTCATTTTGCTTCCTTAATAAAATTATTAAAAGAACTATAAACCATAATTCCAGATAAGAGTGTTGCAATATCAATTGTTTAGACACTACTTCGTAGCCTAAGTTCTTGTTATATTGAGCTTAGGAAAGCTAATTTCATTCATCAGTCCTATTTTTTTCCAGAATATCTGTCATGTATCTAGTGTGCAAAAAATTCCCAGTCTGTAACCTGGATATCATGAGGATCGTCTAAAATACTCATATTCCATTTGGCTTTTTGGCAGTCACCATACCATAAACACCTTTCTATGTGATTAAAAATACTTCTACATATTTTTAAGGGGAATTAAATTTCTTGTTTGCATATTACAAATGTAAAATCCCTTCCACTATTTCATTTTGAACAACTTAAAATCAATGTTTCAATTTTTTAGCACTAAAATAGAATAATTTTTAGCACTTGTGAAAAATTAAGAGAAAATTAACACATGTCTTTTGTCACAGTGCTGGATAGATAATACTGAATTTTATCAGCTGTAGGGGTTTGTTTTAATTTAGAGAAAATTATAACCAGGAAAATTAAAATAATCTACAATCTTACCCAATATGATTTTCAAACACTTTCAATCTTTTTGAGGTCTTCCTCTCTCTTTCTCTCTCTCTCTTTCTCTCTCTCTCTATATATATACACATATATACATATATATGGTATAAATTATAATTTTATGTATAATGCTTTTCAGAATGTTAAATACTTATTTGTTTTTGGAATATTAAAAGTATTGGGGAATTAATTAATTTAAATATGTGGTTTCATTAAAAAAAACCTTACTATATCTAGGTTCAGCCAACAGAATATTTGTCTCCTATATTATTTGACATATTAAAAACCTCAATACTAAAAATTTTTTAATATTTTTCACAGTATATAATAATATGATCTAACATATAATTTTTAAATTTTGTAATGTATGTGGAGAATTCTCTCAATTAAAATAGTCTGCCTGCAAACAACAGATAATGTAATTCAAATTTAACAGCGAAGATATATCTTCACCTAACAGAGTCAAGGCATTCGTCAAGTTTGCATTGACCAACATTATCTCATTATTTAGGTCTATGTAGGGCTTGATTTCTCTTGCCCTCTTCCAGGTTTTGGAATCTTTCCATTCTAGTATGCAGAAGTTCTCCATGTCACGTCCACACTTGGGAATGGCACAATGGCACAAGGACCAACAGTGTTTCCTTTCTGCACTTTTTGGAAGTTCACAATGGACTGATAAGCACCAGATTTACCTTCCTCCAGTAATTTTCAATAAAGCAGGAAAAATAGATAAGGTGAATGTGTTCAAGTATTTATACAAAAAAAAGTATGAGGCTCTGATCTCTGAGCACATGTAAATACAAGTTTCACTTTCACTATGGTGTTCAGCCTACATGCATTTTCATACTGCCTCAAAGAGAAGTAGAGCCTGATTCAGTCTCCCCTGCTACATAATATAGTATTGGCATTGAGGATTGCTGAGACAGGAACAACTTGCTAGGTTGGATGCTACAGAGAAGGAGGTAATGTAGAAAAGGAAACACAAAAGACTATCGGGAGTTAGTGTGAGCCCTTCTCCAATTCCTCAGTTGTGCAAGCACTGGATCAAATCTGCAAGACCTGACAGGAGTCTGCTAGTTTGTAAACCAAGTGAAAATCTCGAAATTCTGAGATTCTGACAACCCAAAGACCCTCCACAACTCTCCAAATATTAAATCTACTCAGCTATTTTTATGTGACTTTGGATGTATTTAGCTGTAAGTAAAGCTGGCAATAATGCCTCAAAAGAACCAAGCAAAGGGGCTGAAGAAATAGCTCAGCAGCTTGAGTACTTGCCTAGCAAGCACAAAGCCCTGAGTTCAACTCCCCACCCCACATAAACTAGATGTGTTGCTGCACTAACTGTAATCTCAGCTCTTGGGAAGCTGAGGCAGGAGGATTGTCATAACTTTGAAAACACCCTAGGCAACACATTAAGTTCAGGGTCAGTTTTGGCTACAAAGCAAGACCATATCTATGAAGAAAAATAAGCTAAATTAATTTTCTGCCAATGGAAAAATCAACAGTCTATAAAGACAATGTATTTTAGACTCTCAACAATTATAACACATTATCCAGCACAATTAAAAACTACTAGGCATATAAAGAAGTAAGAAAATTTGACTTAAAGCAGAAAAAAATAGTCAATAAAAACAGTTCTGAATATTATAAAATTTATAAAAATGCTGGAATGAAAGACACTTAAAATATCTATGATCATTTTACCACATCATGAAAAGTTTGTTGGTTTGTTACTTTGTCTGTTTCAAAGTAAAAAAGAAATCCACCTCCTAATTTTCCAAATATAAAAGAAATATTGCAATTTGGCGTCAACACTGTCATCACCCTAGATATAAAAATGGACAAAAGACAGGAAGCAGATCACATTCATAAATCCTGACTATGAATAACCCATGTTTTCTCTGCCTCATAATGATATGGTGATGCTGGAAGACAGAAAAGTGGAATGTTAGTGAGCAATATTATTTGAAGCAGAGCTTGATGTTGCAATAACCACTCATTTTAAAGCTCAGTGGGGCACACCTGTAAGGCTAGCATTATGAGAGGCTGAGGCAGGATGATTCCAAGTTTGAACCCAAGCTGGGTAACTTTGTGGTCTGGATCTGGAATGTCCCACAAAGGTCTCATGCATTTGAATGTTATAGATTATCTATGGAACCAAGTGCTATTAGGAGACTGGGGCCTGGTCTGGAGCGGTAGTTTATGGGCATGCAGTGAATTATAGGTGTGTGGTGGAAGACAGGTGTGTGGACTAGATTACAGGTGTGTGGTAGATTAGTGCCTTAAACCTGGAAGAGGAGGAACACTAAGGCTGGACCCAGAAGGGCAGATTACTGGATCAGGACTGGAAAGATAAATGCAACTTCCTCCCTTTCTCGTAGACTTGACTTGGCTTCCTGCTTACAAGTCATGAGGAGCTCCCTCTACCTCCCTCTGCATGTGCTTGAACTGTTGCAGGCTGCCCCTGTGCAGACTGTGATCTTCTGGAACTGTGAGCTGAAATAAACTTTCCTCTAAGTGTGTGGATGTCAGGTATTGAGTCACAGTGACAAAAAAAGTAACCAAGAGAGCAACTTCATAAAAATAAAAAGAACTGGGGATGCAATTTGGGGCAATGGTTCTAGGTTCCAACCCTAGTACAGGGGAGGGAGGAATCTTACTCCCTGAATTAGTGAGGGTTTAGTCAGAAAAAGTAGAATCTAGAACTCATTTTTGTTTGAAGCAACAACATTTTACATACAATAAATCATAACACCATACTTAGTTGGGAGGACTCCATAATTAGTGTGATTCCAAGGGAGTGGAATGATGGAATGAAAGTCAGAAAGGTCAGAACTAACTCTTGGAACTACCCATGTCTTTGACATAAGAAGTCATTAGCACTGCCAGGTACAGCTACCAGTGAACACAGCTGCTCTTGCATCAGGATGTCATTTTCAAGTAACTGCCTGGAAGCCTCTCCAAAATTTCCAGTTGCCCTCATGCATATGGCCACGACTGCCAAGGCAGCAAGAGAATATAGGTGCCTCTAATTGGCAGAATATAACCCCAACTACCATGGGTCAGGATTCGGAGGATTTGGTTCCCAAGTGTCTAATTTCTATTATGTAGGGAACATCCTAGAAGAAAGCAATGATTTAGAATTAACAGTAGGCTGTCACAAATATGACCTGTCCATCAATGCTTATAATAAAGCTTCCCACTTGTAAAGTATTTTCACATAGTATTTTCTTACTTGAGCTTAGCAGTAAAATTATGGGCAGATTTTATGACCTTATTCCACAAAGAAAAAAGCTGAAACTCAGAATGATAGCAATTTTCCTTTGCTGTATTTAATCAACAATATACTAATTGGCCTTAAAACATTGGGCTGGATTTTAGAAGATACATTCTAATGAAGGAAATTATTTGACTATAAGATCGAAATTTTAGTTTCACATCAATTGATGTTTGTTAATGAAGGCTGCTAAGAATGTACACCAATGTGTTTATTATTAATATTTATAACTCTAGTCTAATGAGAAACAATTATTTATACTTCTCTTTCAAATATGAAAAACACTTAAAACTTATGTAATCAAACTTTATCTACATACCAATAATCATAACTTCTAAGATCAAATTGGACAGCATTCAGAAATGTCTTTAATATTTCATTAACAAACCAAAAATATAAAGTAGCAATGAACTATCAAAATTATTGAGATAAACAGAACAAAATAGACTTTGTGTATTCTGGGGCATTTAACAAATAAGTCAATACAACCTACAATCACACATCATCAAGTCTCATGGTGATCTATAAAATCCATACGTTCTACAACAAACAACACTAACAGAAATGCCAACTTTTAATAGTCTAATTTCTACATTTCCATATATTGATACATTTTAACTACAATTTTGCTAAATTTTGGAGAAGAAAATAATTTACACATTAGATATTTGTGTGATTATCATATCAATGCTATAACAATAGAACAAGATACATATTTAATAATTAGGTAGCATGAGAGACAATGCTATTGCTAGGTTGTCTCTGGGGACAAATTGTCAACTAAAAAGACAATGGAACTTGCAATCAAAAAGTTAGAAAATGTACTGTAAAGTGGGAAAGTTGTATCTGATTATCTAATTAATTTTAATTCTATTATGATCTAGACATATAACTAAAGTGCCCTTCACCCTGCTTGTTTCTCCCTTCCTTCTGCACTTTATTCTGCCCCATTTTTCCTCTTTCCCTTCTGTTTCTTCCCCTTTTATCCATTTCCTCTTCCTCTAGCTCCTCTTCCACCTTATACTTCTCTGTCTCCCTTCGTCTCTCCTCTTTGTCTCTAAGATCTCCCACCAACTAAAATTGACAATACAATAGAATGACCTTCGGAAACAGAAAGCTTTTTAGCACAGCAGTGATGTAAAAAACAATTTTTAAAGTGCAGTAGTCTTTCAAAATCAGTTCTTAAAAACTCCTTTTTTAAAGTATGGAAGGAATGTCTTCTAGGAATTAAAAAGTGTTCCTTCTATATATTTAAAAACCTTTCCTTCTGTCAAGCTGCATATTAGGTACTTATCTACGTCAAGATGCAAACCCAAGCCAGACCTAGCGCAGAGCATGCTGCCTTCCCTGGCTTCTTCTCCTTGGGGATACTCTTTTAGGTCTGCGCTCTGGTTTACTTACAGATTGCCTGTGAATTCATCTACTCAAACTAATTATAGGGACGACCTCAGTTTGACTTCAAGTCTCCTTATCTCCTTCTGACACCATTACATCCTCATTTACCACCTTGTTTTGCAAAGCAGACAGAGGAAAATTGCTGCTCTATGGGCACCTCTTCACCTCATTTATGAATCTTTTTACATAATTGGGGAGAAACATTCTATGCCATTCTCAAAGAAAAGAGAATGATCCTTCTATCCTCATTAATACTTTGTCTCTAGAAGAACTGAGTGGAAGAGGAGAACAAGTGAAATAAAAGCATGTGAGAACAGAAGGGATCTCGAATTGTAACCACTGTGAATTTTTATTAAGCAGCTAAGAGAGCCTAGTGACCCACAGCTTTGACAAACATTTTTGTGGTATATAAAGTTTGATCAGCAATCTAAATACACATTTTAGTAACTGGTACTTAAGCCATTTACCACACTTAAAACATTTTGTATACTATATATTTACTACTTCTAACAATTTTTTAACTATTAATTGGGTCTTACAACAAGCCTACAAAGATATCTAGATAGATTTCTTCTTTATTTATAAAAAGTAATACAGGGGTGAAAGGTTCAGCTTAGTAGTAGAGCACTTGCCCAACATGTTCAAGGCCCCAAGTTTGATCTTCAGCGCTTCAAAGATATACATACACAAGTATATTACTAAACCCAAATTCATTGTAAACACTATGTATTACATTTGTATATTAATAAAAATACTGGGGAAAAATTCAAACAATTATTTGAAGATTCAAATACTTTAGTATATGGGACATAATGCAAAGGTCCCTATTGTTCAAACACAGAATCTTTTCAACTGTTTCCCTATGCATTTATACACACATATACATGGGTATGCACACAACAAGAGATATAAGATATTTCTGTGTCACTACACATGCAATTTCGTGAAGCTCTTTTTCTTAATACAAACATATTTTAAAATGTTTCTGTGACAGTACCAAAAAAATTATTAAAAATTTCAGCCAGCCACACAGAGGTCAACAAAATAGTCATAACCACAGCTAAGGGGCTGGAGGAATGGCTCAGCAGTTAAAGCACTTGAGCAAGCGCTAAGCCAAGCGCCAAGTACCCAAGTTCGATTCCCCAGCACCACATAAGCTGGGCGTGGTGGCGCACGCCTGTAATCCCAGCACTCGGGAAACTGAGACAGGAGGATTGCCGTGCTAGCCTGAGCTTTGACGTGAATCAGGACCAGCCTGGACCACAGAGCAAGACCCTGGCTCAAAAAAAAAAAAAAAAACCCACACAGCTAAGATTTCCCAAGGTATGGATCAAGGTTTATTCATTAGGATAGGCTAAGAGCTATAACCAAACTAAAACTGCAATACTTCATCTGAGCTTGGGTGTAACGGCCCAACGGGTTGGAAGAGGGAGTTCTCTTTTACATGATCACTAATGGATCAAGCTTTTTCCTTCCTCAAGGTCACCCAAAAAACAGAAAGATGAGAGAGAAAATGCTAAAATACAGGCACTCTTCAGTGACTTTCATCCCTTCTATTCACATTTTACTGGCAAAACCTGGTCAATGTAAACCAAAAGGGACTGGGAAAGTTAGTTGAGTTTGTGCCAAAAAGTAGAAAGAGGCTAGGTGAGCATCTTGTCAGTCTCTACTACACAGAGTAACTATGTATTTTCCACAATTTAAAAAAATATGCTACAAGAAAATCCCTCTAGATACATCTTTCTACACTCTGTCAACATTACTTCAAAATAGATATCTAGAACAGGAATGGTTAGGCAAAAAAAAAGTAGATATATTTTCTAAACTCATTGGTAAAATGAGAACTTTTCAGTACACATGATACCTTTCTAAAATAGAAGAATACTTTATCAGATTAGAACAGCTTTCTAATACACACTAAGAAGACTTAAGTGAAATGACCTAGGTATGGAAGATTAATATGTTAAACACGGTATGGTTTCTCTGACTTGGAAAACCCAGAACACAGACATTCTTTGGAACCACATGAAGTGATGGCCGGAGTTGGGGGAAGGAATAGGGAGGGGGCGGGAGAGTAGAAAATGGGAAGGGATTGTAAAGTCGATATGACACATATGTGTACGAAACACCCAAATTCATTGTAAATACTATGTATTACATATGTATATTATTAAAAATAGTGGGGGAGGGGAAGGTCCCATTCAAAGGATTGAATGAAACAGATTGTAGAACCTGGCATTTGTCATTAAGGACATTTCTCTTCTCTCTGCTATACTCCACCAAGACCCTCCACTTCTAAGCTCTTTAGCTCCCAAACATGCCAGACTGCTTATTCTGAATTCTCGACCTGTAATTTACTAACCCTATAATCTTGGGAATGTCACTTTGACCTTTTTGATCTTACATACATTATTTTAAAAAAGAGGCAATATCAGAAACCAAATAAATTTTTTTAAATAATATAAACTAGCACATGGGAAATGTCCACAATGCTCAATAAGTACTCACTTTTACCCTGACTTCTCAGTTATCTCAGACCATACTAATATTTCTGACTTAGTCTGCTTTCTAGTCTATAATTAAATACCACAGGCTGGGTGATTTATAAGGAATAGGGGCTTATTCAATTCATAATCCTGGGGACTCAGAAGTCCAAAAACATGGTGCAGGCAAGTATTTGGTGAGGGCTTGTTAATGCATATCGCAGTGGAGGGAATCGAGTGGTGAGTAAGAGCAAGTGTGCTGCCTCAGGTCTCTCTTCTTTTTATGAAAGCACCAATGGTGTCATAGGGAACCCTATCTGTAACCTCACTCTAATCCTAGTTACCTAGTTACCTGAAAGGCCTCAGTTTCAAACACCATTAATATGTGAATTTAGGAGTTAACTCTCCAACAAATGAATTTCTAAGGCACATAAGCAAACCATAGCCTATTTTTGTCACTCAGTTCCTATTCATTTATATTATTTTTGTAACCTAGCATGTATGACCTTTTATTATCATTGAGCTTTCCACATATATCTTGTCTTTCCATCTTGATTACAAAGAACTTGGGAACACAGTATGGTCTTTTTTGTTCCTCATTCCTAGGTATAGTTCATCAAAATATGGGTCCCAGATAAATATTTGTAATGATGCCAATTAAATTGAACACACTAGTGGAAAACAGAAAGCAAAAGGAAACAAAAATCCATTCAAGCTACTCAATCTTAGAAAAAAATCAGAAAATCTATAAAGATTAGTTTGGAAAATAATTAAATGATAGCATTTAAAAATTCAATAACCCACAGGAAGCTGAAAAACCATTTGCAAACATTAAAAAATCCAAGATAAATGTGTATCAAATTTAAAATGGCAGGGTGTGTGTGTGTGTGTGCGTGTGCGTGCGTGCGTGCGTGTGTGTGTGTGTATGCACGCGTGCGTGTGTGTGTGTGTGTTGTGTGTGTGTGTGTGTGTGTGTGTGTGTGTGTGTGTGTGTGGTGTCCCCTGGAAAGTTTAAGGGAGAATGAACATTTTTACATTTAAGAGAACTGTTTCACAGAAAATTGTTTAAACAAAGGATGGTAAAGAAAAAAAGGAAGGAAAGAGTGGAGTAGAGAGGGAGGGAGAAATGAAGGAGGGAGGGAAGGAAGGAAGAAAGGGAAGGAGGGAGGGAGGGAAAGAGGGAGGGAGGGAGGAAGGGAGGGAGGGAGGGAGGGAATCTTTCACAGATGAGAAGCTACTCAACTACAGAGAGCAGGGAAATCAAAAAAGGATGCCAGATCAGGTACAAACCAAAACTTTGGTCAAAAAGAATTGTGTGGAACTTTAGAAAGAATGAGCAGGATTTGTGGATGCTAACTGTGGAAGAGGAAGACTACATAAAGGTCACAGTGCACATTTTCACGCAAGGGCACAGTGAGGAAGAGGGAAGTAGTTTCCCCCTTATAGGAGCAGGCACTTTGAAGAAGGTGATTCAAGGCTCTGGAAAGGGAAGATCCTGACAGTTTTTGAGCACATGGGTTGAGATGGAGACTCAAGAGACAAATGCTGGTGTTAGTGTCTCCATCTGTCTCAATTCTACTTCTCCTTTTCTGGCTGTCTTCTAGTTCCTCCCTTACCTCAAAACCAAAATGCCAAAATGCCTTTCCCTTTCTCTCTCTCTCTCTCTCTCTCTCTCTCTCTCTCTCTCTCTCTCTCTCTCCCTCCCTCCCTCCCTCCCTCCGTCCCTCCCTTAAAGAATTCAATTCTCAAAGACAAATTTTTCACGGAATGCTCTAACTTTCAAAAACAAATAAAGTACATGTTAACATTTAGAAATAAGATTCAACATTGCATGTTTCAATGATGCCTTTTGAAAAACTGAAGGTCTGGCCCAGGTGGATCTAACCTAAGCCCAGGGGCTGCATGTGGCACTAGCCAGGTCATATTGTGGTCACACAGATTTTAACTTTGTCATGTGATTTTTAACAATAGTTTTCATGACTCAGTTGGTCATTGTGTGAGATCAGGCCATATAGGTGATGCCAGGACACTGCACAGGGGAGGGCACAGCGTAGTGTGAGCCCCCAACCCCCACCCCAGCCTCATGCAACCAACACACACAGTCAGTGGAAACCCATGTGCATCAGACATTCCATGTTCTTTTGTGGCTTAGCGAATTAAACCAACCTAGCAATTTTGACAAAAGTACTTGAAAGCTGCCTACCCACATGTGTTACTGTGAAAACAAGTAATTGCTGCTTTTAAGCATTAATTAATTTATTTACTAAACTTGGGTTTGTGTTATTTTGTAAAATAATTTAAAAAGTTAAAATATAGCCAGGTGTGGCAGTACACACCCGTGACCCTAGCACCCTGGGAGGCTGAGGCAGGGTAGCTGCAAGTTTGAGACCAGCCTGGGCAATGGGTGACTCAGGGAGACCCTGTCTCAAACTAAAAAATTTTCCAAAGGGCAGAGGATATGTGAAGGACCTGGGTTTAATTCCAGTACAGAAAGTGAAAAAAGAAAAACAAGGAAAGAAAAAGAAAGAGAGATTAGTTCTGCTACTTATATACATTCTGTGTGATATATGAGGCTCAAGACAGCTACTCTTCACTCAACGCAGCCAAGGCAAGTAAGTCACAAGTCGGACACCGCATTGGGGCTGCAGCAGTCTCCTCCCTCGACTTCAGTCTGCACCCAGCCAGAACAACCACAGGGCATCAGCCAGGCCTTTGAAGGAAGGAGGTTCGCTTCCCCTTGAGATGTCCTATGTCCTGTCTTTCTCCTCACAGGAACCTCCTTTTATTTTTTTCCTTACTTATTTTCTTCTTAGGTTTCCATAAGATGTGACTATTATGCATACGTTGCTTGTTCTTAATTGTTAACTGAAAAAAATTGTTATTTAGTTTTCCCTTATATCATATCACCCCATACCAAATAATATGCTCTTAAATTAATCCTTGACTAAGGATAAAAATATCCTTCAACATACATCCAAAAATAAATTAAGAAGCCCATTTTGCTTTTGCCCTATTGCTATTTCAAAACCAGTACCAGTGGTGAGGTATGTCAGTGTACAGCACTGAAAACAGCAAACAAAAATTCAATCTATATAAGCTCCTCTTTGACAACCTCAAATACAAAAGTGTTGTTTGCTTTTTAAATAGTGATTTTTTTGGTCTCCGTTTCTGCTCTTAGAAGAACAAAGGAACACTTGGTGTGTCCTTGTGCATAGTGTGAACACAGGCTGCGTCCTCCTAGAACTTGTTTATGAGGAGCCTCCCAACGTCCTCTCTTTCTAGACATTTTCATCACAGTCAGAGCCCGATCTGCTCAACCTCGTGCTGTGTTGACAGCCACTTCCCTTCCTGTTCAACCACAGCTCCATCTCTTAATGGAGCTCTTAATTTGCATATTGTTTGCATATTTTGAATTCCTGCACATAATTTTGATAATTGTACCTCTTTCTGGGCATAGGTAGCATAATGATCCTGCCATGTCAGATGACATTTGAAGATGTCAGGTGAGACTCATTGCTAAAAATATATTCATTTAGTTTTTAAAATATTTATTACAAAATGCCTGCTTGGTGCCATGTGTTGTTGGATGCTGAAGATACAACGTGCAGTACTGAATAGTCTCCACATTCCAAGAGTATGCCTTCTTCCTCTTTTATATAGAAGAAAGCAAAGATAACTCGGGACTTCACTTAACATCCCCTCTATTGAAAAGCAGCCAATTTAATAGCAGATTCACACTCCTTGACATTTATATGATTCCTCTTTCCCAAAATTATGGTGTCCTTTTTGACCCCCTTAGGACATGGCTCTTTTTTCCCTCTTTTTTCATCCATGCTGCTTATTTAAATAATTTGTCTTGCATTAAACTGAATGATGATTTCATGGTCAGACCAAAACAAGAAAACAAATCATGTTGTTTATCTGCTCAGACATTAGCTTGTGTGGCACAGAGCGTTAATGATCTTGCATATTGTGCTACTCAGTTTCCTTGTCCTTATGTTTTGAATGATTTCCTCTTTTATATATATTTACTTTTTTCCCCTCATCTCTCTGCAAACTGTGATTAGAGACTTCCAAGCAAAGTACTGCGAAATAGGCTCCCCAGGAAATTCAGAGACAGTAATTACAGGCACTCTGACATTCCTACTTGTTTAAGTAGGTGCTTTAAACAAATTTGGCACAGACTCATTTGCAATAGTCCCTATTTTTGTAAAACAAAAAAGTAAGGATAGAAAAGTTTTATATCTGTCATGTTTTTAGTCATGCCATTTTTTAAAATTCTTCACATCTCTAATACTTTGGAGGTAATTGCTTGTCATGTTTTATTTCTATTCACAATAATTTTTTGAATAAGTATCTTTCATATTTTAATATTCTAAATCTGAGGCTCCCTAAGATTTTTAAAAGTTGATTGCTAAGTGATAACTCTTTTGCTTTGGGGTTTTAAAAAAGTCTTGGAATTATATATTAATCATGAGTAAAACTTATACATTGTAATTTTTTCTCAGTTGTAAGCTTCTCCTTTAACCCTTTACTCACTTTATACTTTAAATTTTCTCCTTAAGATTAATTATCTTAATCAATGATGGTCAATAAAGAAACTCTCTGTACTCTAGGCCAGTGATATTTTGTTTTTGTTTTCGAAAACATGGATAAAATATTTCCCAAATATTGACTGTACACTTTGCTTTGATTGCAGTCTAGTAAGTAGTTTATCTTTATATATCCTTTGATACTAGAAAGGAGAATATCAAAGAGATAAGATTATGTGTGTTCTAATAACTAGGAAGAAGGTTGTTCAATTATGAATTATTAAGATGGCATTCTGATTTATTTATGAAAATCATGGGAATTTAATCAACATTAGTCTGTAACAGGAGCAGCTAGTCACCTTAGTATATGGAGAAATTAGTGTTTCTAGAATTACAAGGTAGAAGAGTTAGCCCTGGCAGTAGTGACATAACTGAGGAACTCTATCAGAAGCACCTACCACCAGTAAATTGATGCTATTCCTAAGTGTGTGTTAAGTACTACACTAGTCACACTCAATACTGTCTGGTATGCAATATGTAGTATTGAAGGGGCTTCAAACAGCCCTCATCTTTCAGGAGCTCAATCTGTGCTCATAGATTACAAGGGTGACTTTAGGCAATATAATTCAGAGAGGAGAAAAGAGATAGGGAATCTTACTAAACAGACTGACAAACAGAAGTACTACTGGAAACCAATAACCCTTTGCAAAGTAAATTTGATTTTGATTATAGTTTTTTAACAACTAGACTGGACTAAAGAAAGCAATTTCCCTTCCACCACACCCGAGATTAAAAGCATAGCAAAGCAGGGTTGAGGGTGTACCTCAATGATGCACCTCAAGCACGTGTGAAGTCCTTGGCTGGATTCCTAACACCACACCAAAAAGAAGAAGAAGAAGAAGAAGGGATATAGGACAGAGAGAGGGAGAGCCTAGAAGTAGCCTCACCCAAAGAAAAAATAAAATTATTAACAACTACCTATAATTCAAAAGCCAGGAGGAGAGAAATGTTTTGTGGAGCAGAGCTCCCAAACAGCCATGAAATCACCAGCCTGGTGAGGAAGGGGTTCTCTCTGGATCAGATTGCACAATGACTCCTGTTTCTTCATCCAAGAGTTGAAAAAGTCCCCTGCTCACTTTCTCATAGGAATCAATGTATAGTGAGAAATCACAGAAGGAAAATGGAGCTATATTATACTACCCTTCTGACATTTGAAGCATAATGAAGATATTAAATGGATGAAGAAACAAAAAATGGAGTGCTCTCCAGAATCTAACAATCAAACCTGCATGGCCCCACCTATATAATGCTCTGTGCACTGCTTCAGTTTACTAAAGAAACACCATTATGTTAGCAATGGTTTTAGAAGGGGTGGAGGTGGGGTATTCATGTATGTTTAGGTATATTTAATTATAAAACATATACTGACTTCAGAGATTACCAAAAAAATAGTGTAGTCACAAATATTTCTGCTAGTCTGTCCTAGAGAAAAATTAAATTTATATCTAATTTTCATCACTTGTAAAATATATAAAAAGTAACTAAGCAACAAAATCAATACACTTAGGATGAACACGTAATGAACTTTTGCTTGATTGAGATGGTTCTTGAAAAAGGAATTTCTCAGTGTAAAAGAGAAGAGAGAAAAAGGAAAGTCACCCCATTCTGAGTGGGAGCAGGCCTCCTAGCCCTGGTGTAGTTAGCAGCACCTCCCGGGAAGCACCTGGCATTTGTAACACAATGAAATAGCAATTTTCTGATCAACAGTCACAGGAGTCAGACTCCTTTTAAGAAACTAGAGTAGCGCTGCCCAGCTTATAGCCATTTTGTAATATGCCTAATGAGCTTTCAACTAAATAATTTTTAAAATACAATTTGACATTCACTACGTAAGTATTTCTTTCTCCAAAAGCTTCTATCTTTAATTGCATTAAATGAACTGAGGTGATCTGAAATATTTACCTCTCATGACCATTCTGACTTCGAGGAAGAACCAGATGTCACAGGGGACATATACTACAATGTTTTCATGAGCCTACCTTTTCATTAGATGGCACTGGGCAGCAGCACTCATCAAATTTTTTATTACACCTTATAAAGACACTCACAAAAGAGAACTTCTGGATCTGCTTCAGAAAGTGTTAAGAACAAAGGGATAAATGTGTTTGAAGAGAGGGGAGTATTGTGACAGGCATTAATGACAATGTGTCTTTTAGTGCAATGAATTAAAATTTTAGGCATACACAGAATATTTTGATCACACTTTGTACACAAGGGGCAGTTCAGAAATTTAAATTTATGGGATCTGAGCAAAAGTTTTCTTATAGTTCAAAAATTAATGAAACTTTTTAAAAACCTACTAGAGGTTCCCTGACTCTATTCTGAATATCTGATTATCTCCCTATTGTGTTTCAGCATCTAAGTTTTCAGGGGTGAACTCCTAAAAGGCCGCTTTCAGGATATAGCCCTGGGAATGTTCTGCACAAAAGGAACAGCACAGAAGATAAGGGCAGGACCAGCGATTGGAAATTACTGACTAAAAGCATCCAGAGACCATGGTGGTAGTGTCAGAGGACAAGTCTAAGTTTATAAACTCTATTCATAATGTTACAGCTGCTAAGGAAGAAGGTAAGGGTGATAACTCAAAGTCTGTCACAAAACAACTTTAAATCTTCTATGGTGGCAGAAATGAGAGTTTGCTTTCCCCAAAAAGCGATACAGTATTTGTTTTTATATTTGTCAAGTAACAAATGCAGATTAGTATACTGAAAAATAGTACCCTAGTAAAGAGAATAGAATTTCAGATGTATGTCAAGCCTTTTAGGGGTTCGCTAATCAATCGGTAGGCCTCTAGATCTCTTTTATCAAATACTTCCTCCTTAAAATCAACCCAGGAACATATGATGCCTATAAAGGAGAAAAAGAAACAGGATTCCTATTATTCCAAAATCTCCAAATTCTATCCTTCATTCAGTAAATGTTTTCCAATTGCATGCCATATTTCAGACATTGTCCTATAAAGTATAAAAATGATTAAGATGAAACCCCTGTGTTCAAGAAAATCAGCCTTTGTGTTTCTAAATAAACATGTAACATCCAAAGATAAATAATTAATGTGGAACTTTAAAAGTTATAATTTTATAAGTACCATGAATATAAGGAATTTTAAATATGGAAAAATGCGCATTTAAATTCAATGCAGAAGCATGAAATACTTTTCTTTAAACATTTATTGATATCATGTAAGAAAATATAAGGGCAGACTTAATCTGAACACACACAAATGCATTAGATGAATCAAAAAATTATAATCAAAATAAAGTTTTAAGTACAATGCTGAAAAAATTCTTTTCTTTCATTCTTTTCTTTCAGGGTTAGGAATGGCCTATCTAAGCATAAAGAGATTTTCAATTTTGATATTTTAAAAATTAAATCCTCTGAATAAAAACATCCCCAAAACAAAGACAAACAACAGGTTAGAAAAAAATATTTGCAATATATAAAAATAAAATTACTATAAAAATATAAAAAGTTCTCATTAAGCATGAGAAGACATAAGCCAATATAAAAATAGATATAACTAACAAATTACAAAAAAAAAGGTACAAATGACTGTCTTAGATACTTTCTCACTGTTGGGACAGAACACCTGACATCCACAATTAAAGGCAGTAAAGACTGATTTTTAACTCACAGTTTCAGAAGACCTCTGTCCATTCATGGGCAGCTGGCAAAGGTGGAAACACATGGTGGTGGCATGGCTACAGCAAGGTGTTCACGGCCTGGCAGGCAGGAAACCAAGTCAAGAGGAAGGGCAGAGCTAGCACATATCCTTCGAGGTCATATCCTGGTGATCCACCCTTCTGAGTCAAGCTTCAGTGTTCCACCACTTCCAGATTGAGCCCTAGTAATCAGCTCCTTCTAGGTTACATATCCAGTAATCCACCCCATATTTATAACCCACCACACACACTTTTATTCTGTCATGCATCAACAATTATTGAGTCTTACCAAAAGTTAGGTTCTCCCTAATGGAGGAGTATACACAATTAAAGAAAAGATACAAAGAAATTACAAGATAATTAACAAATATATTTTGCCGTTCAAATTAGTGCAGTTTATCAAGGTTGATAATATCAAGTGTTGGTAGGCTATAGATGAATGGTATGTTTATGATATGTAAGAATGTAAGGTAACACAGACTTTGCAACGCAGACTGGCAGTATCTATCAAAATTTTTACTGCTCATATAATTTTTATGAGAAATTCTATTTCCCTGAATCCATCCTGCAAGAATATTCATGCCATGCACAAAGATGTACAAGGATAATCATTGAATTACAATTTATAATTAGGAAAAATGGAAAGGGTCTGTGCATTTCTATGGCTAAAAGTTTTGTCACCTATATGCTTAGAATATTTACCCACTTTAAAATGCAATGGATTTTAAGTACTGAAATTTTAAATTCTGAGATACTGATAACTAAAGCTTCCTGAAAATAGCTTCACTCATAATGAGACTATTGATTAACTAAATGAATTCTGGAGATCCTGTGGACAGATTGAGATATTTTGCATAACCAGACTGCTAGGGAGACCTTAGCTCTTTCTCATGACTGTGTCAACTGTCCTCCTACTTATCCAACTTAACATCCTGTGATAAGTCCTTTAATATATAACATTTCTACTAAGCAACCCTCTTAAGATGTAAAAGAGAAACCCCTAGTTCCCACCAACCCTAGAGCTAAGAACGCCATTAGGTAACATCTGAGGCCTACAGCAGAAATTTCCCCTACCACAGAGTGACCCACATACCAGATGCTTACATCAATACTTTCAAAAGGGTTCTTCGATTTACGAGTTTCTTCTATTCTGTAACTATAAATGCTGTATGCACCTGTTTCTCATTGGAACATGGTCGCTTATATTTGTCTTTAGAATAAACCATCTCTTAAATTCTTTAAGACAAAAATAATGTTTTTTTCCATCGACAGTACTTTGCAAAAAGCAGCTGCAAAATGTGTTTAATAAAAGTCACATGCGTAGGTACCGCTACGTATATAAATACACACAAGGAATAACTAGGGATACAATAAAGCTGTTGAAATTGCTAAGCTCCACGGAAGGTAGAAAAGGAGAAGAGAGATTTTTAGGGCTTTTCCCACGTTTGTTGATGACCAGATTAAAGGGAGATTCACAGTGTGTATATAGGACTTGGAGTCAAAATACATGTGTTCATATTCTGGATCTGCTATTTTCAAACCTGGTTTTTCTTTTCTTTAAACCAATTATGATGTCACATAAAACTCTGAGAATTCAGCTAGGCAAAAAAATAGTTCCAAGAAGTATAAGATATGTTAATCATTATCAATGTCTTGAATTTTTTGAAAAAATTCAATCAGAATATATTATGTTGTTTGTGTAATTTAGAAAAACACAACCAAATATACTGTTCAACAAAAAGGCACAGAGGAGCCATGAGAATTCAGAAGAGACAGAAATTTTCATGATTACCCTGCCAACACCCTAGATCTGCTTCCCTTATGATTTCAACAAATGCAAACAGATAAATTCCAAACCTGTTGGACAGACCCACAACCCCAAATTTGTACTACATCTTCCTCGTCTATAAAATATGTAGAAAATAGATGCACATATGGACCAAATAATAGAATTACATATTTGCAATTCTTATAAATCAATCTTTTTGTTTCTTTTTTAACTTTGCAACTTAGACATATCTATAAAGAATTTTCCTGATGCACCCGTTACAACTAAAGCTGCCTCCAGACTGCTACTGAAATACAGCCCATGCATGAAAAAATATGTATTCTTTTTAGCTGATCACTATTATTTTAAATTTATGCTTAAACTTTCACCAAAGCTGTGTTCTACTATTACAGTGATACTGCTTAAGAAAGTGATCGTTGTTACACAACATTGCCAAATTGTAAGACTCACCTGGCAGCTTATTGAAAACACAAATCCCCAGCTCCCTCCCTTGGAAGACATGGTTCACTAGTTCTAGGAGGTAGCAAGGGAATGTGCAGTTTTAGCAGGTTCCTTGGTGACTCTTATGGGTAATCAAGTAAGGGATACTCTGAGCAAGTCTGCCTCTGTCGTAAGCTGCATCTCTATTTCACAAGAAACTATTGCTATGTAAGGTATTGCACGAATTTTTCTCTTTTCTTGGAGGTTAATTTTTAGGACACTCAGTTTATTTTTTATCATTACATCAATTGGTTTTCTTAAGATAAATTTATTACATCAAAGACCAAATAAATGAATTGCTACCATAAATGAACTTAAATCTATATCACAAAAGGAACTCAATTTATCCTGGCTAATTTGGATCCTTTGTTTCCAGTAGAATTCAAAAACATAAAAGGAAACAGTGCAGTAAAATACACAGCAATTGAAGGAGAACTGCCACCTTTCCAGTACTGAGTTAGCTCACCGCTGAGTCCCAGGCCTTGGCTGCTCAATCCCTTGTTGTATGCCCTTCAAGGAAAGTTCAAAAATTTCATCATAAAAGTTATGGATTTTTTAGAATTGTTTCTAAGTGTTTATTGCTAACCTGAATGCAATTTCTTGAGTGTGGGTGTAGGTGTGAAAGAAAGAGGAAGAACTATATTATACAAGGATCTAAAAAACACCATAGTTTTAAAAACAGTAATATGAAATACTCTTCTCTTTTCTTACCCTCAAAAAGTAAAATTTGCCAGAATCTTTGGTTTTATTTCCACCCCGTTCACATTTATGACTTTTATCTTAATTTTTTATTAAACAGTATATTGTTTTTACACTGTTTTCATTTATCCATGAATGATATATTGATTAGATTTTGATGGTCTTCAACTCTACAAAAAAAACCACAACTAGTTTTGCAGTTTATCCATATAAATGCTCACTCAATCATTTTCAGTTCTATGGTATGTTTCCTAGCATGAATATGTTAAATTTTATTTGTTCTGCTGTAGACAACTGTGGGGCTGTTTTCAGTTCGAGGCCATTACCAGCAATGCTACTATGAACAAAGAGACACATGTATCTTCTGGAAAATGTTCTAACTTTCCTGAGGTCTGTGCCTGGTAAAAGAAATGCTGAATCATAGTGTCCGCTCATGTTCCAATTTAAAAGGATTTACCAAAGTATATTCTTACATTAGCTAAGAGTTGCTGTTGCTTTGAATTGCTGAAAGTACTTGATGTAAGGGTAAAATTTTATATCCATGAGCTTGTTATCTATTTTAATGGACAAGTAAATTCATGAATATGATTTTTAATATATGTGTACATATCAGGGTATCCCAAAAGCTGTCATTAGACAATGCGTACATTACAAAATATATTCTGTATAGAAGTTTTGCCACCTACATGTTATAGGAATAACACATTCATTTTCAAATGTACAGCACACTAATTAGTTGTGCTCACTATAATTTATAGATTTGCCTGGGAATGTTCCCAAAAGAGGCCAAAACAACACATAACAGACATACATGCATACCCATGCTCATAGCAGCACAACTACCAATAGCTAAAATGTGGAAGACACCAAAATACCCATCAACAGACCAATGGATACACAAATTGTGGAATTTATACACAATGGAATACTACTCATCTATAGACAGATAGGTTGGAGGCTTTCATACGTAAATGGAGGCTTGACACCATCATGCTTAGTGAAGTGAGTCAGAAGCAGAAGGTGAAATATTGAATGGTTTCCCTGATATGAGAAACCTAGATCACGATTATCTCATGGAACTTAATGTGGAAAATAATGGGAACTGGGGGTTGGGGGGTTGGTGGAGGGAGGGCCAAAAGGAGAGAGGGAAGGTCTTGTAACCTTGTATGTACACAAAATGCTCAAGAAGCATATACACTCTAACTTTGGCACTTATAAATATCAATAAAATGGGGGGAAATGAGTTATAGGATATTTGAACCTCATTCCTTTAAAACTGAAATTTTGTGTCTTTAGATAAAAATATCTCCAATTTCTTTCCCTCTACCTACTCATGACACACTTCCATTCTATTGTCTGCTTCTGAGCTTGATTTTCTTTTTAGATTCCACATATACCTGAGATCATGCAATATTTATCTTCCTGTTCCCCTGGCTTATCTCACTTGACATAATATTCTCCAGGTTTATCTATGTTGTCACATGACAGGATTTCCCTCTTTTTGCATGGTGGATAGTCTTCCATTTGTAAATATAGCATATTTTCCTTACACATTAATCTACTGACGGATACTTCGGTTGATTCCATATCTTGACTATTGTAAATAATGTTACTATAAATGGGAGTGCAGATCTCTCTCCCGTGTATTTATTTATGTCCCTTTGGCTATAGACCAAACAGTGAGCTTTCTGGGTCACATGGTAATACTATTTTGAATTTCTGAAGGATTCTCCATACTTTTTCATAATAACTGTGTGAAAGCACATTCCATCAACAGTATGCAAGAGTGTCCTTTTCTCCACATCGTCCTCAACACTTGCTATGGTCTGTCTTTTTTATAATAGCTACCCTAATGGGTGTGAAGTAGTATCTCATAGTGGGTTCACTTTGCTCTTCCCTGATGATGAGCAAAGTCAGACATGTGGTCACATACCCATTGCCCATTTGTCTGTCTTCTCTTGAGAAACTTCTTAGAAGTTTTTGTAGCTATTTTATAAGTGATTTTTCTTGACCTTTTCTTCATATAATTCATTGTCCGAATATAGGAAAGCTACTGATTTTTGAGTGTTGATTTTATGTCTCATAATTTTACTCATCCTAACATTTTTGATGAAGTCTTTCTTGTCTTTATGTATAAAATTGTATTGTTCTTCAGAGCTAACTTGATTTCTCTCTTTTCAACTTGAAACAATCTTATTTCTTTTTCTTGCCTAAGTGTTCTAACTAAAACATATAGTACTGTGTTGAACAGAAGTGGCAAGAGTGTGTATGCTTATCTCACTCCTGATCTTAATGGAAAATCTTTCAACTTTGCATCACTGGATGTGATATAGCTCTGTAGTTGTCATATATCATCCTTATGCTGAAGTACATTCCTTCTATTCCTAAGTTGTTGAGAGTTCACAAAAGGTATTGAGTTTTGTTAAACATATATTCTGTACCTACTGAGATAGCTTTATGGTTTTTTGCTCTTCATACTATTAATGTAGTATATCATATTTATTGATATAAACATCTTGAAATCACACTTGCATCCCCATATGATATATTTTTAATATTTTGCCTATATATTGGGTATAGAATGGTATTTCACTATGACTTTAATTTGTGGTTCCTTAACTTCAATGAAGTGAGCAAATTTTAGTATCTATTAACCATTAGAATCTCCTCTTTTATGAAGTACCTGTTCAAATTTTTCTTCTTTCTAGCGAGTATCCCTCTTTTGTATTGATTTGTAAGAGATCATTATGTATCTTAAATGTTAATTTTACTTCCATCTCATCTGTTGCAAAATATCTTCCCGCTTGTGATTTGTCTTTTTATTGCCTTTATGTGTCTCTTAATGGAGAAGTTCATCATTTCAAAGAGGTTAAATTCAGTCTTTTACGTGTCACAGTGTTTCAATCTTACTTTAGAATGCCTTCGCTACTCCACATTATGAAGTCAATTTCTCATATTGCCTTATGAAAGTTTGATAGGTTTGCCTTGGACTCTTCAGTCCCCAATCTACCTGGAACGGATACTTGAGTGTGACGTGAGGTAAGGACTGAATGAAATAAAAAAATTATGCTTTGCACTTTCTGTTTACTTGTGGTTAGTATATAAAAGTAATATTAATGTCATCTTATGTCTAATAAATTTGCTACTATTTTTATTCTAACATTTGTCAGTAGATCTTCTTTTATTTTTTATGCTGAAAACTGCTGTCTTAAAATACTTTTGTATTCCATCTAGTAGTTTACCCCTTATCAACCTTTTTTATCTATAACATTGGATAAAATCTCCAGCATAACGTTGAGTGGAAACAATGAGAATGAGAATTCCTGTGTAGTTTCTGACTAAAAAAAATATTTTCCAAAAGAAATTAATAGATTAAGGAAGCATTTTCCTACTGTTGTTGGGGAGTTTTATTGTTGTTGACTTTCAAATCATGAATTCATGTGAGATGTTATCAAACTATTTTTCTATGGTGCTGAATAACAGCTCTCAAAACTATCTTTGTCCTAATCCCAAGAGCCTACAAATATTTGTCTTAAATGGCAAAGGACTTTACAAAAGGAATTAAAATTTTTGAGATGGAGGAAAGAAATACCCTGAGTTATTTGGATAAGCTGATAGAATTACTTAGTTTCCTATAAGGAGGCAGAAAGATCATACTCAGAAAGAAAAAGATGGGAGGATGGAACCATGATGATTTTAAAGACACAGAATAAGGCCATCGCCAAAGCATTTGGATAGTCTCCAGATGCTGGAAAAACAATTCTTCCCTCAGGCCTCCAGCAGAGACACAGTGCTGTGAATGTGCTGATTGTGGCAAACACATGGATTTTGGACTTTGAACCTCTAGAACCATGAGATAAAAGTATTTATTGTTTTGACCTACTAAGTTCACAGAAATCTCTTTTTTAATTTATCTTATTAGTATATACTATGATTTCTTTACAACAACAATGCAGGACTCGGGGGCTTCCGTATTGTGCTTTTACCTCCTTTAGCCTATGATTATGACAAATTGCTTTACAGAATTTAGTTAATAAATCATCCTTACATTATTGAGATGACTCTTGCTTGGTTAACTTATCTTTTTTATTCACTTGTAGATTTAATTTAAAAATAACCTAACTTAGGAACTTTTCAGTCATAAATGTGGGTGGCCTTTAATTTCCTTTCTTATAATTGTTTTACGTAGCAAATTTCCTGGATTAATAAGAGGAACTGAAGAGTAAAGCCATTTTACTATTGTGTGGATGTATTTTATAAGATTGGGATTGTTTTTCTCCTAAAATCGTCATAAATTCATGTGCAAAAATTTCCAGGACAGGTGCCATTGTATGTGCATAGTTATGAGAATATTCAATTCAATTTTCAGTGCTTTTGAATCAAGTTTTGTGAGTTGCATTTTTTTGAAAAGAGTATATGTGTTTCAATGTTTTTCAGCTCGCTAACACAAACCTGTTTGTAATATTCTCCATTTTTAAAGTGTTTTGACTTTCCATATTTTTATGCCTATTATTTCAAATAAGTTAACCTATTTTATGTATATATTCCAAGAATTAACTTTTGGTTTAGCTGGTTTTATAATATTTGCTTGATTTTTCTTTCTTTTACTTTTCATTTATACATCTTTTGGGTTTATTATTCTTTGTAAAAATATTTAATTGAATATTAGCTTAGTTTTTCAATTTTGTCTTAAATTTATATGCAAGTATTCCATTTAAAAAGAAATCTCAAAGTATCATAAAAATAATTGTACACTTCCCCCCATCAACCATTGAAATTTTATTACCTTTGTTTTTTACTATTGTTTGAGTAAGTTTTACAACCAAACTGATAACTTTTTTCCAAATAGTAAAAGTCTTATGGTTACGGTAGTCCCAGGAATAATCTAAAGTTTTAGTAACTAAAAAAGGTCTCCTGTAATAGTCAAAGCATTATCCCAGTCCTAGCCCAGGCCCACTTCAGAAGGGAAATGTGCTGTGCAGAAGCGAGGTGTGGGCTGCTGCTTCACTCCCTCACTATCTTGACATCTCCCCACCTCGCTGGATTACAGGCCAGCTAGGAATTCTAAGGAAGGCCTTTTTTTCCTCTGCTGGTCTTGGTGCTCAACAATGATTCCTTCACTTATTATACTAATAAAGACACCTTCTGTGGTGCTGTGAATAAGAATCCATAAAATGCGATGGCCTAAATAAGTTAAAAGTCTATTTCCATTACAAGGACAGGCAAGTGGTCTAGGCTAGTGAGCCGGCTTGGTTCCATGACATCATTCGAAGACTCAGGTTCCATGTATTGCTCCACTACCTCGGGAGTTTTGTTCTCACCTTCAGGATCCAAGCTGGGTCAGCATCGTGCCCACATCCAGCTCACAGCGAGGAGGGGCAGGAAGTGGAGTGCAGCCAAGGCAAGCAGTTTCCTCCTAAGTGACAGAAGTTGCACATCGCATCTTCCCACTCAGCAGACAAGCATTTCACTCATATCTTGGCTTCCGAAGCATCTTGCTTACCATAGATGTAGACTTTGGGCTTATTCAGACAGAAATATTCACAGAAGCCCAAATCGAGAGACTTACGCAATAAAACCGGTCAACACTCTTCAAAAATGTTATGGTCATGCAATGACAAAGGAATTATTCCCTATCAAGGGAGACTTAAGAGACATGACAACTGAACACAACATGTTACCCTAGACTGACATTCTGGATGACAAACGGAACAAGTAGTAAACAAATTTGTAAATCAAGTAGTAGGAACAGTAATCAAATAGTATGTACTGATTAATGGTAATTCCCTAGTGTTCATCATGGTGGTATATACGGCTATGTAAGGTGCTAAAACTTGGGGAATCTGGATCTCCCAGGACTTTTTGATACTATTTTCTAACTTTTTTGTGTGTCTGAAGTTATTCTAAAAATGTTAATCTCATTTCCGAATATATGGTCTGAAAAAGACTTTATGAGTTTTTTGATTTCAGGTTTAAGTCAGTAGCACAACCCTCACTCCGACACTAGACTGGCATTCTTAGCTACGTTATCGATATCTCCATGGGACAGACCATAAGCATTTCAAGCTTAATATTTCTAAAACTAAACTCTTGTCCTATCTTTAAAAACCTCTTCTTTCATTCCAGACAACTAACTGTCACCACTATGTATCAGGTCACTCAGCACAGATGCCTTGACATCATTTCCCATATCCAGCCCATCACTAAAACCTGTTGGGGCTGGAGGAATGGCTCAGAGGTTAAAGCACTTGCCGAGTAAGTGCTAGGTACCTGAGTTTGATTCCCCACTGCCACATAAACCGGGCGTGGTGGCACATGCCTATAATCCCAGCTCCCGGGAGGCCGAAACAGGAGGATTGCCTTGAGTCCAATTCTAGCCTAGGCTCCATAGTGACTTAAGGACCAGCCTGGGCTACAGAGTGAAACCCTGTCTCAAAAATAAATAAACAAACAGATCTGTTACTTCTATGTATTTGCAAATACATATTTTAAGTCTATTTGTCTCTCTTTGTTGCCATAACTCTAGTCTAACAGCAGTCTTGCCCACTAGTATATTGCAATGGTTTTCAAAACTCGTCTTCATGGTTTGAATAGGGCCACTCTCCAAACAGAAGCATATGTGATCTGTTGAAAATATAAATTGGATGCCCCCTCTTCCATTTGTGAAATTCTTAATCTAGCTGAAAGCAAATACAGGGCTTAAGCCTTGCATAGTTTTTCTTCCCTCCCTACCCCTCCTGTAGACACATGCTCCTCCTACTCTCTCTACTACACACCAACCTCCAGATCACAGCATGTGTAGGGTTCTCCTTGGAGGTACAAGTTATTTGCTGCATCAGAATTTCTATTATTGTTATTTATTTTCATTGCCCAAGGCGCTCTTCCTACTGCCCACTACTTTCTTCCTTAAAGTTTTCCATTGATAATTTCTGTTTTTCTTAGTATCTCAGGTCAAATATCACCTGTTTTTCTAGAACTCTTCCTAGCTACGTAAGTTAAAATATGTCCCTCCTATCTTTCTCTATCATCTGTCTTTGTTCTTTATACCACTTACAATCAAATAATTTTTACCAATAGTTTTATTTTTCACTTCTTTGGTGTCTATCTCCCACTAGACTACAAGCTCAGTGAGAGCAAAAATAAGCTCTGGTTTTTTTCATGTTCATATAGCAAGTACTTAGTTTATGCTCAAAAAAAAAAAGGCAAGCAGTCAAAGCAGTCACATAAATTAAATATCTGTACTGAGATGCACTATCACCACTTAGTAGGTGACCTGGTTCCGATTACCTGCATGAAATATGAAGTGTGATTTCTGTCCAGAAAAATCCTGAATGAACCCTGAATTTAGTACCTGGTAAGAGTGCTACTAAATGCCTGTCAATATCAAGCTAAATTTTGTTTGTGGTGGTAGTCTCCCAAGGTTAGAGGTGAAGAACTACTCAACCTTTGCACTGGATACAGAGGGCATATTCTGTTCAGTAAGTGCTGTTAAGTATCTCTGTGATTTAACACGAAGTGAGCCTCTGGGACTCATATGCAAATTAGCCATTCTTTTAGCCATCAGTTCCCTTCTGGAACTGTCCTATGTAGTGCACTGGAAAGTGAGCTAAGCCTCTGCTTGTGTATCAAGAGTGTACAGCAATCTACAGTCTTTTTGAGGCTTAGAATTATGTCACTGAGAAGGCCTAAATTCTGACAAAATTAGCAATTTTTTGTGTTTGGGTCAGAATATTCTTAATATGGAGCCACAGTGAAAATATTCTTACATAACCTACTGAATTTTGAAAAATGAGATGCATGAGAGACCTGGGTTTACAATAATTCGTCTTTGAAGATTTTGTTGAGAATATATTAGTTCCAGAAGCAAAATAAAAAGAAATGAAAAGGAAGATTTCATTTTAAGGACTTTAATTTTGCTGTGGAAACTTGATAATAGAAACAGAAATTAAGTATTCATATTTCAAGCTTTCATATTACTCTCATTGTATTAATAGGATTACTGGCATCTATACATAATCCTCTCTAATTAGCTGAGTTGAATAATCCAAAACGAACTGTGGAATAAGTGATGAATTTTTGCAGAGAATGTGACTAAAAAATTAATATGGGGGCAATGTCTTGTGGACCCATTCAGAATCTCCTAATTATTTCTAGGTCTTTCTTCCCATGAGAGATACTCTTAACTTTAGATTTATTTTTTAAACTCGATGAATTAACAGGATAAATAATGGAGGGGAAAAAAGGCATTAGCAGAAGGAAGAACACTTACATTAACTGAGTGTCTTAATTGCAAGAAACAATCTCCAAAACAAACTACAGTGAACTAAGGTAATATTTAGTGGAAACAAACTTACATAACATAGAATCAAAGCAGCTCTGAAGAGCTCAAGTATCTCAAGAATTATCTCTCCCTGTCTTTCCTGCCTCTCAGTTTCTTCAAGTAGTGAGTAATGCAGAACCTGTGGCTCTGAATCATACTTTCAGCTTCATGCAACAAAGAAAAAGAAAATTTCTCCCATAGAATCATTTAAGAAAAGATCCCGAGGAATTATTCAGATTAGTTCATCCGGGGCGAGCCAATTCCAATGCGGGGTACAATATGATAATCCATTTGGGTCGGGTTGGGCTATGGGCACGACCATGAAGCAAAGAGGTAGAGGAGTATGATGATTAAGACTCCACCAGAGTACCAAAACATGAGTGGAGGAGGAAGAACACTCACTTCCTCCACCCAAAGGTACGAGGGGAGCATTCTGTTACAAGCTTAAGATATCAAAACATGTATAATCATCTGACTTTCTTTCCATATCTATCCCAAGGAGAAGCAAATAGTTTTAAAGTAAAAATTAAACTTTTCTTCACTTTATTTGTGGTACAAACTTCTATTTACAGAGGCATGCATATATATCAGAACTGGAAACAGTAGGATTTCTATACAGGGGATATAGGAGTCAGGTACAACCTATATAAGGCATTATTTTTTAGAGAAAGACATGGTAGATAAAGTAATGATCCCAAAGATACCTACATTCTCATCCTTGATATCTGTAAATATGTCACCTACATGGTTAAGCAGACTTTAAAAAATGTGGCTAAGGTAATGAAAGGTAAAGACTACCTAGATTATACAGGTTAAGCCATCTAACTGCGCGAGTAATTTTCTTGGTTACTTTCTCATTGTTGAAACAAAATACTTGAAATTCACAATTTAAGGGAGGAAAGACTCATTTTAGCTCACAGTTTCAGAAAGCCACAGTCCTTACATGGACTGCTAGCAATAATGGAAGCACATGGCAGAGGTACAGCCATGTGTGGTAGGGGGACAGCAAGGCAGACGGGAAGACAAGTGAGGGAGGAAGGGTGGAGCTACCCTTCACGATGCTGTCCCAGTAGTCTGCCCCTCCTTGGTCAAGCCCTAGTGTTCTAGCCCCTCTAACAAGGCCCCAACTCCCAACAGCTCGTCAGTATTATACAACATCCAAATATATGAGGCTTTTGGGCTACACTTCAGATCCAAACCATTACAGCATTTAAAAGTGAAGAATCTCTCGTTGGCTTAAGAGGAATTTGATGAAGATGAAAGAATAAAGTCCTAAAGATGAAATGTAGGTGTTTTTAGATACAGGAGAAGAATAACAGATGTTAAACAGCGCTAGTGGCCTTAGACACTGTCTTAAAGAAGCAGGCAAACAGATTCTACTCAAAAGCTTACAGAAAAGAGTTTAGCCCTGTCAACACAAGGACTTTAGCTTACTTAGACCTCTAACCTACAGAACTGTAAGATAATATATGTGTATACCATGGAGTTAGTAATATTTGCTACTACAGCATTAAAAATGGGAGTAAGTATAAAACTATAGAACTTTAATTAAGAATAATACACCACAGAGTCATTAATATTATTTGTTTCCAACGACAAGAAAAATATGTAAAATAGCTGAGCTAGAGAAGTTTAAATTCCTTTTAAAGGATTTTTTTCAATAAATGTGAGGGCATAAATTACACCATGTTTACAACAGTGACAATAGTCCCTTGTGTCATAAAACCAGTGTACCAAGGTAGTTTTCTTCTTGTCTCTCCTGACTTTTTTCATCCAGGCAGGCTAAATTATGGAAGAATTTTAAAAGAAATAAGTTGGGTCTATTGTAATTAAACCTTGGTTTTACAAAATTTTAGCTATTATGCTTCTCTTCTAGGACCTGTGGGGAGGGAATCATGGAGAAATAACCCTGGTCTACAGACAGAAACCAGTTGGGAGTAGAGGCGCTAGGTAATTCTAAGTCCACTTGTAGGCTAGAACTGTAGAATAAGCCTTAATTGCAGGATTCATGGATGCCAGCAGTAAAATTCTGCATCACTTTAAGCAGAAAGAATTGGAACCATATCTGCTATGGTTTGGATCTGAGGTGTCCCCCAAAAGTCTCATGTATTTGGATGCAGTGGGAGAAATACAGAACCTTGTGTTATTAGGAGGTAGGGTTTTGCTGTAAGAGGTAGATGTTTTGGGTTTGACCTGGATTGTGTCAATTTGGTGAGGTCTGTGGAGTGCCCAGGACAGAGCTTTCATGTGTGTGTTATTGACTTGTGGGCCAGGAAGTGAGGGAGGGGCACCCACTGTGGTTGTGGGGGACCCGCCTGGTGGCTAGAACTAAGTAAAAGAAGGAAGGGAAAACATTACAGCTTTTTCCTGGGAAGGCTCTAGCCTTGCCTCAGTTTCCAGAGTTGGACTGGGTTCTCGCTTTACTTGTCTTCTGCCTGCAATGCCTTGAGCAGCTCTCCATCCTCTGCCATGTGCTTCCACCATCTCCAGATGCCCATGAACAGACTATGCGCGATCTTCTGAAACTTTCCTCCCTTAAGTTGTGGATGTTGGATATTCCACCATTACAATGGGAAAGTAACTAAAATAATATCTATCCTCTGGAGAGGAATTTCCACCATAAAAAAAGAGAGAATGGGAATCCTAGAAATCAATGCCACTTTCAGTTTTGTTCAAATATCCAAAAAGTAAGAGTTCTAAGGGTGGAAGAATAGCACAATGGTTAAACCAATTGCACAGCAAGCACAAGGCCCTGAGTTTGACTCCCCGGCATCACATAAACCAGGCATGACGGTGTTCATCTATAATCTCAGCACTTGGGAGGTTGTGGCAGGAGGACTGCTTTGTGTTCAAGCCAGCCTGGGCTCCAAAGTCAATTCGGGACCAGCATGAACCATAGATTGAGACCCTGTCTCAAAAAAATAGAGTTCTAAATTTAGTCATGTTAGATAGACTAAAGAAAATTAAAGCAAACCACATGTAAACTACATAAGCCATTTTGCAACACCTAACCATTATATCACCGATTATAAGCTCCTAGCAGGCAGAAACTTTGTTCATTGCTCTTTTTTATTCTCAGTGCCTGGCAGTGGATACTTAATATAATAGATACTGAATATAAAAAGAACAGTCCAGGCTAATCATGGCTTCAACAGGTTCCAGGATGTCCAGATTCGCTTGGAGTCATCCTAATAAAACATATTCCTCTACTTCTTCTCTTGAAGAATGCCCAATTCTAAGATAGTTTCTCTTTCTGCCTGGTAGTGCATGCCAGTCCCCTGAAACGAGCAACAATCCTTGTGAGTGTTATAGATGTGCCCCAGTGACTGCTTATCTCCCAGGGAAGCCAGATACTAGATGAATAATACCAGCTGCTGCAAAGACATGATGGTGATATTGGATGAATCTTTCAGTGCCACGTGGCTCTGTCTCATTTCCATACTGTGAGCAATAACCTCTCTCTGCCTTGAGTCTTTGCACCAGCTGTTCTCTCTGCTGGAATGTTGTTCCCCAGAATTTTCCAAGGCAGCTTCTCCTTATTATTCTTGGTTTAGCTCAGAAGTCACCTCCTTAAAAAGGACATCTAACATAAAGTAGAACTTCAACCCCTCTGAATCGCCCACCCTGTTTTACTATCTTGCTTCCATGATTTGTCTTTGATTGATTATTGTCTACCCTTCATTAAAATTTAGCTATTAGAGAGAACTTTCCTTCTTTTTTAATCTCTATATCCCCAGTTTCTATACCAGGATATGTTTGCAATATATGCTTAAAATACACTGTTGAATAAATAAATTGAAAGTGTCAATGGCAAGTTAACAGCACCTGTCAGACAGTATTAAAATACCTATGCGAAGCCTGAGAATCCACCCCCACCCAAGCAGAGCATTCACTAGTGCATGCCACCATCATCACCATCCCACAGTCTGTCATCCTCCACTGGGGACTACACACACAACAAGCAATTCTCTGGTCTCCATAAGAGCCTCTCCTCAGACCTAGAGATTCTCCAGGTAGACATGATATCTTACTCAATTCCAAATCTCAAGTCCCTGACATATGGTAGGAAACAGAACTTGTACTCAATAAGTGTGGCAAAAACAACAAACCTGTAGTTCACAGAACTGACCTGAAGTCAGTTTCCACTTATATATTACATAGGTGACTTTGGCAAGTGTCATATATTCTGAGTCTCATTTTCTCATTTAGCTAATAAATTTCACATGAGACAATAAAAATATAGAATCTCATGGAATAGATAGATTTTAGGCCATAATACTAATGAACACCATTATGAATGGTGTAATCCCAAATGATAAAATCCTGGGAGATCAAAATCCTTAAGGTCTAAAATCCCAAAACTATAACTCTGAAAGTGATAATCTTTTTAATTTGTTAAAAATATTTATTTACATTTAAAGAAGCATTTATTTGAGAAACATAAAAACACCACAGAATACTTTAGGTCATTTTACACAATAATACAAAAAATAATAATGTAATAATTTTGAAGGTGTAAATACTCAGATCTACTAATTCCAGTAGCACAACCGCTATGAGCAGACAAACTGTATTCAGAGTGAAACAAGTTTAAAAAGAACATATTAATACATATAATTATGAAAGACAACTGTGTGCACCCAGCTTTATAACTGCAGTCATTTGAATATCATAATGAACAACCCAATTCTTTTGACAATATCAGCCGAAGATCATGATGGTTAATCACTACATATGCAATTGCCCAGAGTGAAGATTTTCTAGCATTTTTCTGTCATAAATGCAGATACACAAAAGACATATTTTATTTATGAAAGTCTCAATATTCTCCTGGACACAGACAGTGCCCACACACAAAGCCAACAGTATGAAAATATAATTTCAGGAAGTCAATTTAAATATATGTAAAACAAATTAAAACTCTCTAAATGTCTTTATGTAACTTATACCTCCAATATGGGAAATGATGCAAAGATGAAACACTGTCTTAGTCAGCTTTCCAATCTCCGGGACATGATTCCCAACTTTCACAACTTAATGCATTTAAGAAAGAAAAAAGTGTAATAAAAATTGGAGCTCATGGCCACCATTCATCTAATTTTAGTAATAGAGAATGATTGTATTTTGTAAATATAAATACCATTACTAAAAGCAGAATACTACAAGTAAAATAATATCTTTTGTCTCTAATAACTATCAATACACTATAGAAGTGCAAAAATAATAATAGCAAGAGACTTCATGGCAGAATTTGGGGAAAGGTTAGGACTGTATCCACAATTTATCTTGGTGCAGCCAAGAGCCACTGGCTAGCCTTCTCAAGACAAATGGGTTAAAAAGAGGAGAGGTGACAATTGGCTCACAGTTTTAAAGGATTTTGCCTATGGTGGGCTGGCTCCAAAGCAGAAACACATGTCAGAAGGGCACAGTGGTACACAAGTGCCTGGTTTATGGTGGCCAGGAAGCAAAGCAGGAGACAAGCTCAGAAAAGAAGGCTCAAGGTACCAGGTACAGACCCCAAGGTCATACAGGACCGTCTCCCCTCACCAGAAGTGTGTTTTACTGATCAATCCTCTGGGTGGCTCCCAATCCAATCAAATTGACAATCCACTTTAACCAACACAAATACATAGAATTGCAAACTGTAAAAAATAATTTTGAAAATTAGAAATTGTGGGGGAAAGCACAGAAAAATTTAAAACAAAATATATTATAGGGTGAATTATGAACAATTGCACAGAGTTATTCCATAAGAGTTGTCCAGCTTTCTTACCAAGTATGTTGTGAAGTCCTGAACTGCAGTAAATAGTTGCAAATCTTTCTTTGAGGCACAGACCTCTGAGAATATACTCATGTCCATTTTTCCCTCAACTAGACTTTCTACCCTTGTTACATAGTGGTTTTTTCTTTTTTTCTAATAGAAATGGTGGTATTCAGTATTTTTAGCTTTCAGAATTTTAACATTCTGTATTCTATTTTTTAGAGATTGCAACTTATCAGGTTTCAAAATTTGGGATTATGATAGTAGAGATAATGGCTTTCAGCATTATGATTGGCATAGAATCCAAAGGGACTATTGACTTTAATTAATATTAATTTTTGAATAAAAAGAAAGTGACAAACACCATTTTGAGGTCTAAAAATAACAAATATAATTTATTCTCCCATAAACAGCATGACAAATAGTTTGGTTTCATAGTAAGGAAACTATGGAAAGGGTAATAGAGATAAATTCTGGTTGTTTTTCAAAATCACAAGAATAAATAGCTAAATTATAGCATGATTTTTATTTAGTATAAATTTAGATAAATAAACACTGCCAGTATTTTTTTCCCAAAAGCATCTTGATTTCTTAAGATTCAGATATACACATGAAATCATCATCTTATTTTTTGCATAAAAACTGTTAACATAATGATTCAGGGGTGTTTAACAGATTTTCACAGTGAAATGAGCCCACCTTGTGGCCTTTTATAATATTGCCACTGTTCCAGTTACTTTTTCGTTGCTGTGACTCAATACCCGACATCCACAAATTTAGGGGAGGAAAGGCTTATTTTAGCTCACAGGTTTAGAAGGTCACAGTCCACTCACAGGTGACTGGAAACAGTAAAAGTACATGGCAGAAGCAGAGGTGGAGGCAGCTCCTGACACTACAAACAGGAAGCCAGATCAAGACAAATTGAGACTAGTCTTCCAAGGAAGTTAGGAAGCACCTTATATATCTTTTCAGGTCTCATCCCAGTGATCAGCCCCTCCTGGATGCAGGTGAAGAAGGTGTAGTAAACCCCCACAACATGCCTATAATCCAATTTACATGCCTGTAATCCACCCCTCAAGACTAGGCCCCAGTCTCCCAACAGCACATGGTTTCATAGACAATCTATAGCATTCAAATACATGAAACTTTTGGGAGACATTCCAGATCCAAACCACAATAACCACGTTGGTGTTGAAATGATATACTCGTTAATTGTAGGTTTTAATGGTGGCATTAATTCAACTAACAACTTTTGAACACATACTGTGTGCTAGGTGTTAGGCTGACTGCTGGGGTTGTGGTAGCGTGAGAAAAAAATAAATGCCCTGCTCCAAGTTTATATAAATCTAAAGGAAAGATACTTCTAAGAAGATATATAACAGAAGAATAGTTGAGTGCTCTTACAGAAAGGTATAAACTTAAATTATGATGCCAGAGTTAAGAGTCCCCAGAACTCAGAATAAGACAGGTACATCATATTTCTAGAACTAATAAATTGGTAAAGAAATCGTGGATAATTAGAGACTGAGTTAAATATTAATTTTCCAACTACTATGTCATGAGAAAATACTACAGATTTTCTTAACCTAGTGTGATTCTTTGAAGCATTATATCAACTTGAAGGATGTGGAGATGCTCACTTAATCTGTGGAGCAGAGCTTTGGGTGTAAACGAATGTTTTATGGGCCAGCAAACGAAGTGAAGGAAGAAGACCTACTTGATACAGATGACTCAAACCAACAGATTGGCAGCTCAAACTAAATAAAAAGGAAAGAAAAAGGAATATTGTTACAGCTTCTGGAGAACTCTGCCATTAGCTCTAGGCATTGGCTTGTTCCTGTCTTCACATCATTATCTCCATTGCAGATTTACCCTGGTCTTCAGGTCTTTACCATCAGCTTCAGACACTGATTCACACAGCACAGTCTTGCTCTAACTTGTTACAGACTCAGACTGGTATTCTTCTATCTCAGGTCTGAACAGCTACAGGACTCTCCAGCTCCAGCTTCTGCGTCTGCAGGCAGTCATTTTGGACTTTTTCTTCAAGTTTATAGCTAATTCTGTTTCTCCAAGAATACTAGCCAATACAGATTTCCATACCATGAGTTGGGTCATTGCTGTGGCTTTGCCTGACCACGTGGTTTAGCAGCCCTTGGAATAGGATTAAGGCATGAATCTATGAAAGGCAAGGCAAGGGAAGGTAGAGTTTGGAGGTGCTGGGTATAGCACACTTGGAATGCTGTAACCTGAGCTTTATGGGAGATTCTGTTCAGAGCTCAGAAGACCAGACTGTCGAAAGAAGCACAGATTGGAAAGGCTAGTTCAAGACGTTTCTGATGGGAAACAAGCCTCTATTAGCCATTGGTCTAGAAATCATGCATACAGTGCTCTGGCAAAGTTTTTCAACATTACCACCCTGACATGAAATTGAGGTTAAGGGTTGTAAACTGCTTAATCTGGTGAAGAAAATTTCAAAGTAGCCCAATGTTCAGGCTGTCTCATAGGTAACGCTTGCAGCTTTCAGCTGGATGTACACAGAAAAAGCAGGAGAAAATGGCAAGGCAAAAAAGATGTAAAAGGTTTCCAATTTTCCCAGAAAGAAAGCAATAGCAAATTTGTGGCAAAGAAAAGCATATTCGGGGGTTGGGGGGCAGTAAAAAGAACTCTGCATCAGGAGTATAGGAAAGTTGCCTTTAGGGTATCTGAGGAATCACCAATAGCCCACCCTTTACCTTCAATCACAGTGCCAAGGCAAAAGGGGCATCCTCAGGGCATCCTAAGAAAATGAATCCCCAAGTAGTTCAGCCACCCAGGTACTCGAAGGCTGCTGTAGCCATTGTCCAAGGAGGCAGACTGCTGCTCAAGCCAGGGGCAGATCTCAGTGATATGCAGGTGGCACTGGTTTCATAGACATACAGAATGCAAGCGTTGTAGGGTCAGTAAGGCTTCCTGAAGAAGCCAAGGCCTTCTGAGAAAAAGGCCTTGGAGACCAGACATTGTCCCCAATAGAGCAAGGCATGAATCTCTGAAAGGGAAGACAGTGGTACAATGGAAACATCAGAAATTTGGAGATGCCGAATCACCTGCTGAGAAAGAGCACAGAGTATGAGCAGAGCTAGAATAAAATAGAATCCATGGAGGCTGCAGCCAGAAGCAATCACATAGGGATGGAGTCACATACGGCATTTGAAGCTCACAACTCACCACCAAGTGGCCCATGTGCCAACACAGAGCTACATGATTTAACGGAACTACGGGATTTAATGGAGCTGCAAGACTTAATGTTTGTCCAGCTGGACTTCAGTCTTGCTTTGATCCAATTGCTTTTCATCTTCCTATTCCTCATTTTTAAAATGGAAGTGTTTACCCCATGCCATTGAACATTGACAGCATTTAACTTTTTTTGATTTTTACAAGAGTTCACAGTTGTCTTGAGTCTCAAAGGACACTTTGGACTCACTTTAACACTGATGAAACTGATAAGATTTCAATAGCTCTTAGAGATGGATTAAATTCATTTTGAATAAAAATGGTGGACATGAGTCTTTTGGGGATCAGGAATAGAATATTATGGTTTGGGTGGTAAAGGTCTCCCAAAGCCTCATGTTTGGAAGACAATGCAATCATGGTAGTCAATTTATTGATTTCCTGTGCTATTAAGAGGTTAGACGTGATTAGAAGGGGTAGACCACTGGCAATTGCCCTGGAAGAGGCAGATCACTAGGACATGATCTAGAATGCTATATTAAGTTTGATCTCTCTCTCTCTCTCTCTCTCTCTCTCTCTCTCTCTCTCCCTCCCTCCCTCCCTCCATCTCTCTGATACCTGTTCATCATGAAATGAACAACTCATCTTAAGCTAGGCCTTCCTTAAAGCCTTTATATCATTGCCAGCTTTCCATGAATGGACTGAGACTTCATAAAACTGTGAGTTAAAAATAAGCACTTCTTTCTTTTAGTTGTGGGTGTTAGGTATTGTCTGCCAACAATGAAAAAGAAACTACAACATCCAGTAAACCCACAGAACCCTGAGAACACCTTCTGTCATCTAAATCACCCATTCTGAGTGTATGAAGTGTAGGATTTTTTTTAAATTCCCATTGTTAATCATAATTAGGGTTTTTTTTTTCCTTATGCCCACTCATAATCATCATCTTAAGGAAATCAATGGATAATTTTTGAGAAAGTTATTGGAATGATATACAGTATTTTAAATAAACAAGAGGACAAAGTGAGAAACCCTTTATATCCAAGTTGATGACTTGTGGAAAAAATATGAATAGAAGTCAGAGACATAGCAATCTTGAAGGATTTATGGAGGAAGAACACAAAAGTAACTGGGAAAGTAATTTTCTTTTTCTAGCTTGTAAAGACCATTATACAGAGTGGCCACAGACCCACAAATTATATATGAAGTTACAGTTGACAGTGTGGTGAGATCGTCATCCAGACAGAAGGTTGTCTTAAGTTACTTTTTTGTTGCTGGAAAATATTACCCAACATCCACAATTTATGGAAGGAAAAGTTCATTTTAGTTCAAAGTGTCAGAAGGACTCAGTTCATTAATGGGCTGGCAGCAATGGTAGAAGAACATGAAGGGGCCTAGCAAGAAATAAGCTATTCACAACATGGTGTACAGGAAGCCACATGAGCAGAAAAGGTCAAAGCCAGTGTATACCCTTCCAGGTCAAGGCCCTGGAATCTGCTCCCTCTGGGTCAAGCCCCAAGTATCTTCCCTTTTCATCCATGCCCCATATTTTAAGAGCATATAGAATCCACAGATATTCTACAGCATTCAAATGCATGAGGCCTGGGGGGAGGTGGCAGGGGACATTCAATATCCAAATCATTACATTGTGCCCCTGATCCCAAGACTCATGTCTACCTTTTTATGCAAAATGCATTCAGTCCATCTCTAAGAGTTTCTGACATCTTAACAATTACAGCCCTGATGAAAAGTCCAGATACAAAGTCTCCTCTGAGACTCAGGCAAACTCTTAGCTGTGAACTCCTGTGAAAAACAAAGAAAAATTAAACACTTTCAATACACAATAGTACAGAGTAAACATTCCCATTCTAAAAGGAAGGAATAGGAGGACAGAAAGCAATTGGACCAAGATAAGATCAAAATGCAGCAAGGCACATGTTACATCTATAAGGTAGGTGGACATCTAACACCTGTATCATTACAGCTACACTAAATCCTATAGTCCTGGGATTTCCAGGCAAGTTGGTGGATGAGTAAGAGTACTGTTCAATGAATCCTCACAGACTCATTTAAAAATTTGAGATAAAGTTTAAAACCAGCTGATCAACTTAGCTAGGAGAAAGAGGAGAGCTCCAGGAATTGAAAGGAGGCCATAGAAAGGTAGGAAATCATATAGGTGCATCAGAAGCTGAAGAACATACAAGCTGAGAAGCAGCATCAGGCCACCTGGGAAGGGCCAAGACCCACCAGCATCTACAGATTAAGGTAAGCCTGGAGCTGTAAGCCATGAGAATTAACAGAATCTGGGTGCCACACAGTGAGTGAGATAAGCCAGGATCAGAGAATTGAGGGAATTGACAGCAGCTTGTACCCTCCCCCCCCATCTCCAGAAATAAACTTGTGGGTTATAAGAACTGTGAACGCACTGTGAGCTTCCCCTTGAAAAGACTTCCCTGAAGCTTAGCAGATCAGCTTGAGAGAAGCAGTACTCCGCAGCTATGTGAAGGAGTGACATGGGCAGGAGATATTTTGAAAAGAGCATAAATCTGAACTGTTCCAGGTAAGAGAAGCCACAGACGGGCCACACATCAGAAATTTTGTGGACACTCTTAATCAGTGCCTAGGGCTGAACTGGCACAAACGACAGTTGCAGAGAGAGGAGAAAGGCTGCCGACCTCCTGAATGATTGGAGTGGTAATGGGCACACCTCAGAGAACCAAGAGCTCCACCTTCAGGGGAAGTAAATCAGGAGAGCTTTTGGGGGGTTGGGTGTGCACAAGACACCTTAGAGGCAATCAGACCGTTAACTTCCCCTGTCACTTCCTATTTCCATCACAGAACTCAATAAAGTTTTGGCTTATCACACACACTCTCATATACATTCAAAGAAACCTCACATCCAGGCCATTAAAGTAAAGTCCCTCAAAAATAGAATCATGGCAAGACAAGGCAATAAGACACATTCAGAAATGCTTAACTTCCCAGAAGCTAATGTCATGGGCCCTTAAAATAGCTGAACTCGTAGGAAAAGAAGTCAAAAACAAAGCAGATCAGTTGATTAACTTATGTGAATAGTCAGTTTAAACAAGATATTCTTAAAGAAATGTAACTAACAATCCCAAGACTTAAAGAAGAATTTACTGAACAAATAATGGTCAGAATGAATATAGAGCCTAGTGAGCATATAGAAGACACAAATACAAAAGCTGGTTGAGGTAAATCAGGCAATGAAACAAATGAAGGAACATTTAGATAGAGTAGTGGAAAACATGAAAAGGAATCTAGCTGAAGTTCAGCATATGAAAAATTCATTTGAAAGCAGGGCAAGTCAGTTCCAACACTGTGAGGACAGAATTTCAAACTTTGAAAAGAAGGCCAAGGAAACAAATGCCATAATCAGTCATGACACCAAAATTAGAAGTGAGCCAAGTAGCTGAATACAACAGCTGACAGATGACTCAAAGAGAACCAACCTCACAATTATGGGAGAGAGAAAGAGCAGAAGACAGCACAAAAGGTATAAAGAATTATTCACTAAAATCATGGCAAAAAATTCCTAAATCTAGGAAAAGATATTAATATTCAAGTACAAAAATCTTACATAAAACCAAATAACCTTGACCAAAAAAGAAACTTGCCATGACACATCATAACCCAAATCTTAGAAACTGAACAAGAAGATCAAAAAACAGAAACTCAAAAATTCACTGTCTGCAAGAAACACACTTTACCCATTTAGAAACGCCTGGACTGAAAATAAAAGGATGAAAATTAATACTACATGCACCTCAACCCAGAAAACACGCAGGAATAGCTTTACCCTTATCAGACAACATACAGGGAAATTAGACCAAAAAATTCACAAAGGAATATTAGAGTTAAATCAAATATGGAACAATTAGGCTTAACTGATATTTACATAGTGTTCCAGCCAACAACAGTGGAACACACTTTTTCTCAGTGGCATATGGGACTTTTCCAAGAAAGATATATCACAGGACATAAGGCATGGTTAAACAAATACAAAGAGTTTGAAGTAATTCCTTATATATTGCCATAGTTTAGATCTGGAGTACCCCCAAAAGTCTCATATACCTATGGGATACATGAAGAGATGGGACCTGGCTGGAAGGGGCAGATGCTTGGGGTCTACACTGGTTAGGGTCCTAAGAGAGACCAGAGTTAATAGAATTTTTGGAGATAAATGGAATTTATTTGGAGGGCTTACAAGTTTGAAGAGCAAGCCAGTCCAAATCAGCCATGTACATGTGGGAGAGCTGGAGGGTCCCAGTAGCGCTCAGGCTCGTGCCAGAAGGACTGTAGACCGAGGCTGCAGGACAGCCAGGGTGAGTCTTCTGCAGATGGAGGTCCAGGAAAACAGACAAAGATGGGAGGCGGATACGCCTCTGCTACCAGAGCAAGCCAGGAACAAACTGAAGTCTCACTCTCCCTGGCTTAAGGCGGGCCCAGAGCCTTTTCTGGAAAGGGCTGCAACAACAAAGTGCATTCTTCTCTTACATCAGTTAGGCTGCCCCTCCCCCACTTCCTGGCCCTCAGTAAACACCACACACCTGAAAGCTATTCCCTGGATTTCCCCAGTTGCAGCAAGTGGACACAATTTCTCCAAAGGCCAAGGGCCTAACCCGGAAGGGTGTGTACTGGTTCTGCCTTTCTTCCTGAACTTGCCCTTGTGTTCTGCCATGCCATGAGGACCTCTGTCTCCAGCTCTGGCCCCTCCGTGTGATTCTACCATTTCAGCCACCCACCCATGAATGGAGTAGGACCAACTGAAACTGTGCACTAAAATACATCTTTCCTTCCTAAAATTGTGGATGTCAGGCATTCTTTTCCAGTAAGGAGAAATTAACTAAGACATATATTTTCAGATCATAGTGGAACAAATCTGAAATAAATAGCAAAAGAAAATAAAGCAACTGTACAAATACATGTAGACTATATATTATTGAAACAATAATGATGAAAGCATATCATATCATAGCCTATAAAACATAATTAAAACATTAGTAAGAGGGAAATGTATAATTGCAAATTCACACATTAAAAGAGAGAATTCATAAATAATTCAATGATGCCCCTCAGGTATCAAAGGGACAATATATCCAAAAGTAGTATAAGAAATTATAAAGATTAGAGAAGAAATTAATGAAATTGAAACTAAAAAATATGCAAAAGACCAATGAATCAAAGAGCTGATTCTTTGAAAAAAATAAGAAAGATTAAGCCTCTTGCCAAATTAATCAAAAGAAGAAAAGAAAAAACATATCACTGTAATTACAAATGAAGAAGGTGAAATTAAAACAAACTCTGCTGAAATTCAGAGGATTATAACGAACTATTTTGAAAATTTTTGTTCCAATAAATTGGAAAACTTGGAGGAAATCAATAAATTCCTAAGCACATACAAGATAGCAGAATTGAACCAATAAGATATAAAAACCTTGAGTAAACCAATAACAAGTATGGAAATTCAGGCAGTAATCAAGTCTGTACCTATGAAGAAAAGTCCAGGTCCAGAAAGATTCAATCTAGCAGTACTTCAGAGAAACTCTATCACCAATACTTCTCAAAATGTTTCATGAACTTGTATAAGAAGGAACATTGCCATTCTCTTTTCTGGAAGCTAGCATTACCTTGACTCCAAAACTAGACAAAGATTAAACAAAGAAAGAAAACTATATATCAATCTCCTTAAAGAACATAGATGCAAAGATTTCAATGAGATACTGGCAAGCAAAACTCTATAAATTATTAAAATGATGATATACCATGATAAAGTTGGTTTCATCCCAGGAATGCAAGGATAATTCAACATGCCTAAATCAGTTAATGTAATACATCACATAAATACAAGCAAGAACAAAGATCAATCATCTCAATAGATGCAGAAAAAGCCTTTGATAAATCCAACATCCATTCATTTTTTTAAAAAAACTGAGGAAAATGCATATAGAAGAATCTTTAATTGATAGAAGCCATTTATGCCAAACCTACTCCCAATCTTACACTAAAGGGAAGGGGATAAAATGAAGGCATTTCCCCTGTAATCAGGAACAATAGAAGGATGTTCACTATTACCAATCCTATTCAATGGGGTACTAAAAACCCTAGCAAGACAAGTCAGGAAAAGAATGAAATAAAGGGAATACATATTGGAAAAGAAGAAGCTAAATTATCCTTATTTACAGAGAGCATGATTCTGTACATAGTAGACCCCCAAAAACTCCACCAGAAGACTCTAAGAAATAATTAACGAATTCTGTCAAATTTTAGGATACAACATTAAATTTTTAAAAATAGCATTCACCTACACTAACAATGAATTCAATGAGAGATAAGAAAAATAATCTCATTATCTATAGCCCTTCAAAAAATTTAATATTTTGAAGTAGACATGATCAAGAAAATCAAGGACCTCTACAATGAAAACTATATCATGCTGAAAAAAATCGAGGAGGACCTTACAAAATGGAAAGACATCACCTATACTGCGTAGACAGAACTAATGCTGTCAAAAATGGTCATACTGCCAAAACTGACAGATTCAATGTAATTTCTATCAAAATAACATTTTTCACAGAACTGGAAAAATTAATCCTAAAATTTATATGAAACCAATAGAGACCCAGATAGCTAAAGAAATCCCAAATATCAAGACAGAAGCAGGTGACATCATGATTCCAGGCATCAGGTTATATTACAAAGCAATAGTGACTTCAAAAATATATATATAGGGTTGACACAAAAACAGACAGGTGAACCAACAGAACAAAATGGAGGATGCATAGACCACCTCAAGTGTCCTCAGATAGCTAATCACTGACAAAGGAGCCAAAAACATACTCTATGAAAAGGACCTCTTGAATAAAGGGTGTGGGAAGAACTTGTTATCCACAAATGGAAGAATGAATTTAGACACATACCTATCACCATGTACTAAAATCAAATCAATGTGGATCAAAGACTTAGATATTAAAAATAGAAACACTGAACTTCCTTGAGGACAAAATAGGTAAAACTCTTGAAGATAAAGGTGTGGGCAAAGACTTTCTCAATAGAACACCTGATGCAAAAGAAATAACCCCCCAAAAAGAAATAACCCCCAAATTAAAAAATGGGAAAATAGCAAATTAAAAAGCTTCTTCACAGTAAAGGAAATCAACATAGTGAAGAGTGGCCCAACAGATTGGGAAAAAAATTACACCTATATCTTGTGGGGGTGGGGAGCTAATAACTAGAATACAAAGGACTGAAGAAAAATCGATCCCTCAAAATCAAAGACTCAATTTAAAAATGGGCAATTAAAATGAATGTGTAGTTCTTAGAAAATGAAGTACAAATGACCAGCAAATACATGAAACAATGTTTAACATTCCTGGCCATTAGAAGAATACAAGTCAAGCAACACTGAAACACCAACCTACCCCAATAAGAATGGCTTTTATCAAGAAGTCAAGAAAAACAACTGATTCTGACAAGAATATCGGAGTGGGCGGGGGGAAGGAACTCTGTTACCTTGCTTAGGAGAGCTTTAAGCTGGTATAACCATTATGGAAAGCAGTATGGAGATTCCCCAAAAAACTAAAAACATATTTCATTTGATCCAGAAATACTTCTTCTGGGCATCTTTCCAAAAGAGTTAAAAACACTCTATAACTGAGACACATGCATACCCATGCACAGCTAATAATAGCTAAATTGTGGAAGATGCCAAAATATCCACGAATGGACCAACAGATAAAGGAATTGTGACACATATAAATAGTGGAGTACTACTCTACCATAAAGACAGATAGATTTTAGTCATTTTGAGATAACTGGATACAATTTGAGACTTTATGCATAGTGAAGCGCATCAGATCCAGAAGATCAAAATATCACATGGTCTCTCTAATATGAGAAACCCAGAGCATAAATACATAATAGAGCCAAATGGATGAGATGTTGGCAGCTGAGGGGACAAGAAAGAGTGTGGGAGAGCAAGAAAGGGGAGAGGAAAAGAATGTGAAGCTGATGCAATACGTTGCACACAAAATGTTCAAGTTTAATATAACCATTTTGTATCATAAATACATACTTGTAAAATGGGAATGAATAAATAAATACAAGCCCAGGTTCATAATGCAAGCCTTAATTCTATAACTCTGGGAACCTGATGCAGAAGGATTATAAGTCCAGCATAAGCAACTAAAAAACTTTTCAAGACTCTTGCTCAAAAAAATTTTTAATTAGAGGGTTAAGGATAGTCCCCAGTGCAAAAAACCTAGGTTTAATTCCTGGTACAACAATGTTCTCCCACGTATTCATTAAATGTATTCAATAAATATTTAACTGCTCCTATAAGCCAGGGAGCTATACTCAATGCTTGGGGTACAACTATAAACAAGACTCTCAGTTCTCCCTTCCAATTGCATTTTTTTGTTTGTTTTCATTTTTGTTTTTCATTAGTCTTCCTATACAAGGGGTTCTGAAACACTAGATTTCTATGGTTAATCACCTTCACATTGCCACAATAAGATACTTGCAGCAATTAAAAGATTTATTGATCTCATAGTTTGAGTTTAAATCCAAGATTAAGAGGCCTCATTGTTTTGACCTCTGGTGAAGGTAGTACATTGAGACTGGAATACATCAAATATGTACTCTCATCTCAGGCCAGAAAGAAGCAAGAGTGAGATTTTCATGGTCCCATGATGCACTTGCAGGAAATTTCTCAATAACTTAAAAACTTCTGTATCCCCCACTTCCTAAAGCTTCACAACACCTCCCAGTACCAACACCCTGAGTATCAAGTCTTTAACCATTGACCTTTAAGACTCTATCTAAAGTGCATTCCTTGTAACAGTTCATTCACCTCATTACCTACATTAACAACTGATCAGCCACTGTTTCAGTCATTTATTTGTTGCTGGGACACAGTATCCAACACCTACAACCTAAGGGAGGAAAAGTTTATTGTAGCTATGTTAAGAAGGTCTCAATCCATTCATGGGAGGCTGGCATTGGCAAGAAGAGTCCAGCAGAAAACATCCGCACACAGCATTGTAAGACGAAGAATGAAGGCGAAAGTAGATAATGTTCTAGACCACAAGCCCAGTAATGCATCACACACCCAGTAATCCAGCCCTCCTGACCAGGTTCTACCTCCTAATAGCACATAAAATCCATACATATTCATAAACATCCAAATACTCGGGGCTTTTGGGGGACATTCCAGATCCAAGCCATACAGATACCAATATGGAGCTTCTCTAAGAGACCTACCTTCTCTGACTGATGGAAAGAGAAGCAGAACACAAGTTATGGTCAGAATTTTTCAATACCTTCTTAAGATTTCTGCTTCCCCAAAGTACTTATATCCTGGGGTGGGGTGGGGAGAGACAAGAAAGTTCTCAGCTGTAGCTTTCTCTTTTAGTGCGCCTCTCCTCTTCTCCCAGGCTTTTCTGTCTGCACCAGAGCTGTTATCTCTGTTATCTTCCTTCGGTGTAACATATTCTGCATCCTTCCTGCTCTACATCTTATATCAGAATTCTACTCTAGTCCTCCAAGCACCAGGTACTGCTCCTTAAAGAAAATCCCTTGGAACTCAGGGTACCCTTTTCTTGAGTGACTAGCTCTTACAATTGAAAGCTTGTCCTTCAAGATTATTTTCCCATCAGGAATTATTAAATTCAAAACTGATCAGTGATGTTATTGTTATCAACTGTTGCTGTCTTCTTCCCTAATCACTGAGTAAGTGAGGAACTATAAAGAAGAAAGAATTATTTCAATACAGGAGATTAAGAAACCTGTTTAAAACCTCTAAACAGAAACCTGCTGCTTATAGTTGAAAATTGTCTCACATCATGAATTGAGTCACAACAGAGACTGTGCCTGTCCCTCCCCAGTATGTTGCCAATTAATGAAGACATGGTTCTCGCCCTCATTATGTTAGACTGCCTAGACAATTATACAAACAATTATAGTACAATGTGTTCTGTGCTATAACAAGAAACTACTCAGTGCCTTAGGAGACCATTTGAGGGCAACCTATCTCAGACTTGGACACCAGGGATGGAGTGTGAGAGGAAGCAATAGATGAAATAGGGCCTGCAGGGGAAAGACTAGTCAGATAAGGCACTTGTAAAGAACTCTATCAATTATATGCCAGTTTGAATTTATGTATAAAGGCAGAAGAAAGCCACTGAAGAGCATAAATAGGGATTGGGAACCTTTTAAAAAGTCACACTACAGAACAAAGACTATACACCAGGGAATGTCTAGAGGTGGGAAAGTTTTAATTCCAAATAGCCTGGCTCTGGGTGATGACATTGGGACTGGAGAGGTACAACAGTTTTCTGAATTTTAGCTGCACAGTCTTTAATCATTTCTTTATATGACATAAATTTCATAATTTTTCTATTGAGTAGAAAATAATTCACTTTTTAAAAGATTTGATTTTAAACTATTTTTTGCCTAGAAAAATATCTTCCAACCTCACAACTCATTAGAAATGTCTTGTAAGTGTTTAAGACTGTTGTCAAATGTCATAAATCTCTATCAAGTTTCTCTCATTTTGAAATGAAAGATTTAGAAATTTTTCCTACAGACCAGTTTTTGACTCCACACATTTTAATTTTTGTTTCTCATCTACCGGTTACTTCTATGATTACCTGTAGAACACAAATTGCCCTTACCTTCACAGCATACGAATGGGTTAACTGACACAGCAGGAAGAGATATTTCCACTGAAGAACAAATTGTAATACCTACATAGAAGTGACTCTACACCATAGGAATATTATGTATTAAAGTCAAACTAATTATATTTCCTTTTCTCCTACCAATTAGCTTCCCATTGTATTTGTCTCTATCACTATCTATTCCATCTGCTTCTTTATCCCTCTACTACTTCTCTCTCTCTCTCTTTCTCTCTATTTTCTCTCTGAGCTTACCTGTTTGATCTTTGTTATAATCACTAAAGGCATGAAGAACTTTTTCTATTTTATAGTCAATCTTCGTTAAGAGATAAACATCTCAATACTATTTTCCAATATAAGACAGCTTAATTAAAAGCAAATTTAGGGAAGAAATATTATTGAGAAATGAAGATTAATTTCAGCCAATTTCAGTGTAACCCTATCTCATAGCATTTCCATAGAACAGGCCTAAATCAAGACTCATTTTAGAAATCTGTCATCACGAAACATTTACAAATTAGCACAAATTGACTCAATGATTTGGAAAATGAACTAAAAATGGAGGATGAATAAAAATTACTAAATACTGTCAATTCTTAAACTTCAAGACAGGAATTGAGAAGCCTGATTCTGTGGATATTGGTTGGATGTTGGGGGAAGGTCAACATTTGCTCCAATGTATCTTCTATGGTTTAGATATGGAGTGGCTCCCAAAAGCCTCGTATATTTGGAATGGAGTGCTGCTGAGAAGGGAGGCCTGGCTGCCAGGGGCACATGCTAGGGGCTTAGCCTTCAGGGGTCATGTCAACTTGTTGAGACCAGATAGCAGCTTTCAGGTGTGTGTTATTGATTTGTGTGCCAGGAAGTGAGGGGGGAGCACTCACCCTGGGTGTAGGGCCCAACTGACAACTTGAAAGGAAGGAAGAAGAAACATTGTTACAGGATCCTCCTAGGAAGGGTGTGGTCTTGCCTGAGTCTCCAGACCTGACTGGCTTCCGGCTCACTTGGCTTCTGTCTGCAGTGCTGTAAGCAGCTCATGAGGACCTCTCCAGCCTTTGTCATGTGCGTCCATGCTGCTGGCTGCCTATAAGCAGACTGTGTAAAAGCTGAAACTCTTAGCTAAATAAGTACTTCCTCCCTTACATTATGCATGTTGAGTATTTTGTCACAACAACAAGAAAGTAACTAAGACAGTATCTGTACGATGTTGCTTTTTTTCCTCTGTTTTCATTACTTGTTTTACTAAGAAAAAAAGTTGAGATCTTTTGTAAGAAAATCTTATAAAATCTTGTAACTACAAACCCATAGAACTCATAGTAACATATTTTAAGAACTTTTTTTTGGTCTGGAAAATAGTTTTCCAGATTCCAAATAGCTACCCTGCGTGTCCAACTCTAACTCTTGCAAGTGTATCGTACACGACTTGAGAACACACAAATGTTTTCTGAGCTTCCTTCCACTTCCAGCTCTGAATAAACATGATATAGAACCAAAAGCACAATACACCGCCATTGCTTTTGTTGCATTAGTTTTTCCTCCTGGCTCTACTGCCAGGTACACAATCTTGGACAAGGAATTTAGCCTTTTAGTGACTTCAAGGGCTCTTTCCTGGCATTTCTGGTGCCTTGATCTTATCTTAGCCTCCATAACAACTTCTGGAAATCAATTCTCTTTTCTCATTTAAGTCCGCTGGGTGATTTTACTGGTTGTGTACCTCAAGGTCACCAGATGTTTTTTAACTATACTTGGCTCTGTTGGTACAATATGAAATGATCTCTTCCTTCTCTGTTTCCTATTAATTCAGAAGATTACTATTGCTCCCCCAAGTTTTATTTTTAAATGTTAAAAATTTCTGTCAAGATGTTAACCTGCCTACTTCATTTACGTAATTACTTGTTTAAATTAAAACAGGTTGTCATGGCTTCTTTCTTCTCTGTCTATTCCCTAGCCTCCACATCATCAATAGCCTTTCTCTGCCCAGGCCTTTCCCCATGCCTTTCCATCATTACTGTTTCTGCCTTGAAGCTGACTGCAGCTACTGAAGCTGAGACCTCTGAAATTGTGGGCTAAAACAAACCTCTCTTCCTTTAAGCTGTGGAAATTTTTTACTTTTTTTTTTAGAAAAATATCCTTTCTATAATGTGCTATTTTCAAACTTTTATTATAAATATATGCATTTTAGAATATTTAGAAATATAGTTCTAGAGCAGTTTATTAGAATACAGAGTAAGTGGACTCTGGACTCTCAGAAAAATGGATTCATTCTAGCTTCATTAATTGCTAGTTGTGGGTTTAAGACAGGTTAATGTTATTTAACCTGAGGCTCAATTTCCTCACCAATAAAGGAGAGTAATAATATTATCTCTCATGGATTATTACAAAACTTCAATATGGTGCTATAAATGAAGTAATTTTAACAGAATATCCTGTCCCAAATAGATGATTAAGAAGCATTAGCCATTATTATTACCATTGAAATTATTATTTCCTCAATCCACCTTGGTTAATATTATCAAATGAAAATGATGTTTTAACAGACAAATAATGCCTCTCTGTGTCCCTACCAAAGAGAAAGCTGATAGATTTTCTGAAAATCATGAACTCTTTGACAGCAAAGGTAGAGACATTTCTGTGCTAAAATCTACCATTTTCAGTTTTGACAAAAAAAAAAAAAAACAAGCAGGCATGTAATATGTCTTAGTCACTTTCACAACCCTGGTGGAACACAATACTTAACACTCTCAACTTAAGGCGGGGGAGATTAGCTCACAGTTTCAGAGATCCCAGCTCAAGTAGGGTCAGCTAGCTTTAAGGCAGAAACAGCAATAGTGGAAGAGTGTGATGAAGGGCCTGGGTAGAGGAAAGCCACTGATACCAGAAGGTTAGGGAGTAGAGAGAGAAGGAGGGAATCAGGACAACAGTGTACCCTCCCAGATCAGGCTCCCAACCATCCAACCAGGTCCCCTTCTAATAGTCCATGAAGTCATCAATGGATGAATCCACAGGTTAGTGTAGAGCTCCCATGATCCAACCACCTTGGAGACTTTGGGAGACACTTTAGATTTATCCCATAACAGAAGTTAACTCAGTAGTGAAAGTTGAGACAGTCTTTACAGGCATATTGGTTGTATACTTAACCAAAAAAGGCATTCTCAGAGAAAAATAGTGAGTGCAAGCAGCAAGATCTGAAAAATAATACAGACTTTTCGGGGATCTGAGTAAAAAAGAAACTGGAGAGACAAAGACAGGAATAAGTTTTCAAAGCCCGATGCTGCCATAAATAAATAAAATAAATAAATAAATAAAAGTTACCTATGAAGACCTTCACCTCCACACACTGGTTCATTCCTAAGTGCATTACTCTTTCACAATACATTTATAAGAAGAGCCTACCATGCTATGTACCAACTATAGTCCCAGGCACTGGCTAAATACAAGTAAACAACCACATAGCTAAAATAGCTATCTGAATGAGACGCAATACAGGAATGTTATAACTGTCTTTCTAAGCTTACAGTGTTTTCCCCAGCTATCTGATTGTCTAGAATAGATTAGAATTTGTTACAGAAAGAATAGAAAAAAACTGAGTTAACATCCAATAACTGACTTTCAAAAATATGATAATGTACTGAAAACTTAGATTTAACAGCAAGATGATCTTCTTCAGGTTTTTCTAAAAATCACTTACTGCCCCTTGCAGTATATGAAAAGCTAATTATGAAGGGTTTTGCTCAGGCATCTTTCAAGAGCATAAAGATAAACCTTCCGCTTAAGACAGAAAAACTTGGAGTTCATAAGACAAGCTCTAAAAAACACAAAAGAAAAGTATACTGGTCTTCTGGCCCAAAGAATTGTACAACCGAGTAAAGTCAATCAGGTAAAAGCTTCTCCATTTTTTTCTTTACCAAGCTTCAAACTAAAAAAAAAAAAAAAAAAAAAATCCAAGGGCAATATTTGATAAGTTAGGAGTTTGTCAAAAAAAGGTCACTTACAGAAGCTCAAGAAGAAGCAATTAACTCACAGAGCGCTACAGAATCCTGACCAAAGCAAGCAAGAAGTAATAACTATACCAGCCACACACTTGACTCTTGAATGCCAATAAAACTGTTATACCCAGGTAGGCAGGTCATGTTACCTGGAGACAGGAGGACACCAAGGATGGCACCCTGGAAGATGTTAGCATGCCCCATCTGGATAAGGATATCTGGCCTCACTTAACCTCTTCCTTATTCCTAAGTCCAGAGACACTAGCAGTCTTTTAGAGAAAAAGAAGAGGAAAAGCAAGGGAAAAATTGTATGAAAGGATTTGTATTTTTATCTAAGCAGTGTTAAACCTGTTTAAGTATCCAGTTTGAAAGTATTGATTCATATAAGCTTTTAATGGAATATTAGGTTGGTTGTTTTCTGCCTCATCCAAATAGTTAATAGGTTCTATGGAAAGGGCAAATTTGTTGTAAATCAAATTCAGTAATTACAATTTTTCTGCATGTCCATGTTTTAAAGTGCCCTACTAAACTAATATTTATTGAATTATAACCACGTGTCTGGCTTTGTGTCCCCTCTGCCTACAAATAAAAGCCCACGGCTAAAATCATGAAACTGTGGAGTGACCACCCCTGAAAGAAATAGTAAGAAAGCTAGCACTCCTGAAGAGTTTAAGAACTTGTCCAAAAATACCAATGGGTCAGGGGCAGAGTCACGACCACCACCTAGTTTCCAACCCATAGCACTCTGCTATTTTTATTCACTGTAGGAAATTACCTAGAAGAAAAGAAAAACAGGAATTGAAGACTTTCATAGGCAGAACTTTGAGAACCTCCCCTAAAACTTCCATCCCACATTATGGATTTGCTGCAGCCCTATATAACCCCCTCAACTTGAATGAGGGCTGGGTCCCTGATCATAATGGTCATCCACTTCCATGATTAGTTATATCGAATGGCAAAAAGCAATGGTGAGAAGGGATGTCATCTTGGTCTGTCTGATTCAATTAGGAGAAAATCTTTCCAAGAGGGATTCGAATCCTCCCCAAGGTCAAAGAGTTTTTCCAGCTGGCCTTGAAGAAGAGAATGGACCTAGGAGAGGCACACGTGCAGGGGACTTCAGAGCCTCCAGGAGATGAGTGGCCTCCACCTGACAGCAAAAATGTGGGGACGTCTCTCCAACAGCCGGAGAGAACTTGATTTCTGATAACAACCTCCTGACACTGACTGAGAGTCTCAAACTCCAGAAACGAATGAAGTCCAGCTAATGCTTAGGTTACCCTCCTGAGAGCTTGAGAAGACTCTGAATAAACTGTGCCAAAACTGTTGGCCCACACAAACTGTGAAATAATAAGTTTTGTTTAAACTGCTATGTTTCTGGTAACTTGCTGTGCAGCAATAGATAAGTGATGCAAACATGGATTCCAATTTTTCACTCAGCCTATGTAAACACTCAGGTGTTACTGGTGATTTTATCTTTTTGTAGGTTGTTTGAGACCTAATGGAGTGAATCCTGGGAGTCACACTTTAATTATACATGTTAATTAAATATATACTTTAGAACTTATACTTGCTTATCTATATATATATATAACTTATATGCTCAACATCTGTGAGAATGCCTACTTGGTAAGGTGACAAAGTGTACCTATTTACCACAAGGAACAAAATAGCAACAAAGGCGAATGTTGTGTATATAGAGTTTTAAAAAATCATGAGATACATCTTTAGGGAATGGTGGCCTAGATGGTGCAGAGATTACTTAAAAAATTGGTTCAAGTTTATCTTTACTGAACACAGTATTTCAACTTTGGGTAAATCAAGTATATCAGATTACAATCAGAATGAGATTTCTAGGTGTGGATGGGATAAAAAGAAAATATATTTTTTGCCATAGCAAGCTGCATGTATCTCCATCAACTAGAAAGGTATTACAATCAAAGACACTAGCGGACAGCTGTGCAGTGATTTCATGTTTTTTAATATCTTGCCATAACATTAATTTCCAGTTATCACTACTTATTAAAATAACTATTCTTCCAGTAACAAACATCCACAAAAAAAAAAAAACTATTTCAACATCACATTATATTTTTACTTTGGCACTGGCCAGAACAATCTTTATGTAAAAGTGTATTTATTCATAGTACCTTATTTCATTTAAGTAGTGTTCAATGAGTGCCAAGCCTGAGTTAAGTATTAGGAATAAAATGACAAAATACACAATCTATACAACTGAAGAGACTGGGTTCTAATGCAGCTCCTTTAATATCTTTTCATGTCCTTGGCACTCAGCTGGCAATCAGAACTAATGATGCCAGATCACTGACCTAAAGGAATTTGACTCTTAGTTAGGCAAAGCAAACTACACATTATTTATACCAGCACTATTTGTGAAATGAATTATAGAATCATAAGATTCTAAATAGAGAAATCACCCTTAAATAGAATAATCTAAAAAGTCATATGTGAGGAGTAGAACCTTAAAGAGTTGTTGAAGTTTAGGAAATTGAATAGGGGAATGTAGAACATTCTGGAGACGAAGAATATTCCAAGAGCAGAAGAGGTGAAAGCGGAGTATGAATAAACTTAGTGCATGTGCTACAGTAACACAAACAAAATGGACTTATCTTTTCATATTTATTGCTGAAAAAGCACCTATACATCTAGAAAAGCAGATGTAAGTTCTAATCTCAAATGTCTGGCTTCAAATAGCTACAAATTTCTTGTAATAATATTTAAAGAATGGCCATATTCGAGAATATAACATATTGGCTTTGTGGTTTTAATGAAAAAATGTACAATTGATTTTAAGTTTCTGAGTTTTAAGCTGAGAAGTATGAGACTTTAACTAAGGTCAAAGGATTTGACTCCTCATTGAGTGATTGTATCTCTGGAGGGTATTAATAAATTAAATTAGACTATGAAATCTATTAAAGGATCTCTACTTAGCTTATAGAGATAAAAAAGCACTTACATAAGTCAAATATTTCTGAAGATTTGAAAAAGAAAATTGAACATATAAAGTACTAAATGACTTATGCATCTTACTGAAACAATTGCCCATGATATGTGTTAGTTTTATTACATCTCTGATTACTTAAGGGGGAAAAACATAAAAAGAATGAAACTACTGGCTTTCCGACCTTATAAAAAAAAAAGATTTGTAATGGATACTTTAAATTATTGATACATCAAAGAACTGACTGTTAAATATAGGTTTCTGGTCTTATATTGTTTAGACAACTGCAAATGAACTGAGTAAGGATTACCAGGAATTTGTTTTTGATGAAGGGGAAGGTAGTTTCCTAATTGAAGAGCCAAAAAAAAAATAATAATTAAATGGAATGGGGAAAAAATAAGAGATTTTACTGTGGTTGCTTGTTTGAAATATTTTCATGGTCTTTTTCCCCCCATTTTATTGATATGCATAAGCACAAAATTTAAGGTTTACAATGAAGATGAGCATTTTGTGCACCTGTGTAGCTTGTCTTTTATTTTCTGGATATAAGGTATATCCAGAAGGTTTTAAATTTGCAGGGTAAGCTGAAAGAAGCATATGTCACTGATGATTATGCTGCACCCATGTAAATAATTAGTCCATACCCAAAGACATCAACATACTTATATGGGGGGCTAGAGGAACAGCACAGCAGTTAAAGCACTTGCCTATCAAGCGCAAAGCCGAGTTTGATTTCCTAGCACCACATAAACTGACCATGGTGGCTCACACCTGTAATCCCAGCACTTGTAAGGCTCAGGCAGGAGGATTTCTGTGAGTTCAAGGCAAGCCTAGGCTTGCCTAGGGGGTTCAGGACCAGCCTGGGCTACAAAGTGACACCCTCTCTCTCTCTCTCAAAAAAAAACATATCTATATGGTTAAGAATAATTTCTGAGGCTGAGCACCAGCAGTTTTAGCTACTCATGAAGGTGACACAGGAAGATCACTTGAGCCTGGTAGTATGAGACCAGCCTGGGAAACACAGCAAAACCACATCCTTAAAAAAAAAAAAAAAAATTGAGAATAGAAGGTCCAGAAATAAACTCATGCTTATGCAGCCCACTGATTTTTTTTTTTTTGCAGGGGTGGGGGGACATAGCAAAATTGTGCAATGCCCTGTGGGAGGAAAAAACATTATGTTTAATAAATACTATTGTGAAAACTGAATATCTGTGTGCAAAAGAGCAAAATTACACACTGATGTCTCACTACTGAAGACAGTCGACTCAAAATGAATTAAAGACGGAAATTGAAGAACAAGAACTAGCAAAAACTTCCTGATGTTGGTCTAGGCAATGATTTTTAGATGTGACCTCAAAGGCACAGAGAAATACTCAGAGGATATTACATAGAACTAAATAAACTCCTGCACAAAAAATAAGAGTGAAGAAATGACCCAGAGAATGCCAGAGATTACTAACAAAGTATACATCTAATAAGTGTTAATATCCAAAGTACATGAGAAACTCAAATAACTCAATATTAAAAATAGCTGATTTAGAAATGGACAAAGGAACTGAAGAGCCATTTCTCAAAACAAGACACACAAATGGCCATTTTGTGAAAAACTGCTCAAAATTGCTTATTACCAGGAAAGTACACACTAGAATTACAATGAGCTAGCACCTCACATGCACTAGAATGATTATTTTTAAAAATGGTAAAAGACACTTTAAAAACTGTTGGTGGAAATGTAAACAGCCATTATGAAAAACTGCACACATGTTCCTCAAGAAAAAAAAAAAAAACAGAATTACCATATAATCCAGATATCCCACTACCAGGTATGGATCCAAAGAAATCAAGCTATCAAAATGACATTTGGACTCACATGTTTATTGCAGTACTATTCAAAGTGGCCAAGATATAAAAATCAACATAAGTGTTCATCAATAGTTGAATTTTTAAAAATATGTGATCGAGATGATTCACAATTCAGCCCCAATAAAGAGCAAAATCCCATCACTTGCAATGTGGATAAACCGACAAGTCATTACAAATAATGTGAAATAAGCCTGGCAGAAAGACAGCACCTCATGATTTCATTTCTCTGAAATATTAAGATGTTGATCTTTCTAATTTGACAGTAGAATAACAGTTACCAGGACATGGGGAGGAGACAGAACCAGGGACAGTGACCCGAGGATGTATAAGTATGGTTGGATAGATGGAAGAAGAGATCTTGGTACAGCATGATGACTATACTAAGTGTTAGCCTCTTGAAACACTCAAAGGTAATAGCTCATACTGCAAAAATAACTCTTTTCAGTGATGTGTTTGTTAATTTGCTATATTCAACTCTTTCACGGTATGTATATTCTTCAAAGCATGATGTATGTAATAAATACAAATAATTTTACCTGTCAATTTAAAAATAAAAATAATCTTTGAAACTATGGCGATAAGATTTATACATGTCTCTTCAATGTGACACACATCAGCAGAGTCACTTTCCTGCTACCGGTTGTAGAGCGCTCTGCCCCTTCTCTTATCTCTAGCTGAACTATTACACAACTCTGTATATTTTTTAAAAGTGTTAATGATAAAAATGTACAAAAATCCTGCCATTGCCTCTTGAAAAAAACAGTCCTTTGACACACATAAAATTAATCTTTAGTATGAGCAATGTACAAATTATTCTATCAAAAATTTCTCTCAAACTTCCTATGGAGACTTTCTGAAACAGCCAGTTAAAAAAATGGCACTCCATTAGAGTCATTTTATGCTTTTTAAAAAGTGGTTATGTAGTCACCATAAGACTAGATAGAGGAAAAAATTATTACTTATTAAAAATCCTTAAACTCCTTAAAAGTCTGGTTAAAAGTTGTTGGAGTCGTAGTACTCCCAAGTAGATCAAATTCTCATTAAACTTCAGTAGTTTCAAAAATGCACCTCAAGTCCAAAAATATCATGAGCTTTCCTTAAATTATAAAATTTTTGAGGAAAAAATGCTACATTTTTTCTTCTTATCATTCATCCATGATTTTTTATTAGTACATATTTAAGATACTTAATAACTGCATTCAACTTGGTGCGTGCATACATTACATCATCATTTTCACTCCCCTTCCCCCCTCTACAATCTCTCTCTGTTTTCTAACGTTATTCTTGCTTGGTTCGTTTACTTATTTAGACTTTGGGCCTCTCACATTAGAGAAACCATAAGATACTAAACCTTTCTTAATCTCTCTTAAAACCACTGGCTCCCTAGTAAACAAAACTAAGGCATCCAAATGCATAAAATAGGACATCTCTCTTCTCACACTTGTTCATTATCTTTACTTTGCATTTATTCCTTAACTCAGTATGCAGATCTGCTTATTCTGAGTACCATCCCACCCCAATCCAAACCCATTTCTGAAATATCATCACCTCCTAGCAATTGGTTGGCTTTCTGTCTTTACCTTCTTGGAGTACAGTGATGGTTAATTTTATACATCATGCTAGGATAAAAAAAAATGCCTAGATCTCTGGTAATAACATTTCTAGGTATGTGTGTGAGGGTACTTCTAGAAGAGATTGGCATTTGAATTGGCAGACTAAGACCAACTCTTGGCAAGTTGGTCAGGCATCATCTAGCCCATAGAGGACCCAAACCAAATAAAAGTGTGAGTGATGTAGAAATTCTCTCCCTTAGCTTGAGGTGAGACAGTCATCCTCTGCCTTCAGCCCTGGAGCTCCTGGTTCTGTAGCATTTCATAGTTAAGACACTGCAGCTTTCCTGATTTTCCTGCTTACGTACGCACATTGCAGGACTTCTTGGCCTCCATAATCATGAACCATTTACCATAAAAAAGTCCTCCCATTAGTGTCATATATTGCTTGATGACAGAAATATATTCTGAGAAATGCATTATCATGAGGTCTGATGCAAACATTTGGTGAACATTTAAATATGTGGTGAACAATGACATATGTGAGAAGCAAGGGAGATATTTTGACAGGGACTAAAATGCAATGTATATTTTATCACAATAATTTTTTAATTTAAACATTCACTGTATGTTCAGTTACACCTCATGCATATTTCACCATTTTGAAAATAACACAGAATGTGTTTACACAATGACATCTATGACATCAGTAAGTAATATCAATTTATGAAACTACTGTCATATATTCACTGGCTTGAAAGATATATGTATACATCATACATATATTAAATGCATGTGTTATGTATATGTGCATACACACACACACACACCACACACACACACACACACACACACACACACACACACACACACACAAATATATATATATGGACATATAAATTCTTTTGCTTCTGCTTCTCTGGAAAACCCTAACCACTATAAGCTCCATGACATGTGATTTGTACTAACCATTTCTTCTTTCTCAAAAATCTTTCCTTCCTAGCCAACATAGAATTGCTGGCAATCAGTATCCTCTCTTTCGCATGTAACCAACTCTTCATCACAATGATTGTTTCAAGCTTCATTTCTTTTAATGACTTTCAGAACATCACACACACTATTTCCTTCCTCTGACGTATCATGGCTCCTTTCACAGCTGTTTAGTCTATTGTATTAGTATTTTCACTATTTTTGTCTCATTCTCTTTGTAGCAGAATTTTAAGCAAAACAATCAATTAGATCAAAAGCATCTGATCACTACATCTTCTCAGTTATGCATTTGATTCGTATCTTAGAACAACTTTTCTTGATGCTGCACTTCTTAGATTTTAGGAATCTAGATTCTAAGAATTTAGATTTTAAGAATCCCAGAGTTAAAATGCTATATCCAAACTTTAATATTTTACAGGTACAACTCAATCTTCAAGATTAATTTAGATATCTTTTCTCAGTGACGCCTTCCTGTTGGGGTCTCCAGGGCCCGAGAGCCTCAGCATCGCTGACCTTGGCCGAGTTCCTTCTTTCCCACGAACAAATGTTACTGCTTGTAAGTTAAGCCAGGTGTTGTTTTGCTTAAGCTCCTGAAACTGCTCTTTATTGCATCCTCCCTCCTCTACTCCTTCCCTCCCCCTGGGTGACCCCACAATGGTTAAGGCCTTGCTGATTGGCCCAAGGTAACTACCTCAGTCTACTTAAGCCCTTGTACTTCCCTGAAAAAACTTGAGCCGGCAATCACTGAATCGACTCCCAGAGTGTGTTACTCTACTCTGTCGTCCGATCCCCCCTCGGTTGTTCCGGGGGTCCCCGCGGGATGGAGACCCCTACACCTTCCCTAACACCATTTTCCTTAAATCATTAATTATCTCTCCCTCTGACTGAGTCCAATTAGACTGCTCTTTTAAAAAGTCTGGGTAACTTATAAACAAAATAAATGTATTGCACAGTTTTGGAGGTAGAGAAATTCAAGTTGAGGTGTTGACAGATAGAGTGTCTGATGCAGGTCCATGTCCTAATTCATAAATAGATGTCTTCTCATCAAATCCTACTGTTAATCAGGCAGGCTAATCGTTTTTATTAGCATGATAGCATCTTTAATTTTATAAGACATAAGAATTTTAGAAGATTTTTCATCAATGATAAGCAAGACTTTCACACAGAGAAGACTTTTTTAAAGAATGTTCCTTAATAAGTTACTAAAACCTTAACAAAACGATAGTTATAAAATTATGGAGCAAAAAGATCTGATGAGTCAACACTTTCTAGTTCTAGAAGTTAAGAAATCTGTCCAAAATGAACATAGAAAATCACAGCAGTAGACATCCAATCTGTTTTTTTATCACCTGCCTAGTATATAAAGTTATAATTATTTTTAAAGATCTATATTTGTCCTCATAAAAGGCAAGAAACGATGACAGGATGGAGATTTCATAGGCTGACGAATAACTTTTTCAAAAGCTGCACGCTTCACTGAGTCTTTGTGTTTCATAAATGAGCTATTTCCCAGGTCAAAGATAGAAGCATTTAAAAATGCTCACATAGAAAAAAAGAAGATACCGATCACCCAAGAATTATATAAGAATAAATGGATTTTGACCTCATTAAGTTCAAACTACACATTTCAATCTGGCAAATTAGCATAGGCTATTGATTCTCTACACAAAATCAACCCTGAAAAAACTATAAAAACCAGCAGGAAATATAAATTCACATGAATTACAAAAAATCACAGGAGCAATCCATGGAGAAAGAGGAGAATGTGCCTTGAATTGGTAAGCAGGTTGTGAGAGTGCCTGGTTACTAGAGAGATGGAAGCGTCAGTATTCTAAGCATGTGCTACTTGCAGTTGACATCCTAAGTGGGGTGCAGTCCTGTGGACCTGAGCTCTTCACTGTGCTTCCTCTGGGGAGTTAGTGAAGAACTGAGTTAAATTACAGGACACTCTGTTGGTCTTCACAGAAAAAAGAAAAATCATAATGTGTGGGAAAACCACAAGTTTAGTGTCAAAAATGTAGTGAATAGAAAAACATGGGTTTTTCTATTTATTTAGAGATATAAGTTGGCAAAATATTATATGTATGCATATAGCTTATATATATATGTAAGTATATACTATGAGTAATTGTATGTTATGAATATGCACATGTATAAATACATATTTATACAATGAGGAAAATGATATAGAAGACAAGGACATTATCATCATAAAAGCAAAAGTTAGATATATATACTAATGGCATTTTGCACCTATTATTCTTGTGGGTGAAGTGGTTATATTGTTAATTTTGCTAGTAGGATCAGCCACTGAAATCTTAATATTGGATAGGATTGTAAATATATACTTTTATTCAAAGTTTGGACATTAATATTGTTAAAGATTTCCATACCCAAGATACACTAACAAATGTTCTAGCTGTAGACCACATAGTTCTATATTCTGTGTTTTCTCCACCAAAGATTGCAAAAAATTAGGTCTCATCAAAAGTATGGATATTGAGAATACCTTAAAAATGAATAGCTAAACAAATTGAAAACAGTTCTAAATTCTAAAACCAGAACAAAATCCAAATAACACTTAAGGCAAGTCCAACAAACATACCTCTGGGATAGAGAGAGTCCATCAACAATACCTGAGCTTCAACTCACTACAACAGAACCATGGGGAAATGAGGTACTAAGCCATCAACAAAGAGGCCTAAAACTTCAGAAATTGATACCAGATATCTTGAAATAGCGGTTCCAACAAATATTAAATCAAATAAATATGATATTTTCTGGGCCCAGAAGCTCCTACAGGACATAAAAGAGATGTACAAAGCGCTCAAAACAGGCATACAAGGAGTACAGAAAACATTGACAAAAAGTTCAAGGAATTTAAAGAAGAAACAAATAGACACATAATGAAGGCAGATTAAGAAATCAGGGAACAATTTAGCCAAGGTATAAAAACAATGAAAACTGAACTCCAAGAAGTGCAAAGCTCACAGGAAAAAAATAAACAGTTTGAATATTTTGAGAAGAGATTATCAGACCTGGAATGGATAAACTGGAACATATGGGCAGTGAATAATGGATAAAAAAAAACAAGAAAGAAAATGGTTACAACAGCTGATGGATGACTCAATGAGGACAGAATAAAAGGCTTAAAGGAAGTGTTCAATGAAGTTGTGGAAGAAAATTTCCCAAATCAAAGGCAAGAAGTGAATACTGAACTACTTCAGGCATATAGAACTCCAAATAACTTCAACCAGAAAAGAACATTCCCAAGACATATCGTAATTAAAATACTAAAGACCCAACACAAATAGAGAATTGTAAAAACCGTAAGAAAAAAGCAGTGGGTGACTTAAGAAAACAAGCCCATCAGGATAACTGCATATTTCTCAACCCAAACCCTAAAAGCCAGAAGATCATAAAGAAACATCATCCAAACACCAAGAGAACTTAAGTGCCAACCCAGACTGCTATATCCAGTGAATTTATCATTTAGAGGAAGAAATTAAAACTTTCCATGAAAAAAAAAATCCTAAAGAAATTTACAACCACTAAATCAACATTGCAGAAAATACTTAATGGAACTTTAGACACCGAAAGTCCAACAACACAAAAGACCCTAGAGAAAAGGAGAAAACAGAAATAGGAGAAAGAACTGACAAGAGAGGAAGTCCAGTAAATAATATTGAAAAATCATAACAATGGCAGGATGTACCAAATATACCTCGATACTAACTCTGAATGTGAATGGCCTTAACTCACCTACCAAAAGACACAGTCTGGCTGACTGGATCAAAAAACAAAAATGCAATGTGCTGCTTACACGAGACACACTTTACCCATAAAGAAACACTTAGACTAAACACAAAAGGATGAAATTCAATACTTCAACAACAAGCAGGGCTAGCTATATTATTCTCAGACTGATCAGACTTCAAAACAGAACAGATCAGGAGAGACAAAGACGATCACTATATACTCATTAAAAGAACAATACAACAGGAAGAATTCACAAATATCAATATATAGGATCCCAACTCTGTAACACCCAATTATGTAAAACAAAAATTATTAGATCTGAAAGAACATATAGGACCCAATACAATTACAGTAGAAGACTTCAATACTTCACTATCATAGAAAGACAGATCAACTAGACAGAAAATCCACAAAGAAATACAACTGTTATATGACACTATAGACAACTTAAACCTAACAGAAGTCTACAGAGGGTTCCACCAAACATCAACAGAATACACTTTATTCTCAGCAGCACATGGAACATTTTCTAAAATGATCATCTTATAGGTCACAAGTCATGCTTAAACAAATACAAATGAATTGAAATAATTTCTTGTATACTTTCAGATCATAGTGACATAAAACTGAAAATTAACAGCAAAAGAATCAGCAAAAAATATACAAGTACTACGGCCTAAACAATCGATCATATAAAAAATCAGAGAAGAAATCAAAAATTTCAGAGAGTTAAATGATGAAGTACATCATATCAGAATCTACGGCACACAATGAAAGCCATACTTAGAGTGAAATTCATAGCCATAAATGCACACATCAAAAGAAGAAAGTAATCCCAAATAAACAATTTAATAATGGACCTCAAGGTCCTAGAGAAACAAGAACAATCTTAGCCAAAAGTAGGAGGAGAAAGAAAATTATAAAGATCAGATCTTAAATTAATGAAATTGAAAGTAAAAAATAATAAAAAAAGATTAATGAAAGACTGGTTCTTTGAAAGAATAAACAAGATTGACAGACTACTAGCTAAACTCACCAAAAGAAGTAAGAGAAAAACACACATTAATGTAATTGAAAATGAAAAGGGTGAAGGTACAATAAATTGTGCAGAAATTCAGAATATTTTAAGAAATTATTTTGAACACCTATATTCCAACAAGTTAGAAAACTGGGAAGAAATGGATGAATTCTTAGACACATACAACATATCAAAATTGAACAAAACCACATAAAAACCATGAATAGCCCAAATGCACACCCTGAAATTGAAACAGTAATAAAGTTTCTACTTTCAAAGAAAAGCCCAGGACCACATGAATTCATAGTGGAATTTTTTCAGTACTTCAGGCAAAAACTAACTCTAATGCTTTTCAACCTGTTTCATGAAACTGAAAGAGAAGGAACACTATCAATTTCATTTCTAGAGGCTAGCTAGTATCAGTCTAGTCCCGAAACCATACAAAAACTTAACCAGGAAGTAAAATTATAGACCAATCTCCTTAATAAACAGAGGTGCAAAAAGTCTCAGTAATATTCTGACAAATAAAATCCAGCAAGTAATCAGAAAGATCACACACCATGATAAGTGGGATTCACAGCATATGTAAACCAATCATTGTAATACACCACATCAACATGAACAAAAACCACACGATCACTTCAACTGATGCAGAAAAAGCCTTTGATAAAATTCAACACCCTTTCATGATAAAATCTCTGAGAAAAATATGTATGGAAAGGCCTTACCTCAAACTGATATGCCAAACCTACTGCAAACATCATAGTAAATGGAGAAAAATTGAAAGCATTTCCTCTTCAATCGAGAACATGATAAGGCAGTCCACTCTCCCCATTCTTATTCAACATAGTCCTTGAAACACTTGCCATAGCAATTGGGCAAGAAAGTGAAATAAAGGGAATATGCATCTGAAAGGAGAAAGCCAAACTATTCTTATTTGCAGATGACAAAATTATCTATATAGAAGACCCCAAAAATTCCACTTTGAAATTTGTGGAAATAATAAAGTCATCCAAACTACAGGCTATAAAATCAATGCTATAACATCAATAGCCTTCCTCTACACCAACTATGAACTTAATGAGAAAGACCTCAATAGCCCAACAAAAAATTAAATACCTAGGAGTAAACCTAATCAAGGAAATGAAAGACCTATATAAAGAAAATATATTGCACTGAAAAAAGAAGTTGTAGAAGACATCAGAATGTGAAATGACATCCCTGTTTTGGGATAAGCAGAATTAATATAGTTAAAATGACTATACTGCCAAAACTAATATACAGATTCAATAAAATTTCCATCAAAATTCCAGTAAGTTTTTCACAGAACTTGAAAAAAATCCTTAAATTCATGGGGCGGGAACAGACTGGTAGGACTCCCAGCCATCAACCCCACTGCCCCTCGCAGCAGAGGTTTGCGCAGAAGCTGGGCTGTGCCAGCGCCAGGCAGAGCATCTTCAGACTAGAGCAGTGGGACTCCATGCCATCTCCCCTGTGGAACTTGGGCTCTGCTAGCATCTGGCAGAGCCACTTCAGCATACACTGATAGGACTCCCCACCATCTCACCCACCACCCCTCACAGCGCAGGCCTGCATGGAAGCTGGACCCTGCTACTACAGGGCACAGCCGCGTTGGAATAGACAGGTAGGACTCCCTGCCATCTTCCCCACCGCCCCTCGGAGCAGAGGCCCACACGGAGAATACACTTTGCCAGCAACGGGTAGAGCCGCATTGGACTATACCGGGGTGATTCGCTGTCATCTCGCCCGCCCCTCTCAGTGGTGGTCAGCTCAGAGGCTGTGTTCTCCCAGTGCTGCGCATAGCCATGCCAGGGAGATCCCTTAGGAGAAATCCAGAGACAGACAACCAGAAGCAACCAAAGACAACAGAACCATGAGGAGACATCGAAAGAATCTCCTTCAAAAAGTCTTGACATACAAGAAGAGCATACTAGGAATCCTGAAAATGCAGAATCGAGAGATGAAAATGGCAAAAATGATGATAACTTCTGGACCCAGAAAAACATCAAATTAAAGCAGGAATTAAAACAGGAAATGAAAGTCATAGAGCAAGAGCTACCCCAAGACCTAGTTAAGCTAAAAGCAAGCTTGAGAAGCAAGTAGAGGAGATCAAAGAAGAAACGAACCAGAAGATAATGAAGGCAATACAATCAATGAGAGAAGAACGCAACAGAGACAAAAAAAATAAATGCAAATATCCAGGAAGTGAAAAACACACAGGAAACAATAAACAACCATACCAAACAATGTCAAAATAGAATATCAGACCTAGAAGACAAAATGATGGAGCAGGAACAGAAAGACCATAAAAAACACAAAGTAAAAAAGGAAGAAAGTGAATCATTATGACTGATAGATGATTCAAAGAGAAACAACCTCAGAATTATGGGACTCCAAGAGAAGACTGAGGACAAAACAAAAGGCTTAAAAAGACATGTTCAAGGAAATTGTGGAAGAAAATTTCCCAAATCTAAGAAGAGAAATGAACATTGAACTAATGCAGGCATATAGAACACCAAACAATATGGATCAAAAGAGAACCTCATCACAATGTATCATAATTAAAGTACAAGAAACCCAACACAAAGAGAGAATACTGAAAGTGGTAAGAGAAAAACAGAAGGTGACCTACAAAGGTAAGCCCATCAGGATAACTGCAGACTTCTCAACCCAGACTCTAAAAGCCAGGAGATCATGGAGCAATGTCATTCAAACACTAAAAGAACACAAATTCCAACCCAGACTACTATATCCAGCAAAACTATCTTTTAAACTAGAGGGAGAAATTAAAATTTTCCATGATATTGAAAGCTTACAGAAACTTGCAGCCACTATGCCATCACTGCAGAGAATTCTCAAAGGAGACTTGATAGCAAAAGAGAGACCAATGACAAAAGTGACCCCAAAGATAAAAAGACAAAAGCTAGAGGAGAATGGGCTGAGAGAAGAGTAAAGCCAGTAAACAATGAGGAAAAACTACCACGACAGCAGGACATAACAAATATACCTCAATAATTACCCTAAACACGAACAGCCTCAACTTATCTATCAAAAGGCATAGACTAGCTGACTGGATCAAAAAACAGAAACCCACAATTTGCTGCCTACAACAGACACACTTCAGCCTCAAGGAAACTCATAGACCGAAAATAAAAGGATGGAATTCAATATTTTATGGAACAAGTTCCAGAAAACAAGCAGAGGTAGCTATATTAATCTCAGACTCATCAGATTTCAAAAGAAAACAGGTGAAGAGAGACAAAGATTGCCACTATATACTGGTTAAAGGAACAGCAGAACAGTAAGAAATCACAATTATCAATACATATGCCCCCAACTCTAGAGCACCCAGTTATGTAAACCAAAAATTACTAGATCTGAAAGGACACATAGGCCTCAATACAATTATAGTAAGAGACGTTAATACCCCACTATCACAAATGGATAGATCAACCAGACAAAAAATCCACAAAGATATACAACTGCTGAAAGACACCACAGAAAATTTGGGCATAACAGATATTTACAGTTTTGCACCCAATATCAAGCGATTACATGTTCTTCTCAGCAGTACACAGAACATTTTCTAATATAGACATAACATAATATAGACATAAGTCATGCTTAAACAAGTACAAAGGGATAGAAATAATTCCCTGTATACTCTCAGACCATAATGGAATAAAACTGGAACTTAACCACCAGAAACAGAAGAAAATACACAAACACATGGAGACTTAACAACTTACAACTGACCAAACAACAGATCACAGAAAAAATCAGAGAAGAAATCAAAAACTTCATAGAGATAAATGATGATGGAAGTACAGCATATCAAAACCTGCGGAACACACTGAAAGCGGTACTCAGGGAAAAATTTCATAGCCATAAATGCACACATCAAAAGAACAGAACAGTCACAAATAAACTCGCTAACGATGCACCTTAAGGACTTAGAGAAACAAGAAAAACTTAACACAAAAGGCAGTAGAATAAATTATAAAGATCAGATCTGAAAAAAAGAGATTGAAATTAAAAAGACAATAAAAAACATGAGTCAAAGATCTGGTCTTTTGAAAGAAAACAAAACTGACAAACCTCTTCCTAATCTCATCAAGAAAAGAAAAGAAAAGGAACAGATTAGCACACTTAGAAATGAAAAGGGTGAAATTACAACACACTCTGCACAAACTCAGAATACTATAAGAAATTACTTTGAACACCTATATTCTAACAAATTTGAGAACTGGGAAGAAATGGACGACTTCCTAGATACATATAAAATACCAAAATTAAATGAGGAAGACATAAAAATCTTGAACAACGCCATCAGGCACACAGAAATTGAAGCAGTAATAAAAGCTTTGCCTACAAATAAAAGTCCAGGCCCAGATGGATTCACAGCAGAATTTTTTTCAGTTCTTCAGGGAAGAACTAACTCCAATCCTCCTTAAACTATTTCATAAAGTAGAAAGTGAAGGAATACTACCAAACTCATTTGTTGAGGCTAGCACCACACTAGTCCCAAAACCAGACAAAGACTTAACCAGGAAGAAAAATTATAGACCAATATCCTTAACGAATACAGATGCAAAAATCCTCAGTAAGATTCTGGCAAACAGAATCCAACAAGTAATCAGAAAGATCATACATCATGATGAGAGGGCTTCATCCCTGAGATGCAAGTCTGGTTCAACATACGTAAATCAATCAATGTAATACACCATATCAACAAAAGCGAAAACAAAAACCACATGATCGTTTCTATTGATGCAGAAAAAGCCTTTGACAAAATCCAGCACCCCTTCATGATAAAAAAAAAAAAACACTGAGAAAAATAGGTATCGACGGGCCCTACTTAAAACTCATAGAAGCCATATATGCCAAGCCTACTGTAAATATCATAGTAAATTGAGAAAAATTGTAATCATTCCCTCTCAAATCAGGAACAAGATAAGGCTGCCCACGTTCACCACTCTTATTCAACATAGCCCTTGAAACACTTGCCATAGCAATCAGACGAGAAAATGAAATAAAGTGAATCTGCACTGGAAAGGAGGAGGTCAAACTTTCCTCATTTGCAGATTATATGATTATCTGCATGGAAGACCCTAAAAACTCCACTACAAAACTCTGGGAAATAATAAAAAAATTTAGCCAAGTCACAGGCTACAAAATTAGCACTAAAAAATCAATAGCTTTTCTCTACAATAACAATTAATTTATTGAGCAAGAACTCAGAAAAACTTCCATTTTCAATAGCTCAGCAAAAAATTAAATACCTAGGAGTATACCTAACCAAGTAAGCAAAGGACCTATATAAAGAAAATTACATTACAGTGAAGAAAGAAGTTATAGGAGACATTAGAAAATGGAAAGGCATCTCCTGCTCCTGGATAGGCAAAATAAATATAGTCAAAATGACTATACTACCTAAACTGATATATCGATTCAATGCAATTCCTATCAAAATACCTACAAGTTTCTTCAAAGAACTTGAAACAACAATCCTTAAATTCATATGGAACCAAAAGAGACCAAGAATAGCCAAAGCAATCCTGAGCAACAAAGACCAAAGCAGGAGGCATTACAGTTCCAGACACTGGGCTATACTATAAAGCCATAGCTGGAAAAACAATTTGGTACTGGCACTAAAACAGACAGACAGACCAGTGGAACAGAATTGAAGATGCAGAGACAAACCTAAATATCCTTAATCACTTAATCTTCGACAAAGGGGCCAAATGCATACAATGGAAAAAGGACAGCCTGTTCAACAAATGGTGCTGGGAAAACTGGACATCCACATGAAGAAGAATGAATCTAGTCACACACCTATCACCATGCACCGAAATCAAATCAAAATGGATCAAAGACCTAGACATTAAAAGCGAAACACTGACCCTCCGAGAAGACAAATTAGGCAAATATCTAGAAGACAGGGGTAGGCAAAGACTTCCTTGACAAGGCACTAAAAGCAAAAGAAAATGGGATCTTGTCAAACTAAAAAGTTTCTGCAGAGCAAAGGAAACTATCAATATGATAAAAAGAGAACCAACAGACTGGGAAAAATTATTCACCACCAACATCTCAGATAGGAAGCTCATAACTAGAATATACAGGGAGCTGAATAAAAGTAAGCCTACTAAAATAAAGGATCGTATTGAAAAGTGGGAAAATGAAATGAAGACACAGTTCACTCACGAAGAAGTTCATATGGCCAATAGATACATGAAAAGATGTTCAACATCCCTAGCCATAAGAGAAATGCACATCAAAACAATGCTAAGATACCATCTCACCCCAGACAGAATGGCCTATATTAACAAGCCAAATAGTAATCAGTGCTGGTGAGGCTGTGGGGATAAAGGCATCCTCCTGCACTGCTGGTGGAAATGTAAATTCATGAAACCACTCTGGAAAGCAGTATGGAGATCTCTCAAAAGAATGGAAATAAATATGCACTTCAAACCAGCGACACCCCTCCTGGAAATATTTCCAAAAGAGGTCAAAACAACACATAACAGAGATACATGTATATCCATGTTCACAGCAGCACAACTAACAATAGCTAAAATATGGAAGTCACCAAAATACCCATCAACAGACCAATGGATACACAAACTGTGGTATTTATACACAATGGAATACTATGCATCTATAAAGTCCAACAGTGTGGAGGCTTTTGCAGGCAAATGGAAGAAACTTGAGAGCATCATGCTTAGTGAAGTGAGTCAGAAGCAGAAGGTGAAACATCGAATGGTCTCTCTGATATGAGAAACCCAGATCACAACTATCTCATGGAACTTAAAACAAAAAACAAAGTGAACCAGGGGAGTAGGGTGGGGAGGGAGGGAGGGGTGGGTAGGGGGAGGGACAAAAGGAGAGTGGGAAAGTCCTTGTCACCTTGACAAGATACATATGTGCACAAAAGGCTCAATTTCATTGGAAACCTTAAATTCTACACTTATACCTATCAATAAAATGGGGGGGGGGGGGAATTTCATGTGGAACCAAAGGAGATCTAGAATAGCCAAAGCAGCCTTGAGTATCAAGACTAAAAGAGCAGGCATTATGATTCCAGACATCAAGTACAAAGCAATAGTTATAAAAACTATATGGTACTGGCACAAAAACAGGCAGGTAGACCAGTGGAACAGAACTGAGGATGCAGAAACAAATTCAAATACCTTTAGCTTCCTGATCTCTGAGAAAGAAGCCAAATGCATACACTGAAAAAAAGAGTAGCCTCTTCAACAAATGGTCCTGGGAAAATTGGACCTAGAAATGGGGTCCTAACTTAACAAAAATTGGAAACACACATCCTTGGATTAAGAACCATGTAGTAAGCATGTATTTTGCTTGGCAATGCCTACTAGAAGCAAGCATTATAGAAGAGTTACTAAACAACTAGGTTAAGAAGCCCAATTGATTGGAAAAATGGTAGACAGACTATTAGTGGAATGGAATTCCTTTTTTCCTGCATCCTCACCAGCAATCGTTTTTTGAGTTCCATTTTTTGAGTGGGCCATTTTCACTGGGATAAGGTGAAACCTCCACATTGTTTTTACTTGCATTTCTCTGATGGCCAGTGATGAAGAACACTTTTTCATGTGCTTGTTTGTCATCTCTACTTCTGAGAAGCTTCTTTTCATTTCAGCTGCCCACTTCTTGATGCGGTTGTTTATTTTAGGGAGCTTATTTTAGTTGAGTTCTTTGTACATTCTAGATATTAATCCTTTGTCTGAAGTATTACTGGAGAAGATCTTTTCCCACTCTGTTGGTTGTCTCTTTACCTGGTTGATTTTTTCTTTTGTGTGCAAAAGCTCTTTAATTTGATGTAGTCCCATTTGTTGATTTTTTCTGAAATTTCTTGAGTAGTTGAAGATCTATTCAGAAAATCCTTTCTTGTCCCTATATCTTTTAAAGTTTTACCTATTTGGTCTTCCAGTAGGTTCAGTATTTCTGTTTTGATGCCCAGTTTTTCTTATCCATTTTGATCTGATTTTTAGCATGTGCTGACAGATGGGTCTAGATTCATTCCTCTGCATGTGGAAATCCAGTTTTCCCAGCACTATTTATTGAAGGTGCTGTCTTCTCTCCAGTGGATTGTTTTGGCCCCTTTGTCAAAAATCAGGTGACTATGGGTATTTGGGTTTGTTTCAGCTTCTGTTTTGGTCATTATCTAGGGGGTGCACAGTATGCTTCATCACTTGCGTGTCTGCTTCATTTTCTATGGGGGAAGTTTTCTCTTATGACTTCAGTGAATAGGTTCCTTAGTCCTTTACTGTAGATTTTTTTTTCTTGTATTCCTGCTCTTCTGAGGTTAAGTTTCTTTGAGTCTTCTAATAATCTCTTTCATCCCATTTCCTTGTTGACATTGAATTATTTCAAGGTCATTAACAGTCTGGACCATTATTTCAGTCTTGTCTGCTAAATTAGGAGTTCGCTAATTATTTTGTGTTATTCTGTTCCCCAAAACTTCTACGGAGGTTTTCATCTCCTGTTGCTCTTCCGTCATCTTTTCATATTTTTGGTATTCTTTAGTGAATTTATCATTCATTTCCTGTATTGACTTCTGTAGCTCTGTTTTGCATTAGTTTTCTCATTAATTTCTTTGACTAAGTTTTTTTTAAATTTCTTTAAGCATCTCATATAGTTTGTTGTCTGAGTCTGTCTTGTAATCTTCCAGTAGGCTAAATATATTTTTCAAAGTTTAGGTTTTTGAATCTTGTTATGATTCTATCTGGGTCTCCCTTGTTGAGTTGGGGGCTTTCTGTGGCAACTTGCCCTCTTATTTTCCTATCTTTCTGTTGAGTGTTCTTTTGACTTGCTGTGGTAGCCCATTAAGCAACCATTGTATTTTGGTAGTGGAGAGTGTTCTTGGCTGTGCAATATGCTGACTGTGTCACTGAGGTGGGGTTCCTCGTTACAGCTCATCTTCTTCACACTTTCAGACATGACAGTTGCTACTTGGTCCACTTTAGAAAGACTCTTCTGTTGTGGATGAAGCTGCCAGTTCTGGCACTCTCTTGCCATCAGTGGATCATGCAGGTGTGGGTGTAGCATAGATGGAGAATACAGAGCAAGGGTACCCCATGTATTTTTTATTTGTAGCAGGTGCTGCACACTGGATCTTTTAGTCTGATGGCATTCTATCCAGTCACTGTTCTTGAAGAAATTTTCAAATGGCTGAGCATTTCCTCCAACCATTTCTGGAAGTTTCTAGTGGGTGCTCCCTCTGCAATCCATCTGTATCGGCAATGCCACAGGCAAGTCAAGCCCTCTGGTGTGGGGGGTCTAGGCTCTGTCCTCGGTAGTGGCAGTAGCAGTGGTGATGACATGAGTCTGAGCATAGCTGCCTGGGAACATCCAAAAGCCTCCAGCATGAGATGCTAGCTAGGCTCAGCCTCTGTGGGCTCCGTGGTGATGGCAAGATTCTAGACATGGCTACCGGGATGGCTCCAGGCTCCGAGGTGCTGGTGGGGTTCTGGGTGGAGCCTCTCTGGGCTGCTGCAGAGACAAGTACAGATTAGGCTTAGCCAGGTGAGTTTTGAGGTGCTGGTGGGGGTCTGGGAAGGGCTACCTGGATGTCTTATCTCAACCTTTAGATGTTGATATCTTTCTGATTCCTGTTTGCTTACATACTCTCTGTTGAGTGTGTACCTGCAGTTGTTTCTTTGTTTTGCTTATCCTCCTTATCCTCTATCCAGAAGACCAGTAAGAATTTTTTATAGTTCTGATTTACCAGTCATAAAGTTCTTCAAGTTTTCTTTGTCATGGAAGGTCTTAATTTCATTGTTAATTTTGAAGAATAATTTTGCAGTATATAAGATTCTTGATTGGCAATTATTTCATTTTAGGAGCGTGAGACTTCATTCTAGGCTCTTTGGACTTTTAAGGTTTGTTTTGAGAAGGCTGCTATAATTCTGATAGGTCCGCCTTGGTAAAACTATGAAACACTTTGCAAATTTGCATGTCATTCTTGCACAGGGGCCATGCTAATCTTTGTATTATTACAATTTTAGTATATGTGATGTCAAAACAAGCGCCAGGAAAAGTGCTTCAAAACTACCTCTTCCTGGGAATCTCACAGAATATCCAACTATCACAGTAGGCAGCAAAAGATTATGTACTTTTCATATGAATATTTTATTTGGAGTCACTTGGATTACACTATGACAACATTATGAAGTATAATTTCACTTTACAAGTGTTTTAATAATTAAATAACTCAATCAAGAGTATACTGCCAGTACAAAATGGAATAAAACAAAATTGTGTTAATAGCTGCCTTTCTTTCTCTCTTTCCTAGGTTCAGACACAGAAATTTTTAATTTTACTTTCTTATTTGTGAATTTTAAGATTTTTTAATGTTAAAATCTACTTTTCAAATATGATAGAACAAGAAATAATAAGACCTCAAATATAGAAATTATGAAGTTTGCTTTTTCTTTGTTGTTTCTTAATTCATTGAAAATAATTACACAATTCTAACTGGTAGTCAGTTTATTCATTGCTATCTCCTGTTTCTATTTCTGTAATCAACAATGAATCAATCTTTTTAATTAAACTTTTATTTTTCAAGCTACCAATGGAAGTACTTAATACAAACATACCAAACTCAGCAGTTTATACCTACAAACTTCATTTAATAACTGCTTGCAGAATGGTAGCTGTGTGGTCACTTGGTACTATGGTTTGGATCTTGTGTGTTCCCCAAAAGTCTCACGTATTTGGATGTAGTGGAGTAACCATGGAAATTTCTGCTGTTGGGTGGTGGGGCTTGGCTGAAAGGGGTGGATACTTAGGATTTGACCTAGATAAATTGTGTCAACTTGCTAAAGTTGGGAAATGCCCAGGGAAGAGTGATCAGGTATGTGTTATTGACTTATGGTCCAGAAAGAGAGGGAGTGACACCTATGCTGAGAGAAGGGGACCCAAATGATAGCTTTAACTGGGTAAAAGAATGAAGAAGAAATGTTACTGTAGTTTCTTCCTGGGAAAGTTCTATCCTTACCTGAGTTTCCAGATATTGACTTGACTCTTACTTAACTTGGTTTCATTCTGCAATGTTGTGAGCAGCTCTCCAGGCTCTGCCATGTGCTTCTGCTGTTGCCAGCTACCTATAAATGGACTTTTGAAACTGTGAGCTAAGTAAATCTTTCATCCCTTAAATTGTGGATGTTGGGTATTTTGTCCCATCAATGAATAAGTAACTAAGACACTTGGCATAACCAATGTTATTAATTTGCCCTCAAGAAAGTTCCTAAATAGGCCTGGTGGTGCATACCTGTAATGTCAGCAGTTTGGGATGCTGAAACATGGTGATCGCAAGGTTCAGCCAAGCCTGAACATCTTAGCAAGACCAAGTGTTAAAATTAAAATAAAAAATTAAAACTAAAAAAATGGAAGGAGAAATGTAGTTCACTATGAAATTCCAGGTTCAATCTCCAGTTATTTCAATTATTTATTTTTGTTCGTTTACCTCATTTTCATATAAAGATGCCTAATAAACCATCAAGAACAAGTATGCCTTTGGTCATGAATCAATACTCTATCAAAGTCTCTCTTAACAGCTACTGTCATATTGTTCATGCAGAGCTGTGCTGTGTGTGTGCTTCCTATTCCCACACAACTTCAAAAATGATGGTCAATTTTTCAATTGTCTACTATAAATTTCTTTTCCTCAATTTAACATTACACAAAATGAAATTGGAAGACACTCACTAAACCTTCTAGTTGCCTATTTCTACTTTGTTATTCATTTCACTAACCTATTTTTCTTTATTACTATTCTATAATTTATTGTCACTCATAAAATTTATTACAATTCACAATATGTGAAAAGTTATCAGCAGCAAAGGGATGCATGAGCTATAAAACTCTGCAAAAGCATGAAAATTTATTTATGGATAATGGCAGGCAACAAATGATAATTGCATACTGATGGTCTGTTTGAATACAATATGTCCTGGGGTCAGATTCTATTTCTGATAAACTAGTCATTTAAATGGAAATGATGGAGAATGCCTACAGTACATTAGCTCTTGTAAATTTACTTGGGGAAGCATCTTAGGAGTGAGAACATGCTATGATGAAGAACTTGGCTGAGGGTTATGACTTTGTTCCACATTTAAATACTCTAAGCAAGTTAGATGCTAATTTTACCCTATAAAAATCTTTTTTAAATTCTTACAAGGAGTTGATTTTTAATAAATACAATGAAACTTGCCTTAAACGTATACCTTATTATATTACTTTCTTGTTGTTGGCACAGGAATATCTGACATCCACAACTATAGAGAGAAAAGATTTATTTTAGCTCACAGTTTCTGAAGGTCACAGTAAATTCACAAGCAGGCAGCTGGAAATGGTAGAAACACATGGCAGAGCCAGAACCAAAGAAAAAGCTCCTCAAGGCATGGCAGACAGAGTAAATCAGGACCCAGTACACACACCCTTCCAGGCCAGAACCCAAGCATCTGCCCCTTCCTGCCAGGCCCTATCTCCCAACATTCCACAGCTCCAAAGGTATCCCACCTCCTCCTTCCTTGTCAGCCAACCTCCTAGGAAGTCCCAACATCCCCATCTACCACAGGACTGTGCTTCAGCTTGAACTATCCCGCTGAGACCGCATGCTCCTCACCATAAATGATCTCCCATGACTCATCTAATAGACACATGTAGGCCCCTGCCTTTGTGAGCAAGCATAGGAGAATGATTCAAGAACATGAGTTTTGTAATCATTCTCAGAGTTCACAGTCCTGGCTCTGTCATTAATCTTAGGCGAATTATTTTTACCTGTATTTTTTTATCCATAGAGCATTGTAAATGAAAAAATATCAATATTATGTATTTACCTTGAGGAGCTAATACAGGTGAATTACAGAAAGTGTTACATAAAGTAATAATGATACATGTAAATGTTTGCTGCCTATTATCATTATTATCTTGTATCTCATTTTATGATATTTAATATTGTTGGTAGTATTATCATTCTTAAAAGCATTACTGCTCAAGTTCCTCTTCCTCTGGCAACCTCTTAAACGCTAATATGCTCCAGAATTATTCAGGGTTTCCATTTCTTTTTATTTGACACATTGAGAAGGGTTCCTGAGAAATTTTGCCAATGTCCACAGTTCCAACCAATAACTATATTCTTATAATTACAGATTCATTCTCTCTCTCTCTCTCTCTCTCTCTCTCTCTCTCTCTCTCTCTCTCTCTCTCTTTCTTTCTCTCTCTCTCCCACTTCCTTTTTTCACTTCTTCATTGACAGTTACTCTGTGCCCAGAATTGTAACAAAAATTCTGGCCCAAACTCCTGCCAGAGCTCAATTCCACATAACCTATTTGGTCTCCCCATTCATGTACCTCAAAAGAACTTCAAAATCATGATGACCAAAACTAAATGTATTACACCCCCACCTTCCAAATATGTTCTTCATTCTGTACTTTATGACCCAGAGACAAGGATTTTTATCCACCCAGAATCCTAGAGGTCATGCCTGAACTCTCAATTATCATCATCCCTGCTTTTAATCCAGTGCAAAATTCTACCTCTTAAACATTTCCATCTGTTTTATGATGGTTCAATGCCCAGACTCTGGGCTCAAATCACAGCTATATCACTTGCTGACTGCATAATATTAAGCACAAGTTGTTTAACTTCCCTAACCCCAATTTTCTCCTCTATTAAACAGCAATGAGTAGTTATCAGTGTAGTTCAATGGTACAGCATGTGCTTAACATGCACACAGCCTTAGGTTCCACACCTAATCCCAAATGAAAGAAAGAAAGAAAGAAAGAAAGAAAGAAAGAAAGAAAGAAAGAAAGAAAGACAGACAGAAAGACAGACAGACAGAAAGACAGACAGAAAGAAAGAAAGAGAAAAGGAAATCTACTTTGTGGAGATGGGATCAGTATAAATTGAAACATTCTACATATAGTAGATAACATTGTGCCAAGCACATAATAAGTATTCAATAACTACAGATTATTTCATTAACATTATCCCACTGGTCTTTTTTTATTTTTAAATTCTTTAGAAAGATTTTTTCCCCACTTTATTGATATGTACAAGTGCAGAATTTAAGGTTTACAGTGGAGTTGAGCATTTTGTGCACATACTTTTCTTGTCAAAGTGACAAGGGCTTTCCCACTCTCCTTTTTCCTTCCCCATACCCTCCCTTACCTCCCTTCACCCCTCCCCCACTGGTCTTATAATAGTTTGGGCCTTTGTCCATTCTTGCTTATCATCTAGTATGTCTGCAAAAGCATCCTAATTGTTCTCAATGTGTCCAGTTTTGTCCCCTATCAGCGCATCCTTTATATCACTGTCCAAAAGTTAGATCTAAACAATATCAGTACAGACTAAAATGTAAAACTTTGTGAAATGAACATTGTATAGACTCTTAATTGATCACACAGGGGGAGTAAAGTGCCCAAAATTAAATATGTTTTAAAACTGATATCAGGTAAATGGTAAGGACAAAGACCTTTGGTCATCTTTTAGACATAATCATATTTCTAAAATATGGGCAAACTTCTTCCACAGAAGATATTGTTCATATCCACTGTGTGGCCTACACGTGGCTAATATCATTTATTAAAAGCTCTCAGTTCCTGATTCTTTGTTTATTGCCCATAACATACAGAAAATGAATGTCTAGAACTGTCTTCAATATCAAAGGAAGTCCACTAAGAATAGTTAAGCAGTACTGAATTTTGGGGGGGTAAGTTTACTAAGAAACTATGAGGGCTGACAGGGAGGCAGCATGCAAAGATTTAATTGTAATTTATTGTTTTAGCAAAATAATTCAACTATAAAAACTTTAACCATATTGAAAAAAATGATATCTTAACCTTGGTGCAAAGCAAAATTCGACCTCCAATACCTAAATTCTTATTCTCAGGTGGGAAAAGCCTTGCAGCAGGAATTTCAAAAGAAAATACCTTTTCATCTGACAGGCTGAGACAAGCTAACTATTTGTATCCATAAATTCTAATCTAGTAGATAATTTTCTGCCCTATCATTTGTGTTGTCTTGGTTGAAATCTAATCAACCAGCCCCCTATCCATATCAATCAGATTAGAAAAATATTTCCAAAGAAGAAAATGGCTTAATTTGGCAAAGCAAAAGAATTAATCTTAAAATGTATAAATAACCGGAAAAAATTAACTAACCTTTACAGTATATCCTGAAAATAATTGCTTAAAGCAGTACTTCTCTGTTATTTTTTGAATCACATTTTCATTAGACTGAAAATACTGCTCATCCATTAGAAAGCAAATAAGGCAGTGTTATCACCTCAAAAGACCTAAAGAAATATTCAGAACACCTTATTTTTCTACAATTGTATCAGCTCTAAGTTGAAATGATTCTGCACTCTACCAAGCCTTATGGAATAAGTAACATCTTCTTTGCTGCTTTCTTGGTTAAGTAATTTCATCTGTCATATAATCCTATCTTGGTCTATGTTAGTAAAGGCTATAGAAGGTAGAGATTGGACGATTATGATTAGTCCTTCACAGGTGAAACCACAAAATCAATGAAGCAGCAATACTGACATAGAAATAAAAAGTATATAACTTTTACTTGTATTATCACCAAAAAAAGTCAAAAGACAGACTTTCCACATCATCACACAGCAAATCCTGGTCACAAATCTATGTCACTATGCCTGTGCACTTGAAGGGAATTTTTTCAGATTTTTAATACCTAAAAACTCTAAAAAGAAAGGTCTCCTTCAAAATTGCCTCTCCCCCCTAAACAAAACCTTATTTCCAAAAAAAAAAATTGTTAGTGAATAATACATTGTATTCTACCTAAAATATTGTAGCCTAAACCTATACTTCCTTTAGCCTTGTCTGAAATAAAGGAGCATGCAGATATTTGTGTTTGTCTTTTGTAGCCGTCACACTTTTAGTATAATACAAAACTAGTATTTAACTCAAAATAAATTTTAAAAATAAATATTTCTAATACACTTAACTTTTGGACTAACAACACCATCACCTATAGTGGCAATAGTAGAAAAAAGGTAAGAAAATTATGCTGAACAAAATTTACACAAATTCTTTCATATTGCCTTTATAGAATTTGATGAAATGAACAATTCTCCATAAGACCAATTGAGAACTACTGATGAGTTTTCTGAAATTTTTCCTGGATGATTTTAATCCTTGCAGTGTTGATCTACAGCTACTAACATTCTTCAGAAAAAATTTTAGCAATAATCAACCCTTCATCTTTTTTGAGACAAAGAAACTTTGCCAAAAGCAATTTAACTTTTGTTCAGTGTATTGACTACCTTTTCCAGTGCAAGCCAAATCTTATAAAAGAAATTCTACAGAGTGTTAACAATAGTCTCTCACTCAGTCTCAACAAATCAAAGATGCTTGTATGGACAATATACTGGTGTTATGTTTTGACAGACATCTATGGTAATACATTACTCCATTCAGTCAAACAGGCCCTATCGCCACAGTTATCTCTTTCCTTTGTGTCATTCACCAACATTCGATTCTTGGCACAAACTTCACTTTCATCACACTCTGTGCAATATGTACTTTAGAACAAATATCCCATTTTCAACACTATCCATCACTGTCCCCAACTCTACAATATTCTACAAGAGCAGCATGGTGTAGTAGACATAACAGAGCCATTAGAATTAGATAGATCTTGGGCAGAATCAAAAGGTCACCTGTAATATATGTGACTGTGGGGAAATAACTTACCTTGATTCTGTTTTAATAATGGAAAAACAGAAAGACTATCTAACTAGAAGGCTGTAAAAATTAGATGTGCTGCATATAAAAAGTGTCCTTCCCCACCAAACCACAAAGGCTTGCCCTGAAGGAGTAAGTTCCCACTTTCTCGTTTTGATCACTATCTTTCCTTACAGGAAAGTAATGTGTTGTATTATTATTTTAAAAATATAAGAAGATTTCCGTGAGCTATTTAATGTCACTTTTCATTCTCCATAGTCGCCAATGACACTTTCCCTCCCACTCTTATTTTCATGCTTGCTCTGGTGGCCTTTTGAGAACCAACTTGAGAACCTGAATTTGTACACAAATTTTCCTTATCTTATGACGGGATTACATCTCAAAAAAACTATCTTATGTTAAAAATGTTGTAAATTGAAAGTGCATTTAGTATCCTAATTTACAAACATCGTAGCTCAGCCTAACCTACCTTAATTGTGCTCAGATTTCTTACATTACCAATGTTTGAGCAAAATAATCTAATACAAAGCCTGTTTTATAATAAAGGATTGGATATCTCAAGCAATTTTTGAACACTATACTAAAAGTATAAAACAGAGGCTGGAGGAATGGTATAGCAATTAAAGCACTTGCTCAGCAACAGCAAGGCCCTGAGTTTAACTCAATAGAACCACACACAGCTGGGCATGGTGGCACAAGCCTGTAATTCCAGCACTCAGGAGGCTGTGGCAGGAGGACTGCTGTGACCCCAAGGCTAGCCTGGGCTACATAGTGAGTTCAGGTACAGCCTGGGCTAAAGAGTGAGACCTGTCTCAAAAATAAATAAATAAATAAATGTATAAAATAGAATGATTGTATGGGCATGTGTTCAGACCACTGTAAATTCAAAAATTATGAGTCAGGAAAAAAAAGCATTGCATGCTTTATGTTATTCCCACTTACCCAATATTTTGCTTTCCTTGGTTTCAGTTACTGAGATCAATCATGGTATGAAAATAGTAAGTGAAAGATTCCGGAAATGACGATTCATGAGTTTTGAATTGTGTGCTATTCTAAGTAGCATGATGAATTTTGCACTATCTTGTTCCATCTTGTTTCATCCAGATGTGAATCATTCCATTGTTCAAGTGCACCCAACCTACATCTATTATTCATCCATTAGTCATTATCTCACTTATTAAATGAACCCTCATAATACTGCTGTGCTGAGATCAAAGCACCCTTATTTCACTTAATACTTATCCAAAAGAGCAAAAGTCCTTACATTTCCAATTTGGCTATGCCAAAAAAGAAGCCATAAAGTTCTTGAAGTGCCATCTCACATCATCATAAGGGTAAGCATAATAAAATAAGATGTTTTGGAGACAGTGAGGAAACATTTTATCAAAGTAAATTTTATAATGTTCTACTTATTATCAATTATTATTCTTACTGTGCCTTTTTTAGATTGTAAGTTATATTATAGGACTGTATGTATAGAAAAAATTAATATAGTTCCACAGTACTATGGTTTGAATCTGGACTGTCCCCCAGAGGCCTCATGTATTTGGAATTGTGCACTATTGGGAGATGGAAACTGGATGGAAGGGGTAGATGCTTGGAGTTTCACAGGGAAAGATTGTGTCAATTTGATATTGGGGGTCTCTTAGGGCACAGATTTCAGGTGTCTGTTATTGACTTGCAGGCCTGGAAGTAAGAAGTGAGGGAGGAGTACCCATTATGGCAGGACCAGTGCCCAAATGGCAGAAAGAAAGAAAGAAAGAAAGAAAGAAAGAAAGAAGGAAGGAAGGAAGGAAAGAAAGAAAACATTGTCACTGCTTCTTCCTGGGAAGGCTCTAGCCTTGCCTGAGTCTCCAAACATCAGACTTGGTCTTGGCCCCTGCTTGACTTGGTTTCTATCTTCAGTGCTCTAAGCAGCTCTCCAGCCTCTGCTATGTGCTTCCACCACTGAATGGACTGTGTGAGACCTTGTGACACTGTGGGCTGAATAAGTCTTTCCTCTCTTAAATTGGTGTCGGGTATTCTGTTACAGCAACAAATAAGTAACTAAGCACACAACTTCAGGCATTCCCTAGAACTTTGGAATGTATCCCCCATGAGAAAGGAGGACTTCTACAGAAGGACCTGGGTGCAATAGACTGGTGGGAAGAGATCAAGAAACTGTCTTAGGTTCTAAATTTGCATCTCAAAAACACTATTTTTAGCTGTAGTATGACTCCAGAAACTTTTATGTTGGATGTTTTTATACAGATTGTATTTTTTTGTGTTTGGTATTGGTGATTCTACTATTTTTTGTGGTATTAGTGTTTAAGTTCAGGGTCTTCACACTGAGCTACATCTCCAGCCTATTTCTTAATTTTGACTTTTGAGAAGTCTGGGCAAGTCGCTAAGTTGCCCAGGCTGGGCTCAAACTTGTGATCATCCAAACTCAGTCTCCCAGAGTGAAAAGATTACAGCCCTGTGCCCCAGGTTCCATTTGTAACAATATGCTTTGAAAGAAGTCTTTCAAGAAGCTAATGGAGGTATAAAAGACCTCAACATCCTCTTTTTCCTACCACCTCCAGCCATCTTTTAGATACCATGGATCATCACCCTCGACAAAACCTTTCAAAACTGCACTCCTAAAGGATTTTAGTATGTATGCCTATATTCTTTCTTTTTCACAACAATTATTCTCCACCAAAATGCCCATGCCCTACCATGCAATTCAGACAAAAATTTCAGTTTTCTTGAACCAAGAGATTTGCAATAAGCTAGTTAGTACTGGAGGCAAATTGCCTGTGTTCAGGCAGCTATTTGACCTTGAATAAATTCCTTGTTGCCTTTATACCTCAGTGTCTTAATCTGTAAAATGAAGATAACAGTAATAATATAACCCACAGATTTGCTGCAAGGATTGAGTTAATAACTGGCGAAATTTGATATAGATAAAGGTTAGCTATTATTGTTATTACTAAGGTTAAAATAGAATCACTACATACCTGCAACACTCATACAGGACTGTTACAAGCAGCTGCTGCAGGTCCTCTAGATACTTTGTAATTAAACCCCATTCAGTGGTTCCCCAAATCCATTTTATTTATTTAACTTTTTGTAGCAAAGTGTTATTACTTTTTCATTCTACAAATAGTCACCAGATACCTACGACATTCCAGACACTATGCTAAGAATTACAATGGTGAATAAAAATAGATACCAATATTCCACTTGACACTTCCATGCCATGGAAGAAAGCACAAGTCCAATGATCATAAATCATATGGAAAATATGAGCTATAAAAAATGCTACAAGGTAAGTTCCATGGTGTTCTATGAAGGCCAATTTGCCAAAAATCAATTAATTTACAGAAAGTCAATGTGTCAAAAGCCAGTTTTCCAAATAACTGATTCAATGAATTCCCAGACAATTCACTGAAGGCCAATTTTGCCAAAAGCCAATTTGATGAACAGTTTGAAACAGTCATTATTTCACCAAATGACCAGTATACTGAATTACTGAGAATTTCTTGACGTCCTCATCTCACAGAACTATTGGTATATTCTTTCTGACAGTTCTTTAATCCCACATTTGACTGTTTAACCAGTCTGAAAGTCATTTTCATGTTTTCCAGCTTTGAGTGCCAAACCCTTCCATAATGCCCACAGATTCAGCACCAATGTAAACCATTAATGGACTTCTCCTTTTAAAGCAGTTTACTCTTTCAGACTTCAGCTTCTGCCTGTCTCTCGTGCTGCCAGAAAGACAGTGGGAGAGACTCACCCTAGATTAGGGTGGTGAAATCATTTTCTCCAAATTACCTGTTGGCAAACTGTTGTTAGCAAATTGGTCATTTATGGAATTTACTCTCAACTGTTTTGTAGTAAAATCACACTGCCCATGTGCTGGGAGCCTAAAACTAAAGAGCTTGTCCTTGTCAGCCAATGAAGGAAGACTTCACGGAGGGGAAAAAGTAACTACAGCAAGTACACAAAATAACTGAAAAACAACCAGACAGCAGAAAATGGAAGAATGTCTAAGAAAATATTTCATATGCAAAACCCATTTGGAAGCTATTTGGGTGAAGAAGAGAAAAATGTCATGAATAATTTCTGTTATTTCTGGTTATTTCTGGTGGTACTATTTCTAAGAAACAGAATATTGCAAGGAAGTCAAGTTTGTATAATAGTCCCTCTTGGTGTATTGCCAAATACATTGTATTTATGACTCTTAGAATCACTTCAAGTTTAAGTTACTAAAAAATTGTGAATGACTGAAGATATTTTATGCAATTTAGCTTTTTGTTGGCATTCAATAATCCACATTTTTAAAAAATATAATTTCTTTAGGGCTGGAGGAATAGCACAGCAGTTAAATGGCTTGCCTAGCAAGTACAACACTGTGAGTTTGATTCCCCAGCATCATATGAGTGTGGTATGGTAGCTTACACCTGTAATCTCAGCACTCAGAAGGTTGAGGAAGAAGCATGTGAGTTCAAAGCCAACCAGGCTACAAAATTCAGAACCAGCCTGGACTATAGTGTGGGACCCTGTCTCAAAAAATATAGGGGTGTGTGTGTGTGTGTGTGTGTGTGTGTGTGTACGCCCTAATTTTGTGCCCTAATTTCTTCCACCTTTAAGTATACTAATAATACCTGCTTGGGAATAAACTATTACTCAAAACATGTTTACAATCTATTTGCTCTTTTCTTAAGAGAGGTCTCCAGCAAAGGAAAGGTGACTATTAAGTCCTCCTATGAACATTCTGACGATAATCATCCTGGAAGATATATTAATTGTTTTTGGTTAGTGAGAAGGTGTTAATCTATGAGAAGTGTCTCAGTCATTATCTTGTTGCTGGGACACAATACTGAACACTTACAACTTAAGGAGGGGAGGTTTACTTGAACTCACAGTTTCAGAGGGCACAACCCATGTGTGTTTAACAGGAACCAAGGCAGAAAGGGCATGGCAGCACATCCTGGCAGAAGACAGCTGCTCATCCCATCCAACCAATAAGCAGAGAGAGAAAAGCAGGGCGGGAGCCAAGAATACCCATCTAGGCCACACCCCCAGTGATCCATCTCTCCCATCAACCCCCAACTCCTAGCAGCACATAAAACCATCAATAGATTGATTCATTGGTCCAATTGATCCCATGATCCAATAACCTTTTAAATACATGAGGCCTTGAGGGCAAATTCCAGATTCAAAGCACAACAGAAAGCCTTTAGTTTGCATTGATTGTTTATGTAAGGAAGCCTGGTATTTAGGAATTTATAGAACATGGCCCTGGAAGGTGTCATGTAAGCTAGTAACTGAGTATAAAATGAAAAAGCGTCATTACTAAAAAGCTCCCTTGTGTGGAGAGCCACTTGAATTACTTAAAAGTCTTCATAAATTAATCTGTGGCACAGTGAATCCTGGTGAGACAGGAAAGGACATGAGGATAGTGTGGATGGTCCTGGGATTTGCTAACAAGCCTGTTCCCTGTGAATACTTGTATGCATAATAGTAAATCTTAATATAGATCAAGATCTCAGATTTCTCTGCCTGTGACTGGACAACACAACTTTTTGTGTTAAGATTACTTCTTCTGAAGATTGCTTGAGCATTAAATGTGTTAATGCTTGGAAAATATTTAAAACTCTTAAAACAGAGCCAAGCTCATGGTAAGTGCTCACTAACTACTGTTATTGTTAATATATCATCATAATCTTGAAGAACAATAAGAGCTATGGTTTACAGAGCGGTTATTATTTAACAGGTACCAATGCTAAGTGCTTTCCACACATTATCTCAATCATCCAAAAAGCCTATGTTCCATGTTTATTATCGTTTTATACATAAGAATCCTGAGATTTAAAGATTAATTAATTTTCTTCACATCATATGTTTAGCAACTTGTGCAAGTGAATTTCAAAGTAAGATGCAACTTGCTTGTTAAGGTCTTATTCTAATTCCAAGTGACATTGCCCTGGTTTACTACTCTGTCTTCTAAAAGTCCACTGGAATAACCATCCGCTACTATTTTAGTATGATAAACATGTAATTAACTAATAAGCACCAAAATGGGCTTAATATACTAGTGCACCTCCAAAATGTATGTGACTTCTATCCAGGGAGCTACTAATGTCAGGAGAAAATTTTAAAAATAAGGAAAACTATCTCTCTATTACTTTTTATTTTGCTTCTCAGGATGGAAAGTCTTCAGTATTTCACTGAGCATAACCCCCTGCTGCCCTGAAAAAGTGCATGAGCTGATCAATTCTGAAACAATAAAATAAAACTAGAGTTCCAGGAAAACTAGGAAAAGCTTTGGTGAGATTCTTTTTGTCTTTTGCTGACAAATTATGCATGTTATTACACCTTCTCGTTGCTTTCTTATAAAGTACAATAAAGATAAGCAAAGAAAAAGAAGAGAGACAAGTCAATGCTATCAACTTTACCAACAGCACGAATGAGATGAACATATTTGACGAGAATATCATTTTTCAGGTAAAAACTGTTCATTTCATTCCAAATTATAGTTATAAATGATATAAACATGCTATCCTCTTATTATGTGATTGATTAATATAAGCCATTGGCAATCGATTTATTCTTATCTCACTTATTTTATTAAGGTGGTTTGCTTTTTAAAAATCTACAGATTGAACATTGAATCATATTTCCATGGACATCAGTAATTTATATAATACTAAATAAAATGATTATACAAGATGTCTGGAGCCAATGCAGGTAAATGGAAGATTATCTAATAATGTTACCTTGAAAACATTTTGGAGGTCAGGATTCTGCTTGTTGGGGCTCTGTTTTTCCATCAAGATTTCAATCTGGAGCAATTTTTCTGCCAAAAACAATAAACTGTAACTTCTCCTATTGCAGAAAACAAAGCAAAGCAAAAAATATATATATATAAGATACACAGCATTCATATTATAAAAAGATTTTAAATCCTTAAAGTTCTTAAAACTGCAAGCACAGAGGCAAAAAAATTTCTAAAAATAGTAATAAGGTCTTTGATATAAAATTTCTACCATTCCATGATAGATTTGTAAGCAAAAAGAACCATCCAAAGGAAGATTAAGAGGACTTAGAAGAAAAAACAATCTAGATTTGACCAGAACAGAAATGAGTGCTTTTTTTTAAAAGGAAATGGATATTGGACATCACCTTCCCATTTATAAAGAATAATAATTGATATTTAATTTTATATGCCTATGAACATATCTTTTTGTAAAATTTTAATGTGAAAAAAAATTTTTTCTCCTTTAGTATAAGAGAAAGAGGCTCCAGAATGGAAAAGAGAGGTAGTCTGTCATCGGCCCAAAGCATCCTGGACATTTTTATAGGTTGTGCCAAAAATACACAGACCAGACCATGCCTTGCCCAGGCCATTTCTCAAAGCAGAGTTTGCAGCAAGAAACCCCGGAAGATGAAGTAATTCTTTCATCACAGGTAAATAACAGATTTGCTATAAAAGGAGTGGAATCTCAAATTTAATATTGCTCTCTCATAACACATCCTATTGCATCTACAGGCAACTGGGTATTCTGTGTCACCTTTGTAGCAATGGGAGACAAAAAGGACCAATACATATACACTCATGCTTCATGCTGGGCCATAAGTAATAAACTGCTACCTCCTTCACCCAGAAGACGCATGTCTTCCATCCATGTAGATGAAACAATTGATGAAACAGTAATAGCCTATTTTTTACCTTACAATCATGGCAAAATAACATCTCAGAAGAGATAACTGCTGCCTCATATGGACAGAGTCAAGATGGTGACACAGTAGGTTCACTCCTTCAGTGGATCTGCATGAATTTGGATGGAAGATTGAAGTTTGGTAAAAGAAATTCCTCTACCGCCTAGTTAGGAAGGCAGAGGACCAACTGTATCTGACTGGTAACCCTGGGACCTGAGGAAAAGCAATAAAGAGCACCAACTAGGAGAGCACAGCTGCCAGACAAAGGGCCTTAGGCCAGGCCAGGAAGGCAAGACCTGTGGCTGCAGCAGGAAGGTATCCCCAGCCAGCCCATGCATTGCAAACAAGGCTGTGAGACAATTACATCCAGAACTGCAGTTTAGAAGGTGCCAGATAATCTTCGCACTATGCACAATGGATAAAAAGGGCCCAGGGTCACAGCATGCTGGAACACAGAGTCAGTCATTTAGTTGTAGTAACAGGGAGAGTACTCCTGCTACAGAGTCTCAGAGATTAAGGTCGGTGGACTGAAACAGAGCAGTACGCAGGCGAGAGACGATGTGGAAGCCCATTGTGAGAGCTCCCAGGAAACAGACTAGCAACAAGTCACGCTGGAGGAAATTCAAGGATTCTATTTGCTGGTGATAAGAGAAAGAAGACTGCCATCAGCAGAGGTGGGGGGAAGACTTTGGTCCTCCTGAAACATTTGAGCCCAATGAGAACAGGTCTCAGAGAGCAGAGGTCTCACTTCTAAACACACACATGCACACACACACACACACACACACACACACACACACAGCACAGCATAGCACAGCACAAAAGGGAGAAGAGCCAGCTTACCTGGGTGTGGTTTGCACAAAAGGAGGAGAATCTAAGCACCTTTGGACATGAAATAGGGCCATCGTGTCCTCACTCAACCAAACTGCACAGGAGCTGCAAAAGATACTCTGGATCAGGATATCAGGATGTCTTTGTAGACTGAGACACAGGAAGAAAGGGAACTGGCCTCACGCTCTCTCTTGGTTGGCAAGATCAAAAAGTCTTGGATACAGAGACTTCCCACTCAAATACCACAGGAAACTAATTTTTATTGGACGTTGTGCTCACTTCTGTGGGGTTTTTTGTAGTTATATTGAACTCATATATTATCTGGTATTTATTTGCAGGTTCTTTCTCTCTTATTTCTTTTTTCTCTTATTTTTTTTTTTTTCTGTTTTTGGTATCTGTTAGCTTTTGTATTTTTTTTTTCACTTGAGGAGCTCTGTTTTCCCTTTAGGAATGCCTTTGTATAGATTCTGGAGACATACACTGTATTATACTCATAACTCTTCTTGTCTCTTCTTACTTTTTATTTCTTTTGCTTAAGTTTATCCACTTTCTTCTGACAGGGGTTGGATCTCTGTCTTACTTATCCTCTTCTGTTTTCTTTCACATTTCCACAGCTAATCCTCAGTCTTAGCCTGCTCTCTCCATATTCCTACCACTCTTATTAATAATACTGTTAAGTATTGATAACTCATAGTCACACAGTGTGACCTATTGTGAATCAATTATTTTATACTATTTATTTAAGCATAGGTCATTAGGGTAATTTTTTATATTACCAATAATAAAATAATGTTGCATTTAACAAACTCTTCTAATGGGTTACTAGACAATCTGTATGGATACTTCCATTAGTAGTATAGATCACATTTCTAACGTTAAGAGTGGAATGGTTGTAAGAGCTGACAACCTCTTATGTCAGTAGCCAGTAGATATTAAGTTTTACCACTGATACTGATATCTATCTCCCTGTTAAAGAGGGGTAGCAGGATTTATTAAGAATTGATAACTTCTGGTGGTTTGCTTTAGCCTATGTAAGCAATATGGACGTCTATTTTGTTATTAATGATGATATAGTATTGATATTAATTGAACATTTTAATGAGTCAATATTAGGTTTAGTTAGATAGATACACTGATAGTATAAACTGTGCTTTTTAATGTTAAGTGTAAAATAGTTTAATACTAATTGGTTACTAGGTTCTGTCAATAATTTGTTAGTCTTAGATTAATATTATAGTAGATCTTTATTTACGTTATGGATGGCAGCATAGACATTGATCTTGATTTCCAATACATGTCAATAATTACTGCATCCTTAGACCACATACAACTGCCTAATCTATTTCTCCTTCACTGAAAAGAGGAGGAGATTAGGTAATGAGCAAAGGTTAATCATTAGACAACCCCCAAAATTAATAGCTGGATAAACTAAAAGCAGGCATAAATATTAAAATTAGAATAAACTCAATGAAATTCCAAGGAAAGAAATAATCTAATGGAAGAAATCTGCATAATAGAGGCAGAGTCTATAGACATTACCTGATCTACAACCCACAGCAATAGAACCACAAGAAAATGAGGAAATAAATCAGAGGCTGATAGATATCACAAGCTGGAAAGTAGATGAGACTTTAGAAAAGAATGGCAAAAGTCAAGAGGACCTAGTGGCCAAAGAACTCAAATAAGACATGCTTAAACAAATGCAAGAGATGCTCATCACCTTCAAACACAATTTAAACAAATCAATAACAGACTTCATAGATTTAAAACTTAATAATAATTACAAAGGATACACAAAAAGATAAATAAGGCAATGCAAGAAATGAAGAAAAATATCAGTAAAGAAGTAGATTGGCTGAATGAATTCCAAGCTAAATTTCAGGATGCGAAAACTCACATGAAAACGTGGGAAACTGATTCAAGCATTAGAGGACAGATTATTGATCTTAAAGATAGGTATGATAAACTGGACTACTGCTTTTTGTGCTGTCCTCCATTTTTTTCTTGCATTTCTATAATCCTGAGGTTGTTTCTCTTTGAGTCATCTATCAGAGCTGCTGCATCCAATCTCTTTGTTGTCATTTTGCTTTTAGGTCAACATTAACTGCATGATCCAATTTGTCACACTTATCTTTAGGACCCGAGAATATGCCCTCAAAATGCCCAAAACAATTGCCCAAGTTTTTATGTGACTTTTTCATATCACTGATGACTGGAAAACCAAAAGACAAGAAAGACTATGCAGCAGCTGAGGACAATTCAAAGAGAAACAATCTCAGAATTATGACTGTGCAAGAGAAAACAGAGGACATCACAAGAGTTATAAGAAAATGTTTGATGAAATTATAGCAAAAATTTCCCAAATTTATGGAAAAATGACCATTGAGCTACTTCAGGTATACAGAACACCAAATAACCTTCACCAGAAAAGAGCCTCACCATGACACACCATAATCAAAGTCCTAGACACTCAACACACACAGAGAATACTAAAAGCTCCAAAAGAAAAACAGAAAGTAATCTACAAAGACAAACCCATTAAAATAACTGAAGATTCTTCAAGACAAACATTAAAGCCTAGGAGACTGTAAAGCAAAATCATTCAAATAATAAAAGAAAATAAGTGCCAATCCACCCTGTTATGTCCAGCAAAAAAAATCCTTCAAAATAGAGGAAGAAATCAAAAATTTTCCTAAAAAAGAAAACCCAAAGAAAGCTATGACCAGTGTACCAGCATGACAGAAAATACTTAAAGGAATCTTAGACAGAGACAGGGAGACTAACAGCACAAAAGATTCCAGAGAAAAGAAACAACCAAAAAAGGAGAATGATCCAACAATAGTGAATAATAATCAACACTGACACATCATAGTGATGACAAAATGTAGCAAATATACCACTATAATAATGCTAAACGTTAAGTCTCAACTCTCCTATCAAAAGAGACAGCCTGGCAGAATGTACCAAGCAGGGGGTGGGGGGAGACAATTTGTTGTTTGCAAGAGACACACTTTTCCCATAAACAAACACATATATTGAAAATAAAAGAATGGAAATACTTCTACATGCAACTGGACCCAGAAAACAAGCAGGGGTAGCTGTACTATTCTCAGACATAACAAATTTCAAGTCAAAACATATCAGAAAATAAAACATGGATATTATGTACTATTTAAGGGAACAATCCAACAGGAAAAAGTCACAATTATAAAATATTAATATAGGCACCCAATGTTTTGGGGCATCCAATTCTTTAAAACAAAAACTACAGACATGGAAGGACAAATAAGCCCCAAAACAATTATAGTGAGTGACTTCGACATCCCTTTATCAAAGACAGACAGGTCACATAGACAAAAACTTAACAAAGAAATATTAGAGTTAAACCATGCTATGGAACAGCCGGACTTACCTAAATTTACAGTGTTCCATTCAACATCAACAGAATAACTTTTTCTAAGCAGCACGTGGGAGAGTCTCCAAAATAGGGCATAGTACAGGCCATAAGGTACATTTAAATAAATACTAAAAAGGAACTGAAATAATTCCTTGTATACTTTCAGATAATAGCAGAACAAAACTAGAAACCAGTAGCAAAATAAGCTACTGAAACTATACAAATACATGGAGACTAAATAATATACTATTAAATTAAGAATGGGTCACAGAAGAAGTGAGGGAAGAAATGAAAAACTCTCTAGAATCAAAAGACAATGGAAGCATATCCTATCAGAACCTGTGGAACACAGTGAAAGCAGTACTAAAAGGGAAATTTATAGCTATGAATGTACACATTGAAAAAACAAAGCAATCCCAAATAATTTAATGATTCATCTCTAGGTCCTAAAGAAATAAGAACAATTTAAATCTAAAAGCAGTAGAAGAAAAGTAATTATAAATATTAGAACAAAATTTAATGAAATTGAAACTAAAAAGTACAAAAGATTAATGAAATGAAGAGTTGATTCTTCAAAAGAATAAATAAGATGGTAAACCTATGGCTAAACCAATGAAAGAAGTAAAGAAAAAACCCATATCAGTGCAATTAGAGATGAAAATGAGGAAACTGCAACAGACATTGCTGAATCCAGAGGATTATAAATTTATACCCCAATAAATTTATACTCCAATAAACTAGAGAATTCTGAAGAAATGTAAAAATTTCCTAGACATATTCAAGAACCCAAATTGATCTAAGAAGATAGAAAAACCCTTAATAGATCAATCACAAGTAGGAAAACTGAGGGAGTAATAAAGCTTCTACCCACAGAGACAAGTTCAGAACCACACAAACTCACTGCAGAATTCTGCCAATACTTCAAAGAACCAAAACTTAAACTGTTCCGTGACATTGAAAGAAAAGGAACTTTGTCAAACTCATTTCTGGAAGCTGGCACTGATACCAAATGACCAAAGACTTAAATATGAAAGAAAACTACAGGCCAATCTATTTAATGAACATAGACGCAAAACTCATCAGTAAGATTTGGTGAACAGAAGCCAACAAATCATTAGGAAGATCATTCACTATAATCAAGTTGACTTCATCCCAGGATTCAACATACATGAATAAATTAATGTAATATACTACACAAATAAAAATAAGAACAGAAATCACATGATAATCTCAATAGACGCAGGAAAATCTTTTGACAAAATCCAATATCCACTCATGATTTAAAACAAAAACTGCAGAAAATAGATAGAAAATGACCTTACTTCAAACTGATAGAAGCCATTTATGCCAAACTTATTGCCAATATTATACTAAATGGGGAAAAATTGAACACATTTTGCCTTAGATCAGAAACAAAACAAGGCTGTCCATTCTCACCAATCCTTTTCAAAATAATAATTATTGTGGTTTGGGTCTGGAATGTCTCCCAAAGTCTCATGTATTTGGATGCTATGGATTATCTATGGAACCATGTGCTGTTAGGAGATTGGATCTTAGTCTGAAGGGAGGATTACGAACATGCGGTAGATTACAGGTATGCGGTGAAAAACAGGCATGTGGCAGATTATAGATTACAGGCATGTGGGTTAGATTACAGGTATGTGGTGGATTATATATTACAGGTGTGTGGTAGATTAGGAGTTTTAACCTGTGAAGGATGAACACTGAGGCTGACCCAGAAGAGGCAGAACACTGGGACAGGACCTGGAAGGATCAATGCTACTTCTTCCCTTCCTTTGGGGACTTGGCTTCCTGTTTGAAAGGCTGTGAAGAGTTGTCTCTGCTTCTGTCTCTGCCACACTTCCACCATTGCTGGCTGGCCATGAATTGACTATGATCCTCTCAAACTATGAGCTAAAATGACACTTTACATTTGTGTATGTTGGGTACTTTGTCACATCAATGAAAAAGTTACTAAGACAGTACTCCAAACCCTAGCCAGAGCAATCAGGTAAGAGAATGAAATAAAGGGAATATATATTAGAAAGAAAGAGGTAAATTATCCTTATTTGCCAATGACATAATTCTCTACATAGAAAACCCCAAAAACTTCACCAGAAGACTAACTAAATAGAACTAATTAAAAGTTGAGCCATTTTGTAGGATGCAAAATTAATACAAATAAATCAATAGCACTTCTCTACACTAACAATGAATTCATTGAGAAACAGCTAAGAAGAGTACTCCCATTCTTAATGCCTCTTCAAAAATTAAATATGTGGGAATAAACCTAACCAGGGAAGTCAAGAACTTTTATGATAAAAAATGTGTCATGCTGAAAAAAAATTAAAGAGGACTTTAGAAGAAATACATCCCCTGTTCTTCAATTGGCACAATTAATATTGTTAAAATAACTATACTGCCAAAATTGACATACATATTTAATGCAATTCATGTCAAAATACTAACAACAATTTCACAAAACTAGAAAAAAAGCAAACCTAAAATTCATATGAAACCAGAAGAGACTGAGAATAGTCAAAGCAATCCTGAACAAGACAAAAGTAGGTGTCATCCTGATTCCAGACATTACAGTACATTACAGTACAACAGTGATTTAAAAAAAAAAAAAACATATGGTATTGGCACAAACACAGGATGATCAATGCAACAGAACTGAGGATGTAAATGCAATCCCAAGTACCTCAGGTATCACATCTTCAATAAAGGGGTCAAAAACATACACTGGAGAAAGAATAGCCTTTTCAATAAATTGTGCTAGGAGAAATGCCATGTGCAGAAGAGTGAATCCAGAGCCATACCCACCACCACGTACTAACCAAAGTAGATCGAAGACTTGGGTATGAAAATAGAAACACTATACCCCCTGGATGACAAAATAGGTAAAACTCTTGAAGATACAGGAGTGGGAAAAGTCTTTCTCACTAGAACCCCAGATGCAAAAGAAATAATCCCCAGAATTAACAAATGGGGTTATAGCAAATTAAAAATCTTCTGCATGGCAAAGGAAACAATCAACAGGGTGAAGAGAGAACTGCCCGGGCCCACCGGGCAGAACAACTGGGACCTGGAGGAGGGGGCGCGTGAATGAGGGGAACAAGAGAGACACAAAGGAGGGAGACAAGACAGGCTTTCTGATCAAGTCTCAAAATTTATTTTTCTCACACAGGTTCATATAGGGTAAAGGGCAGAAGGGGAAGACATTTGCATAAGTAGGGTTGCTAGGTTAAACCAACAGAATGGGAATTTTTTATTTTTTTAGACATGGGGCTAGTAACTAAAATATACAAATAACTGAGGAAAATATACCCCTCAAAACCAAAAACCCAATTTAAAAATGAGCAATTAAAATGAATAGACAGTTCTCAGAAGTATAAGTGATAAAGGGAAGAAAAGAAGTATAAATGGCCAGCAAATACAAGAAAAAATGTTCACCATCCTTATCCATTAGAGGAATGCAAATCAAAGCATCACTGAGATACCACCTTATGTCAGTGAAAATGGCTTCCCTCAAGAACCCAAAAAGCAGTAGATTCTAGCCAAGGTTGGGGAGTGGAGTGAGGAAAACCCATTTACATTCCTGGTGGGACTGTAAACTGGCACAACCTCTATGGAAAGCAGTATACTGATTCCTCAAAAAACTGAAAATAGATATTCCATTTGACCTAGTGATACCTAGTTTTCTTTCCAAAAGAATTAAAAGCACCATGTAGCAGAGATACATGTATATGCATATGTACAGCAGCATAACTAGTAGCATCTAAATCATGGAAGATGACAAAATATTCATCAATAGACCAGTGGGTTTTTTTTAATGTAATAAATATACTCAATGGAGTACTACTCTGCCATAAAGACAGACTTGAGTCATTTATAGGTAAATGAATACAACTTGATGGATTGTACTTAGTGAGGTGAATCAGATTCAGGTTAAATATCACATAGTTTTTCTAATATGAGAAGCCCAAAGTATAAATAAATAATCAAGTCAAAGGGGTGAGATATTGAGAGTCAGGGGGACGAGGGAGAAGGTTTAACAGGCATGAAAGGGGGCGGGTGGGGAATGTAAGGTTGATGTGATATGTGTGTACAAAATTCTCAAGTTCAATGTAACCATTATGTACCAATATTTGTACTACTAAAAATGGGAAAGGCTGCAGTCTTCCCCCATATGTGTGTCTGTGTCATTTGTCTGTGTCTTTTTGTTCATTCCTCCCTTCTAGGAAAAGTGGACCGCAACAAGCGGCGGTGCCTCAACGTGGGGCTCGAAGGGATGGAACCGAAAGGAAAACGGATCTGAGTGGATTCCTACTCATTGCATAAAACTCGAAGATGGCAAAATGAAGCCGAAATGAAGATATCCTCCAGACATTCCAGAACCTGTCTACTCACCGATCATTTACTTATGACACCTGTAAGGCAGACCCTCCCACCTGGGGCCAACTTAAGAAACTTACTCAGCTGGCTGAAAACACAATGCAACAGGCAGGACAACCCAAAAACCCTAGTACCCTACTGCTAGCTATGCCGGCAGTTGTCACCTGCCAGCATCTACCTTTTAAAAGCCCGCCATGACCTCTGGATTCCTGTTAACCTTACTCGCCCTTGGAGTGATTCATCTACTGCTTATCGACTCTCATTACCTAACGAAGCACTCTCGATGCAAAAGATTGGTGGGACTGGTTCTTGATATCATCTTTGGACTGGCTGCAATTGCTGCGATAGCTGCCACTGCAGAACTGGCATTACATCAGAACCTACAAACTGCGGACTTTGTACACCAATGGCATAAAGACTCACATGATCTACGGCAGCATCAACATGCCATTGATGAACAAATGGCCGAGGACATTTGGGACTTACAACATACAGTATTTTGGTTGGGAGATCAATTGTCTTTGCTATCTACCAAAGTTCAGTTAAGACGTGATTGGAATGCTACAGATATTTGCATCACATCTGCACCCTTTAATGTGTCCTCTGGGTGGAATCATATAAAAAGATTGTTGATTGGGCATAATAATTTAACAGCAGAGATAGAGGATTTAGGAAGACATACAGGGAATACTTTCAGCAGGGAATTGCCTGAGTTAGAAGAAAGCAAGATATTTCAGGGAATTGTTGAAAAGTTACAATAGCTAAATCCTTTTCCTACTTTGAAGTCCTTTTTTACTTCTACTGGCATTAATTTGTTTATAATTCTCTTTGTCTCTTTTCTATTCTTTTTAGTCCTCAGAAAATGGCTCATCCGAAGAAGGTCAACAATAGATAGATACCTGGACTTACAAGTTCTCCAGCAGCATCTTGCTATGCACTCTAATTCTATAGTAAAACAAAAAGGGGGAAATGAAGGGAACCAAGAATTAAAGACACAGACCACCAAAGATCAAATAATTAAACTAGTCTGGAGTTTGACTCTGTTCTCACAAAGGAGACAGATATCTTTGTCTGGCCCCCTGGGATGAAGAGACCTTGCCTGCATACAGGAAGGGCTTGGGTCTCAGACAACCCTTGTTTTGCCACCCAAGGTGAGCCACCGCCTACACAGGGGAGGGGCTAGAGGTCTCTTGCAAATGAGGGCCTCTCTTGGCTTGTGGCAAACAAATGCAAGCAGACTATGACAGACTTTGAGACTCCTTGACTAGATAACAGAGCTAGGTGGTCTAATAAGAGATGCAAGACAGAATTAGGGTAAAGGTCAGCTAGTAAGAGAGGGGGTTGGATTAGGGACCTATAAAAATAAAGAGCACAGTCTCTCGTTGCTGCAGTCTTCCCCTAAAAAATAATAAATAAAAATGGGAAAAAATCATTGGCCACACATGTAAATATTCCTAATCAGTATGTAATATTGTTTACATTTTTAAATTTTTATACAGATTTTTCATACTACATAAAAACTTGCATGAACTTCTATCAACATCCCAGAATAGAGTGCATGAAATAAATACCTTATGTAATATTTTACATTTTAATAATTTTATAGTCCTCTTACTATAAAAATTGCTTCTAATTATACTATAAATTGCATTTAAAACTTCACAAAGATTCACTAAGGACTAACTCCTCGGCAACATTCTTTTTCATGCAATCTAGGCAGTGTAAGATGACTGTCACTTTGTAAAGTGTTGTTGAAACAGAATGAGACCTTACAGGGAAAAGAGATAAGATGACAGCAACATTGAGCAAAGGAACACATCTGTCTGCCGAGGGAAAACCAGAAGAGTGGGGAGAGATTGATGATACAAGGATGCAGTTGATGAAGCAAACTATCACACAAGATGGAAAGAAACAAAAAGCTGAGACGGCAGCGTCAACAGAAACAGAAATAAATAATGTGAAAACTTTCTCCATTGAAGAGGAAAGAAATTACAGGAGTTAATGTAGAGTCCTCGATCTTTTCAACACAGTAAAAATGAAAGATGTGACAAAGAAGGACAGGCAGCGATATGGTGCCGCAGTGCTGAAGGCACATAAACTATTTAGAGATGAACATAAAACTGGTTTAACAGCACTGAGACCACAACAAGTAGTTGGTAGCATACATTAGCAGTGTAACGGTTGAGTTTTAAGACTTAAACTTAACTATAGTTGAACAGCCCGACAACTCGGTAGGGAGAGTAAATTATGGTGTTAACCCATCATTTGAATCCAACTATAAACATTTAGTTGAATTAAATTATGTCTTTGGCCAGTATCTACTGATAAAAGAGTTGAAACTCTTTTCTTTCTGTAAGGATTTTAAACATTCTTACAATAAGCTAGAGGAAGTCAAAGCCATTGTGATACATGCCATTGGTAAGAATTTAAAAGCCTCAACCTATCTGTCTTTATAGATGAGTACCATTCCGTCCATTGTGTATAAATGGGGATCCTTTTCCCCACAGCATCGCCAGCACTGATTCCTGTTTGAGTTCTTGATGTAGGCCAATTTGTCTGGAGTTAGATGGTATATTAGTGATGTTTTGATTTGCATTTCTCTAATGGCTAAGGACGTTGAGCATCTTTTCATGTATTTATTGGCAAATAGACGCAACTTGAGACTATCATGCTCAGTGAAGTAAGTTGGAAGCAGAAGATTAAATATTGAATGGTTTCTCTAATTTGAGAAACCCAGATCACAATTATTTTATGGAACTAATTGAGGGGAATAATAGGAACTGGAGGGGAATGGGAAGGGTAGGAGAGTCAAAAAGGAAGAGGGGAAGGATTTGCAATTTTGCCACAATATGTATATGCATAAATTAATCAAAATCAATGTAAACATTATGTATTGCACTTATACATATCAATAAAATTAGAGGAAATTTTTTAAGAAATTGTAAAAACTCTCAGAGTAGAACAAATGAATTATTTAAATGACTAGAATTTGCATGTTATAAGCTACACTGAGTAAATGGATTGATTTATCCTTGTTTCTACAATTTTGTAATAATTTGTCTAGTATCATAGTATGGACCTAAGTAAGAGGTACATTAGGACAAGAAAAAGTGGTTGGGGGCTTAGCTCAGTAATTCGAGTGCTTGCCTTTGCCTAGGAAGTACAAGGCACCAGGCTCAATTACCCAGCACCACATATTGGCTGGGTATGCTGACACATGCCTATAATCCCAGCACTCAAGAATTTGGGGCAGGAGAATTGTTGTGAGTTCCACCAGCCTGGGCTGCACAGTGAGTTCAAGAAAAGCCTAAGCAACAGAGAGACCCTGTTTCAAAAAAAAAATGTTTTTTATTAGATAAATATCACTGAATTTATGCTGTGTTGTTAAAAGAGGACAGGCTTTCATTGACTTGAGGACAATATACTTGTGACTAAATATTCAAAATCCCTATGTAATCTTTAAAAACAGAAAACTGTGTCTTTTCATCTCAAATAAGCCAATAAGCAACCAAAAAAAAAAGAGCCATTTCTATCTTTTCCATTATTTCCACTCTTCTCTTTTTATGGGTGTGTTTGTAACACAGAAACTGTTATTAACACATATCTATCTATCTTATGTATTTAAGAATAATAATGCCTTTATTTGAAAATCATTTATTATACTCAGTGTTTTCACTAGAAGTTTTCTTTCCAATAAGCTGGTAACTCTTGGATTGTCTGAGCCTTCTACACTAACCCTAGACGTGTGTGCTGATAAAGGAGAGAGCACACACTCTCCATTCCCCTCCTTTCCTAATGACCTTCCTCATAATTACAAATGAAATCCAAATCACAACCTTTATCTTATTTGGTAGGAAGAAAATAGAAGGATAAAGAGGAGGAAGGAGAAAAGAAAGGAAGGGACTGGGTCTCAAGTGTTAAAGGATATGGCTTAATAGAATGTATGGTGGTGTTTTTTTCTCAGTCAAATAATTGACTGAAAGAGGAGAAATAAAGTTGACCAATCAAGGATTGAAACTATTTAGGGAAAAAAAAATTACATCATATTTTTGCAAGATGTTCCAAAAACTAATAGACTATGGTTTGGGTGTTTTGTTTTGTTGTTGTTTTGTTTTTGGTACTAGAGATGAACACAAGTCCTACTGAACTACATCCCCAGTCCATTTTTTTATTTTTGATTTTGAGACAGTCTCATTAAATCCCTAAATTGCCCAGGCTAGCTCAAACTTGTGATCCTCCTGGTATCAGCCTTCCACAATATTGGAATTGTAGGCCTGTGCCACCTGCACTTTGCAAGATAGCCCCATACGATTCCCAGCCCATCATCCTACTGCCAAGGAGCAGTCCCTCACAGCAAGAGAGGTAAGGCCTCTCTCCTTCCTCACACCAGCTCTGAAGAGCTCATACTATGGGGTCCTTCAGTTGAACACTGATATGAACTCCGAGGCAGAAGCTGAGCTCATCTTCCTTCTGGCCACTGACTCCCTAACAGCGCAAAGTTTATTCCTAATTTTAATGCCTTGAAAAGAATAGCGAAGAACTCCAAAGGAAGGAGAAGCACAAGGAAAGAGTCATTTATGGGTTTCACTGCATTCTTAATAAGTACTGAAACAAAAGCCTGGTGATGCTAGCCTGTAATTCCAGCACTACCAGAGATTGAAACAGGAGGATCACAAGTTCGATCCCAGCCTGGCCAGTTTGTTCACTTAGGGAGATCCTATCTCAAAATCAAAACCCAAGCCTGGACTGGATACATAGCATGGTGGGAAGGCTCCATCTCCAACACTGAAGGAGTGGGGCATGGGGAGGAACAGTGTTTAAAGATAGTCACCAAAGAAAAAAGCCAGGAAGCCAAAGTGGTGTGCAAGGGCTTGGGATGCACAGGGACTGGTTATAGTTAACAAACTTGTCTAGAAAGCACAAGGCCCCGGGCTTGATTCCCCAGCACCACATGAACTAGGCTTGGTGGTGCATGCCTGTAATACCAGCACTCCCATGAATTCAGGGTTAGCCTAGGCTACATAGTGAGTTCAGGACCTGCCTGGACTACAGAGTAAGACCCTGACTCAAAAAAGAAAAAAACACAGAGGTGTGCAAAGAACATTTCCTGGATAGTTTCTTTAAAGAAAGGGAAGAGGGCTGGAGGAATGGCACTGCAATCAAAGCACTTGCCTTGCAAGCACAAAGCCATGAGTTCAATTCTCCAGCACCACATAAAGCTGGGTGGAGATGCAAGCCTGTAATCCCAGCACTCGAGAGGTGGAAGCAGGAGGATTGCCATGAGTCCAAGACCAGCCTGGACTACAAAGGGAGTTCAGAATCAGCCTGGAGTACAAAGTGAGACCCTGTCTCAAAAAAAAAAAAAAAAAAAAAGCAACGAGGTAAAACAAGAAAGAGAAGAGAACTACATTATTGAGAACTAGGGTGGGCATCATCTTAAAGTAAAGGCTGTTCCTGAGGATACTGTCATTCCCAGAGAACATGTTCTATAGACCCAGAGAGCAACTGGCTTAAAAGTTGAACCGCAACTCTTCTTGTTTAACTCTACTGTTATCAGAGGAGAGGAGTCATTGGTGATGGATGACAATGTCTGGTTCTTGCTGGCACAGGAAGAGGAATTTACTCAGCCTGCCAGAGAGCTTGATAGATGAGAGCCCATGTGCAAGCAAAATGAAAATTAAGCAAATGAGGTTTATAGAGAAACACTGCTCACAGAAGGCCAGGCCACCACAAGAGTGTGGATGACAAGGAACTGAGTCGGGTTCCATTTTTATATCATCCTTTTACTTTCTTGTTCCTCCAATCCTTCCCCAATCCTTCTGGGAATGTGTTTCTGAGTTATGTAACTTTTTCCATTTTGCACACACATGTTCCTACAGTTCACTCTGTGTAAATGAAATTTGTGAACTGCCATGCCTACGCATGACATGCTAATGATGGTATAATAAGGACAGGTGAGGACACGTTGCCCCTCTATTGCACCTATGCCAGGCACAGGAAAGTCTATAGCTCCTTTTAAGAGTCTGTTAGTTCCTTTTTCCTTTACTTGTTCTTCATTCTGCTTGGCTGCTTAAAGTGACCTGTTTCCAGGCAATAGAATTACCCTACAAAGCCTGGGAAAGTTTCAGTTAACTTATAGTCAAGATTGATGACCTATGCTCCTTTCCATTTGGGTTTTCATCCATTTTTTACTTTGATCCTCCCTGACTGGCCTTCCTTCCACTCTGACTTTCTCTGCTATGCCTAAATGCTACCTACACTATCACAGTGGCTACATGTTCTAGAGAGCAGAACTAAATACTGGCCAAATATTTGATAGAAACTTCAGGTAACACAAATCACATTATTTTGACTACAGAGGAGTCTCTTCCCAAGAGACTGCTGGACTACATGTGTCAGCTCACTTTGTTAACTTCAAAGGAACAGATATAATAGCAGGAACTGCTTGAATCAAAAATTTTTGCATGAAAGATACTGTTTCAGACTCTTCTGTTCCAGTAGCAATAGAGTGTGCCACAACAGCTTGGGAGAAAAGACCATGAAAAATATATGAGATGTGATCAAATAATACAGTATTTAATTTTTTAAAATATGTCATAATAGAGACACATTGCCATTAAAACCCTTCAAGATCCTGGTTCCCCTCAAACACACTTATCCCATCATTCTTGACACTTTTTGAAGCATTTCTAGAAGTCCTCTCTTTTAAGTGTCTTTAGTTGCATTCTTATGGCTACTTAATGCCCAAACTTATACAAAACACTTTCTTTTCATAGTCATTTTTGGGTTTTTTCCATTTTATTAATATATATATATATATATATATATATATATATATATATATATGAGATACATAATATTTACACAAAACTTAAGTATTGTGTACACATATATATGGTATCAAAATTACAAACCCTTCCCCTCTCTTTTATTGACCCTCTCCTACCAGCTCCCACCCCCCCAACTCCCACTATCCTCCACTCATTTAGTTCTATAAAATGACTGTATTCTGAGTTTCTCAAATTAAAGAAACCATTCAATATTTGACCTTCTGTGTCTGACTAACTACACTGAGCATGATGGTCTCGAGTTGCATCCATTTACTCCCAAAAGCTTCAAACCTACCTATCTTTATAGATGAATAGTACTACACTGTGTATACATACCACAATTTATACATTCATTGGTCTGTTCATGGGTATTTTTGTGTCTTCCAAATTTTAGCTCATAGCTGAGAATTTGCCTATGTCTCAGAGGAGACTTTGAACTTGGACTTTTTAGCAGTGCTGAAACTGTTAACTTTAGAGACTCTTAGAATTAAGGGCTAAATGCATTTTGCATAACGAGAAGGACATGAATTTCGAGGGCCAAGAGCAGAATGTTATGGCTTAGATCTGAAGTGTCCCCTTGGCCAAACGTCTCATGTATTTGACTACTGTAAAATACTGATGTGCTATTAAGAGATGGGGTGTAGCCAAAGGGGACAGGACATGGGGCATTGACCCAAAGCTGACTGGGTCAGGACATAAAAGCATAGCTCCACCGTTCCTGCTTCACTTGACTTTGTATCCACCATGCTGTGAAGAGCTAATCTCCTGCTCCTCTTCCTGCCATATGCTTCTACCATTGCCAGCCACACATGTATGGATTATGACCTTCTAATACTGTAAGCTAAAATAAATCTTTCCTCCCTTAAATTGTAAATGTCAGGTATTGTGTACAGCAGTGAATCAGTATCTAAGACAGGGGCACATCATAAGGTTTTTACGAAAGTGACTTTCCTTCAGATGGCACTCAGCAACAGCATTCACTGTATTCTTTTTGTATCTTGCCTCAAAGAGACAGAAAAGAGACTTAATTTTAACTTAACTGTTCACCATCTATGCTGATCATGCCTTGTACTTTTGAACATAAAGTAACATTTTCATTAGTTTCTGTAGCTGCAGTCAGTGATAGCTATGGCATAAATAAGGCATGAAACAAAATATAGGGGGAATATCTAAGACATTACTGTCAAGAAGTATAGAGGCACCATTAATAATCAGATCTGATTCTGGAAATCCTCTTGACACTGTATTGTTTTGGACATTTTAGAAAAGAGGTTTCCTGTTACTTAGAACTCAGTGTGTTACTATTGGCTGCCACATATTTTAGGGGCATATTCAATGGGACTAATTAAGTACCTGTACCTTACAAGTCACTGTAGAAGGTGTGAAACAAAAGAAAGTAGAATATTGAAAATATTCCCTTCAGTTCTGGTGGGGCTTTGCTGCAGAAGTTAACAGGAGACCTATGGAGTTGTTCCTTTGGGCAAATGGCTGTGTTAGGACCAATGGGATTAATGTCTTAAAGAGCCCAGTTGCTGGTCCCAACAAGGGTTCCAAAAGGAGCCAATTATATTTACACAGCACTCCAGAAAAAATTATTATTATTATTATTATTATTATTATTATTATTATTTGAGGAAGGAAAAGGAGATTGTGAAGAAAAACAACATGACTTCAGACTAAACCAACAACCCAACCATATAAAAATCAAAAGTACCTATGTCATAGTTATCCCTTATGTTTTTTATTTTCTTTAATGCTGTGGTAATTTACACTTCCACCAACAAGGTATAAAGGTTCACTTTTCTCTACATCCTCATAAATACTTCATTTTAGAGCTGAGAACATAGCTAAGAGGTTGAAGTGCTCTCCTAGCAAATGCAAGACCCTGGCAAACTAATGGCAATCCTCCTGCCTCAGTCTACTGCCTCAGTGCTGAGATTGCAGGCTGATGGTACAGCTAATTTGTGTGTGGTGGTGAGAAATGGAACCCAGGGCCTTGCACATGCTAAGCAAGTCTGTACCCACTGAGCTATGCTCCCAGAACCTTTACCTTGTCTTTTAATAAAAGCCAGTCTCACCAGAGCTATTTGGTATCTCATTGGGGTTTCTGATCAGCATTTCTCTGATGAATGATGCGGAACAATTACAGGCTTTTGGGTAGCACATGGTACACTGCTACAGTTTTTTTTTTTTCCTGTCTTGTCCATCTTAACACTTTTTTTTTTTTTTTTGAAACAGGGTTTCACTCTGTAGCCCAGGCTTGTCCTGAACTCACTGTGTAATCCAGGCTAGCCTTGGACTCACAGCAATCCTCCTGCATCAGCCTCCCAAGTGCTGAAATTTTAGGCATGTACCACCACACTCAGTTTATGTGGTGCTAGGGAATCAAACTCAGGGTGTTGTGCTTGCTAGGCAAGCACTTACTAGGCAAGGGAAGTATTTACGCACAGGTTAACCACTGTGTCATTCCTCCAGCCCCCTCACACCCATCTTAATACTGACATCATTTTTAGTTGTTGTTGTTTGGAGTCCTTCATTCTGAAATCACATTCAGCAATTTTTATTTTTTGATCTTTTGAAGTTTTTAGAAATTACAGTTCAAGTCTCAGATTGTTTTAATTTAACACAGAAAATATTTATAAATCAAAAATTTCTCACTACTACTCAAGCTGATGTCAGACAAGAGGGCAGAGACTTGTTGTGTCCTAGCTTTGAAATTATTGTGCTAGTGAAAATCTTTGACACTGCAGCAGAAACTGCTGTCTGATGTCAATTGAAGGTAATGAATAATAAGCCTTGATTATCTTCAAGGTTTTCAGATTCATTCATAACCTAATAAAACACACAGCACACTTTACAAAGCAGGTATTTTGCCTCAGGCTTTTTACTCATGACTAATCTAAGTCCACGTTTGTCCTTGAGTCTGCCTTAGGGTTGCACATTTCTTTAAAGCTTTAAGTCTGAACTTGAAGCTTTTACAAAAATTCTTTCATCAAGTCATCTCATTATGCCCTTGCCACAAAAAAAAAAAAAAAATCAATCAATTCCTGTCCTTGGAACTCTTACTCCTTTTTTATTTTAATTGAGCCAAGCCCAATTCTATTTTCTATGTATGCATTTATTTTCTATAGGTCTGCCATGTGCCACCATGCTCAGCCTATGTGGTAGTAGGAAATTAAACCCAGGGCCCCACACTTGCCAGGAGAGTGCTGAGCTACACCTCCAGCCTGGGACTCTTTAATTCTTACATGGTTTTGAACATCTCCTTTTATCACTCCATTTCTTGTCTCTGCCCAACTTCTGAAACCTTCTCATTGTGCCACTTGAGACTCAGGTAGTTATCAGCAAAATCAACTTCACTGAACTTCTCCTTTTATTTGTTAAACTTAATAAGCCCGGTGGCCCTTTCCTCTCCAGCCCCATTTAAAAGACACATGTTCTTTCTCCCAAACTTCACCACCACTGGCCTGAAGATTGACAAAGATAATATTCTTTCCTCTTCATTGTTCTTTCCATGCTATTCTTTCTCCCTCCTCCAAAGAAATCCCACTTAAATTACATTACATTTAACCACAGTACCACCCTTTCCTGTTGTGGTACTCAGTGTCACTATTCTTTCACCCCATTCCTTGAATATTTCAGATCCTGACCCACTGACACTGACTCAGACCCTATTCCTGTTGTCGCAGCTGACTTCAGTGTTCACATAGATTATCTTTCTAATACACTGTCACTTGGTACCTTCATCTCATCTCCTTCAGTGATTTGGTCCCCTCTCTACTCCAGACATTTACTCTCATATCCAAATTCAATCTTGATCATTCCCAATAGCTACAGCACATCTATCATCTCCAAATAAAACCTCCCATTTTCTAACCACCATCTGTCCTCTTCCAGCTTACTCCCTCCAGTTAGAATCTGCAGAATTCCAACAACACTCTGGCCCCACCCTAACATCTTTTCATCATCCACCACTCTCTCATATTCTCATTTCTATCTTTATGCAGCTTAAATTTCATAGTCATTTTTCTCTCTGACTTCTGAATTCTTAGGACCTGACCTTGATTGTTTTTATTACCTTCCTAGACTTCTGGTATGACAAGATGTTACAAGTTCATCTTGACTATTTCTTCCCCCACATTTGGAAATAGGTATTTCTCCAAATTACCCCAGTTCCTTTTATTGAGAAATAGTAGTTAAAGACTAAACTCTGAGTGCTATTAAATTTGCCATTTTCTATTCATTTTGGGCACATTTCAAAGCCAGAAGATAGACAAATAGATAATTATAGGTAACAATAAAATCCATAAGCTCACACTGACACTTCAAATTTAGAATTACAGAGTTTTTACTAAAATTTCACCGTTTATACTGTTTTTTTCCCTTTCAAAGATCATGAATACCTTCATCATCAAAAATATAAATACCCATTGACTTATCATATAACACACATTAGAATAATGCCCCAGAAAACAATATATTACTATTACCATGTGGTTTATAATTTTTGCAGGCCACTTTTTTTTTATTGCTTTTAAAGTAAGTTGAACTTTGGATGTACAAATCACTGTTAAAAATCATTTGTAATGTAGTTATGAACTGAAGTATTATGCAGAAAAATTCATTCATATTTTAGTGATTCTCTTTACCTCATTTTGTTTTACAATTATGTAAATACTTACAATGTTTTTAAGTCAAATATATAAAACATTTCCAGAAAGTGAAGCTTATATACATGTTCTTCTACCCCATAAGTACTTTCTTTAGAATTTACTTTCTTTTTTTCAAATGAAGTAAATACATACATAAGCATGTATGTATAATACCAGACCATACTATCAGAAATAAAAGGTAGTTTACTGTAAACAAAACATTTTTCTGCCATGATTTCTAAAACTAAGTGTTTGGGAACATTATTATTTTTTTGAGAGAGAGAGAATACTAGTCTGGAAAGGTGTCACATGCCTGTCATCCCCAATCCTAGCACTCAGGCAGCCTGACTCAGCACGACCACAAGTTAGAGTAGAGCCGAGCCTGCCAATTTAAAATTTAGCAAGACACTCTCTCAAAATAAAAAATTTAAAAGGGAGAAAGGGAGATAGCTCAATGCAAAGAGTCTAAATTCAATTCCCAGTACCGGGAGGAAAAAAGGAAAAATTACTCCACTGTATAGATTTACTTAAATGTATTCATCAGCTCCCTATAGATAGGTGTTTGGTTTACTCAGTCTTGTGTTATTTATGTCTTTGCATATTTTTGCCAGTGCATCTTTGGATAGAGTACTCCAAATAAAACTGCTAGGATTGCTAATAAATCAAAGGCAAATGAGTGTAATTTTAATTATATTACCAAATTCATTACTACATGGGTTGTACTATTTTACATTCCCATCAGCAATGCACTAGAATGGCTCTTTATTCACAATTTTATTGACAGAGTATGTTGTTAATTTTTGAAATTTTCACCTGTTACATGAAAAATACACTTAAGTATCATTTTAACATTCATTCTATTTATCAATTATATCTCATATATCTCATGAAAAAGATCCAGAATTCACATATAGGCAATGTCTATTTAGTCATGACTCCATTGGCCTCTTAAAGTATGATTCTGAAAATTCCAACATCAAAGTTTAGCATCTGGGATTTTAGAGGAGAAAACAAAATACAGCACTGTGGTACCACCTAATTGGAAGCACAGATCATTAATAAACCAGTGTCAGATATTCTGAGATTTTCTATTTTGAAGTAGTTATACATTACAGAAAATTGCAAATACAGTGAGAGCCTCTATACTCCTGAGATCCATCCAAGTTGCTGCTTTCTACCAATGGGTGGTTCCTTTTTATTGAGAAGTAGCATTCATGTTATGAAGGTAATAGTTTAAGAATTCAAATGCTGAATACTATTGTGGCTGTTTCCACTTGTTGGTTATTGCAACTGAAGCTATGGAAAATTGCATAAATTTTTGTGTGAAAATAGTCCTCATTTCTCTGGAACACATAGCTTAAAAGTTCAATTTCTTGGTCATCTGATATAGTTGCAGCTTTAATTTTTAAGAAACTGGCAAATAATTCTAGGGAGTCCAAAATATTTTGCATTCGCACAAGCAATGTATGAGTAATCCAGTTTCTCTGGTCCTTACCAAGATTAAAATCACCATTTTTAACATTAGCTATTGTGTAGTATATGATGGTATCTTGTGGCTTCTTTCATATATATCTTCTCATGAACTTGTTTGCTATCTGCACATCCTCTTCAATGAAATATGTCTTTGGGTATGTCTTAGGGTCTTCTATTTTTAATTGTATTGGTTGACCTTTTTCGCTGTTGTTTGTATTGTGGCAAACATAAAATGTAACATTTCACTATTTCCTAAAAAAATAAAAGATGGAAGAAAGTAAGAGATAGACTTTTTTGTGAGGGAAAGGGCATGCAGAAGTGAGTGAGGGAGTAAATGGGGAAGGGAAGCATAAATGACCAAGATGCAGTATGTAACTGCACCAATTTCTCAAGCTGACTGTCACTATGTATCCACAAATATATACTAATAAGGAACAAAAATAGAGATAATTAAGAAAATTAACTTAAGATTTTATGACAGGAGAAGATTGTAAGCAAGTAGTAAATAAGCTGATTTTAGATAGTGGTAAATATTCTGAAGAAAGAAACACCATATCATAATACTCTATGAGACTACTGAGCAGAGAATCCAATTGCAGTAGTCAAAAAAAAGAAAAGAAAAGGAAAGAAAGAAAAAGTCAAAAGGACAGAACTTAATAGATAGAAAAATCTTGATATCGAAAGGATTTGTTCAAAGAACTGGAAGGCAGCCACTGTAAAAGTACGAAGTTAGTAACAGGCAGGAACACACAGGGGAAACTCACGCAAGGTCTTACAGTCAGTGGGAGCCACTGGCATTTTTTTCTAAATAAGATGAGAAGCAATGGAAGATTTAAAATAGTGTATTGAGATTAGTTTGGTGTTCATTATAAATCATTTAAAAAGTGGTTGATTGTGGATTTCTTCTCTTTCTTAACAATTTAATCAATGTATAGGAATATAAACTGCATAGTTTAAAACTGAGTTACTTGTAATTTTCACACAATTGTTTACTGATGTCAAGTGTTTTTAATCTATGCAATATGTTTACTCTTATTCCGTAATGAGATATAAATTTCCCAGGAAATTTTTAACCTCAAAAACAAAATTTTAGTGGTTAGTTAACTATTTTTGGAAATGCTTTTTCCCTTTGCATACATCTCATCTAATGGTATAACTGAAATTACAATATTGGCTCTAAAGCTATACTTCTATCGTTAACCTCTTTTGGTTTCCATATATTATTTATAAAAGGCAGCGTACTGGCATCTACTTCCAAAATTTTGTAATTCTGTTTTGAAAACTAAGGTTAACATATAGAACACCAAGTCCCAAGCACATGGAGGATACTTAATAAATGATAACTCCTTTTCTTTTGCTTTTTTTTCATCCTCACCATGTGGCTCCAATTTTCAGATCTAAGATATTTATAAAACCATTTAATAATTGGAACCATAGACTAAATCTTCATACAGAATCTTTTTTTGAAACTAAGACTTTATTGAGGGCAAGAGAATACAAACAATGTACAAATGAAAGCTTTTCTGGCATTTAATTAACTTTCCTTCCGCTGCTTGTCCAATGGAAGTTGGATATTATCTGCACATTTTCTAAGGGTCTTTTTCTGTTCATGAAATCTCTAAACAAGGAGAAGTTGAGGTGCAGATTTCTTAAGTGACCTTTCAGGGGAAGTCTTATTGGGGGTAAGAGTAATTACTCAAGTTTGCCTACTTCTTTCACTTCTGCTTCATGTATACTACAAACAGTCATTGCATGCAATGGTGAGGCCTGCAATCAGTGAAGAGAAGTTCTGGAAGCCCACTTTACAGTCTCAGCATTGGTCCAGGTCCTTCATGTTTTTGTCCACATCCAGAAGATCTGTCTGATTTTCTAAAACTCCAGGGAACTTCTTTTCCATGAATACTTTCAGGTCTTCCTTCATTAAGTAGCCTTTGTCTTCAGGAAATTCGTGAAATATAAACATCATGGTTTCCATGGTGTGTTCCATTTGGGAAGGCATTTTAGTCATGTCTGTTGAAACTTATCAAAGAACTGGCAGCAAAGTGATGCACAGAAGCTCCCATTGGGCAGTGAGGTGAGCACCACAGGCTTGGCCACACATATAGAATTTTAATGCTCAAAGAAAGAGCACCTTACTCCAGCAATTAGTGGCATCACACACTGCAACAAAACTTTTCCACAGACTGCTTAAAATATTTTGAAATGTTGAACAAGAACACGGTAGTATGACATAAATTTTAGTTAAAAAATAAATTAAAATTGGCCACTGTTAATTAAATACTACACAATATACATTTTATCAGTGGCAAAAAAAAATGTGATTTGAATACTTTGGCATAAAAATCTATTTTATTTCATGTATATATCATTCATGAAGTATTTTACAATCATAGAGTATGTTATCTATATTATAAAGGATGAGAACAATTTATATTTTGTCAAACGCATTACATTTTTTTCAAGACATATTAGCAGAAAAAGGGAATTTTATGGATGACTCAAGGCAATATGTCAAGTTTTTAACTAAACTATATTTTTCCTATCTGCTGTTTAGTAATCATTTCACTATTATTCAGCAATCATTCATTATCAATCGGTTTCTCAGCACAAAAACTAATTTCAAATCTCCAATCCACCCTGTCTTAGTAACTTTCTCACGGCTAAGACAGAATATCTGACAGAACAGGAAAAAAAAAGATTTATTGTAGCTCACAGTTTCAGAAAACTATAGTTCATTCACAGGCAGGTAGGTAGAAATGGTGGAATAGGGCAGGGGCCAGAACCAGAGACAGAGATCCTCACAGCATGGCAGAACAAAGTCACGTCCAAGAGGTAGGGTACAACCGGCATATACTCCTCCAGTTTGAGCCCCAAGCATCCACCCGCTTTCATCCAATCCCTACCACCCAACAATACACAGTACTAACAGGTACTTTTCTTGCCTTTTACCAGAGAATAGGCTAAAATCCATAAACACTATCAGAGTGGCAGCCTGAATAACGGGCTGTCTTGAGGTTTCCTCCACCAGATAAATTATTCCACCATGCCTAATCGTAGTTGCAGGGAAGTTCTTTGAACAGGGGCAAAATGCCAACAAATTTTCTGCCAGAGTGTAACACACATGGTTTTTAGATCACTTGCTCATATAGTTCTACTTTCCATCTGAAGGTTCTTGAGCCTAGCCTTTCAAATGCACACTTCTATCAGCATTCTGGTATCCTGAGCTCCAGCAACAATCTCCCAACAGGCTCAGCTAAGTGCACTCCAAGGCTTCTCCATCTGCCATCCTCAAACCTTTCCAAACTCCTCCTTGCAAACAAGTTCCAAAGGCTTCCAAACCACATGACCAGGTAAAGTCACAGCAACAACCCCATTTCTCTGGCACCCATTTCTGTCTTAGTTACTTTCTAATTGCTGAGACAGAATACCTGACATCCACAACTTTAGGGAGGAAATACTTATTTTAGTTCATAGTTTCAGGAGATTATAGTCCATTCACAGGCAGGCAGCTAGAAATAGTAGAACAGGGCAGGAGCCAGACCAAGAGGCACGGAATAGCAGAACACAGCCAAGTATAAAAGGAAGGGTAGAACCAGGACACATGCCTCCAGGTTAATCCCCAAGCATCTTGCCAGCTGGGCCCCATCTCCCAACAGTACACATTATCCAAAGGTACATGAGGCTTTTGGGAGACACTCCAGACCCAAACATCAACAACCTCACACTCACAAGCCCACAGCTAAACCCTACCATTTACTTCCTAATACTTTACTTTTTATATTTATATCCCAATGTAGTACTATTCCCAATAAAGGAAAACTTCTCTGCAACTCTATCTACTTAAAAATGAGAATCACAAAGCCATTCTTGTACTCTAGCATATTTTAAATCCATCAATGATTTTGCTTCTATTTTATCTACAAATCAAATTGATCTCGATTTCCCTTTTCCCAGCTCTTATATCTTCTAAGTTGTTATTCATATGATTATCCTAATCAATATGTTAAATATATTGGTATAATTTGTCACATAGGGAACAAAAGAGACACTATCGAGTTGAAACAAGTACAACCTGGATTTACCTTTTTCTATTAGCCATTTATAATTAACTATTTCATTAAGGTTTACCTGTATTATAGGACATAAATGTCTAAATTCACAACTATATTAACCAAGCCCAAAGAGAACCATATAACTAGGCAACATTTTTTAACATTTTTCTGATTAAACCCTAAACACTTGCTCAGAATCTTTGGGAATCTAACTTGAAAAAAAAAATACAAGCATGAGTGATACTGTATGGTAAGATCTTTTGATCCAGAGACAGAAGAAATGAGACAGGGCCAAATATTGGAAGCATATATACTCTTGCATAGGCAAAGCTTGGGAGGGTGGGGCTTCAGCCCAATTAGGACTTTGGCTGAAGGGAGTGATAATTAGTCTAGAGAGGGCTAAGTTGTTGCTCCCAGAACAAAAAGTAGCAGTTTGCTATTGACTTGCTGGAGTAGGCTAAAGTCCAGTAACTCCCAAAAGCCAGAGGCCAGGATTCCAAAGGTGTTTCTTCTTCTGATGAACTTTGACAATCATGTGGTCACAGTCAACCTATCCTAGAAGTTGCTGAATTTTCGTGCACCTGGTACCATTATCCTACCTAAGACATCCAAACCTTGTGATTCAGGGCCCTCTGGTAAGACCAAAGAAATTCAGGCAATGGGTCTTCAATGGCTACTGAGAAAACTCAAGGTTACGAAAAAAGACATAAAGAAGCACCAGCTCCAAGTTAATCCTGAATTATAGTTTTAAATAAAATATTTTAAATAATCAGCATGTCTATATGCAGAGCTGACTAGGATATGACCCAAAGATAAAGACAGCAAAGAGGAACACAAAGACAAGAGACAAGCCATTTATCCCTTTGTAGTCACACCATAGGTTAGTAGGCTCAAGTAAAGCTAGCATTTTCAGGATAAGTAGACCTCAGGTTCTCCAGAAGTAATCTAGGCAACTTCTATCATACCTACCCATGAGAGGTGTTACTTTCAGCAATGCTAGAGTGGAAATTAATATTCATAACATAGTGCCTATATATAGCCTCCAAAATTAGTGATTTTTATGTTGGCAAACAATGAAGCAAGAGGGCTTATTTAGGTCTTTTTTGGTAACAATTCTCCCTTTCATGCAAACATTCTGCCTGTATGATTTTAGTAGAATCTCCTGGTGGGTATGTTGAAATATATCATGCTACCAAGGGTTAATAGTTACAACTGCACTCAGGGCCTTATTTTGTCATGGCAACCTTTTGTTCCACCACTGTCCTATCATGGCAACTCCTATCTGATTATGACTGCTTACTAAACCACCCTCAATGTTAGCACATATAAACATTAAATTTTGTGATTTTTCACTTACTTTTCGATTTTCAACGTATGTTCATATGACCCAGGACTATATACATATGTGGTGTCTCATTCTTTTTCACCTACCATTATCCTTTACCTTCCATTTGAAGGGCCGCTTATAAATTTTAGGTACGAAACAAAAGCTCACTAACTGGATAAAACAAACCTCATAAAACAAACCTGTACTAACATTAACTATCGCTAATTTATGTCGCAGCCAATATTGTCCATTAGCAACCACACAGCAGGAAAAAGTACCTTATATAAAGTAGCGCTTTTCTTTATATTTTTGAAAGAGTTATCTCTGTGGTACAGGCTGACCCCGAACTCACTACACAGTCCAGGATGCTCTTCTCGCGTATCCAAAACTTTCTTTCGCACAAATTATACATAAATAGCGCTCTCTTGAATTTTCGGGAGTTACCTGACCTAGAGAGAACTGACAGAGACCAGGCGCAGTAAATTCCAGTGCCAGGTGCCCTATACAACTTCCTCCTGCGGCAGCAACTGCCGGAAGTCGCCAACGACTCGACACACCCGTCTCCAGTGACGCAAACTGGAGGCGACCGCGCCTGCGCGTCAGCGAGCGAGCGGAGCACAGTGGGGCCAAGGGGAGGCTCTCTTCGAAAGGAAGGAAAGCCGAACCCAGGACCAAGGAAGGGAGGCGAGAGCCGAGGTAAGGGAAGTGCAGAGGGCGGGCCTTCCGGGAGTTTTTTCGCGCTTCACTTCCTGTCTGGGACATTTCTGAATCCGGGTCAAAGCTGTTCGCCGCCTCGCCTGCCCGGCTGATTCTGCCACCCTCCGTGACAGCGCCTCCTGACTCAGCCCAGGTTCGGTTTTTCATCACGACCTGCCCGAGTCCGGGCGCCCGCATCAACCGGGACGGCGAAGGTGCTTCCTCCACCAGCTGGCCCTCAGCCACGGGCTCTGAGCGCCTGCCGAGGCCCGAGGCCTTCCTGACCCCTCCGTGCTGATGCCGAGAGATTGCGGGCCTCGAGTGGTGGCGGAGGACGGGCCACTGGCGCCTTAGGCCGGTACTTAACGTGCCCCGGGGTATCCCGCTCCCGCCTCGCCTTGGATGGGCTGCGCTACCCGATAAATGTGGCTGCTGAAGCGGCGGTGGCGGTGGCCGGTCCCGCTGCTGCTGCGCTCCAAGTTCCCCTCGGCTCCGGGGCTTTCCTGCCCCACCTTGGGGCTGCCGCCGCCGTCTCCACTTACCCTGGCGCTGGCCTTGCCTATTGGTGACCATGGACAAGATCCTGGAGGGCCTGGTGTGTTCTTCGCACCCGCTACCCCTAAAGCGGGTGATTGTGCGGAAGGTGGTGGAATCGGCGGAGCATTGGTTGGACGAGGCGCAGTGCGAGGCCATGTTTGACCTGACGACCCGGCTTATCCTGGAGGGCCAGGACCCTTTCCAGCGGCAAGTGGGTCACCAGGTGCTGGAGGCCTATGCACGGTACCACCGGCCGGAGTTCGAATCCTTCTTCAACAAGACCTTTGTGTTGGGCCTCCTTCAGCAGGGCTATAATTCGCTAGACAGGAAGGATGTGGCTATCCTGGACTACATACACAATGGCCTGAAGCTGATCATGAGCTGCCCGTCGGTGCTGGACCTCTTTAGCCTGTTGCAGGTAGAGGTGCTGAGGATGGTATGTGAAAGGCCAGAGCCGCAGCTCTGTGCCCGACTGAGCGACCTTCTGACCGACTTCGTGCAATGCATCCCCAAAGGGAAATTGTCCATCACCTTCTGTCAGCAGCTGGTTCGAACGATAGGCCATTTCCAGTGCGTGTCCACTCAGGAAAAGGAGCTGCGAGAATATGTTTCCCAGGTAACAAAAGTGAGTAACTTGCTGCAGAACATCTGGAAGGCCGAGCCCTCCACACTGCTTCCTTCCCTACAAGAAGTTTTTGCAAGCATCTCTTCCACAGGTAAGGGTCAGTATATTTTAGGCGAGTGTCTCTTGGAAATTCAGTATGTGTTTCCAGTACATGCCATGTTTGCTTCCTGCCCTGAAGACATTCTTGACTAAGACCAAATCCTGATACCCTCTTCCAAAAGTTTACTTCAGTCCATTGCCTGGTTCAGAGTGTCACCTCCTATCAAAAAGGCAGCGTACCTATTTTAAAAGTTGAGAATATGTAGGTTTAAGACCTGTACTAAAGTTAATTTTACCCAGCTTCTGCCCAGTTACTGGAATGCTTTGAGGAAGCCAGCTGCTGTGCAAAGCTTCTGTTCATTAGTGACTAAGGGTAGCATCCTGTTTACCACACTATCATTTTACATCATCCTATCATTTTGTTGTAAAGTTTTTTACCCTTGTTTTTGAATTTCCTCTTTTTAATAAGTGGATTTTGCAGTTCTATTACTAGATTACCCTAGTTTTTAAATATTAGCATTTCCTGTCTACCACAGTGTGAGAGAGGATACAAGTAGAACGAGGAAAGGGGGAATAGGAGGACTCAAATAGATGTTTTTTACCCAGATTGTATCCTCAGAAACTGGAAATGATCATGTGATACTTGGCTGGAAAATACACTCACCAGTGTGTACTTTTGAACGCTTTGGAACTTTCAGATTGTAGGTTGTGAAACACTAGATCCAAAACTAGGTTCACTTCCTTTCTCGGTACATCGGCTTTCCCTAATTTTACCACTACGGTATTCAAAATTGAGTTTATGGATGTGTCCTATGTTTAACTTAAGACCCAGTAATAAAGGTGGCGTTTTTACAGCCATCATGCGTTTTGATTAATACACCAACTGTATATTTACAGTGTCTGACTTTTTTTCTCTCTGTAATTTTACTTCTGTTGTTCATGTTATCATTGTTGATAGGTTTTCTTTTAATTTTTTCAACTACAGTAGTGAAGATGCTTATATTAAAATGCAAAAAATGAAGTCATGTGAACTGAATACGGCAAGAGCAAATAAGGTTTTGTAACTTAATATTCTACTTATAGAGAGTGACCATTGCTGTTCACTCTGAACCTCTGTGTTCTGTATGTTAAAAGTGACCAGTGATATGTGGCTTAACTGCTCCTAGGTAATATGTGCATTGCAAATATACATGCATGTATATTATAAGTTTTTTCTTAAGATGTTTCATTTGAACCTTCTTGTCCATGCCTCTTCTTTTAATTTAAAAACAGACATGTCGTGTGAACCTTCAGTAGCATTGGCCAGCCTTGTGCAGCATATTCCACTCCAGATGATCACAGTTCTCATCAAGAGCCTTACCACAGACCCAAATGTGAAAGATGCAAGCATGACCCAGGCTCTTTGCAGGTACTTCATTATGACACTGTAGACAGCAGTGGTGAATATGAGAGGAAGAAATACTCCGTTGTATTTCTTGAGTAATGTAAAAGTTACAAAAAGAAATGTTTGAAAGTAAAATCAGGAAATCAAATATATAAAGATTCTCTACATTATTTGAAATGAATCTTTTGCCTGATTGTACTTTTGATAGACATCACAGGAATTCAAAAATTAATTTCTGTTTATTTCTTTACTTATTTACTTAGGTACCAGGAATTGGACACAGGGCCTTCTCTCAGAGCTACATCTCCAGCACCTTTAATTGTTTAAAACAAAGTCTCACTAAGTTGCAGAAGCTGACCAGTTTCAATTTAACTTTTTTTATACCAAAAGCAGGCACCTTATACTCCAGTTGCACAGGCAGAAGTTGGTTGAATTACCAATGTATTTTTCTAATTTCTTTGTTCTTTATTGTTTCCTGTAATCTGGGGATTTTTTTTCCCCATAACTGAATAAACACTTTTACTTTCTCTTTCACCTGGGCTGAGGGGTAATACATGCTGCGTTTTTTTTTTGTTTGTTTGTTTGAAGTTTGTTTTTTCTTCCATAACCTTAAATAGGTGGCTTGGCCAGATAAAATTCTAATTTGATAACTTTATCTTAAGGTTTAATAAATACTGCTACATTTTAGGAGCATCTATTGTTGATGTGAAAAATCAACTCATTCTGATCATAATTCTTGTATATTTAATCAGACTTATGTGCTATTGTGTATTTCTTTACCCTTAGGGCTTTGCAGTATTTGTACATTTCCTGGTATAAATTTAATGTTACTTGTTCTTCTCGTTGCTTTTGTACTTTTATTCATTCATTGTATTATTCAAATTATGTGTACTGAGCACTTATTGTAAATGCTAGAGAATATTCAAAGCATTGTAAACTGATAAAAATTTAAAACTCTGCCTTCATGGGCTTACTTTCTAGTTGGAATGGCAGACAGTAATCTGGAAACATGATTTTCAGTAGGTTTGGCATATAAATGCCTTCTTTATGGTATTTTCTATTTGGATAGGCTTTATCAGTACTCAAATCCAATCATAATTTTACTGTCTTACAGTTAGTTCACCAGCTTGATTTCCAGAGATGCCCATTGATAGAGTTTATGCCAGCTGTTGAGGTTCTTTATTTCAGTAATCATCTTTTTCCAGTTGAGCTTTTCTTATCTATTCCTGTGTGTCTGCTTGTTTTTGTTTTTACAATTTTTTTGTGTATGCATGTACATGTGTGAGTTAAACACATTTAAATAGATTATAAAGATCTGGGATAAAATGGTTTCTGTGCCTTTGTTGTAAAATTATATCCATGCTGGCCTGTAATACAATTCTAAAGGCTTTTTCCATCTTTTCTCTTTTATTTCACTGATTTAAAAAGACTGTTTTCTTTCAGTTTGTCTTCTTTTAAATTAATTGGGATCAATTTATCAATAATTTTTATTTCTAATTTCTTAATGTTCATTCTCCCAGAGATTTGTGAAAATGCCTTGTATACTTGAGATGTCTATGTGTCAGATAGACATTATAGATATTGTTGAATGGCTACTATCACTAATTTGTAGTGATACCCTTGCCTTATTTGCTTGTTTGTATTTTTATTCTCATCTTCTTTCTTTTTTTCTCTCTTTTTTCTTTTGTTCCAGTAATGAGAATTGAACCTAGGGCCTTCACACCAAGCTATATGGCAGCCCATGTTTTTATGTTTATTTTGGAAGAGAATATCACTGAGTTACTGCACTGGGCTCAAACTTGTGATCTGTTCCCTCAGCCTCCCAGAATGCTGGGGTCACAGACCTGCACTACCAGGCCAGGCTTGTCTTCTTAATGTTTTTGAATTAATTGCTCTTGAAATGCTACTCCTATGATGTCATGATGTTAGGAGTTTCTTCCTATATCTGATCTTTTAAAAATTTTCTCCCTCCCCCTCTATTCTTATCACTTGATCAATTCTGATGTATATGTGATTGATTTCAAATAAAACTCTTTATTTTTTAATCTACTTGTAAGGACTATCCTTACCCATCTCTACCTTATGGGACTGTGTCCTCCTCTGCCCTATTTAGCAGCAATGCAAAAGTAAAATCTCTGTGGCGTGAATATATAGTAGAACAGAAAGCTTCAGAAAATTACAGATTTCACTGCTGAAAGTAGCTAGAAATCATGTCGTCCGTCACCTTCACTGCATAGCTAATATTTTTCTTTATATGTTTTAAGACATTTAACATTCATCACAACATCTTAATGCTCCTATTATTGGCCCCTGGCTTACAGTTGAATAAACTGAAAGATTAGATAATTCACCCAACCTCGTTCAGACAGTACATGGTATATTGGACATTCAGACTTAAGTCCGACTCCAGAGTCACTGTGCTGCACACTCATCTGCATTTCTTAGGGTCAGTTTGTTTGGGGTAGAACTTGTCTTCTGGGGTTATTGTATTTTCCTGTTTTTACCCGCATTTTACTCTCTAACTTTTCTAGGTATCTGATCATAAGTCTATAAGTAATTTTCAGCTTTGTTCTTTCTTTTATTCTCTTTTTCCAAACATCACTAATAAATCTCTTTTTATAGGCTGTTTTCTATCAACATCTTTAGGAAATTGGGTCTGCATTGTTGTAACAGTCTTCCAAGTTGGTCTTGTTGTCAGCAGCAACTTAATTTTGTTATCCAGACCTCTAATCAAGAAACTACATTTTCCCTCGGATCAAGAAACCACCGTGACTTCCACAACTTACTAAATCAAGTCCAAATCTATTTTTGGCTTCCAGTCTTAATTTTTCAGCCTTTTCAAAAGTGGTCGTAGTATTCAACTTATTTTATTTTGAAAATATACCTGTAAGATAATTTTTGCCAAATCGTTTTTATTGGAGCATGTGATCCAGCTTTTATATCACATTTGCAACATAGCCTACATAATGTTGTTTAACCCATAGTCTACTTAAGGTTTATTGTTTATTTTCATTTGGTTTTGTTTTGTGTTAGTGCTGGAGATTGAACCCAGGGCCTTTGCGCTGAACTGTATCCTCAGCCCTGTTTTTATTTTTTATTTTTTTAAATTTGAGACAGGATATTGTTAAATTGTTACAGCTGGGCTGAAATTTCTACCCTACGGCCTCGGCCTCCCCATGACTCAGGGATTACAGGTGAAACCACTGTGCCTGGCCTAAAGTGACTATCTTCATGTAGAAAACGTAAATGGCAAGAATATCATTACTTACTTTACCGTACTCCCATAGTATATTGCCCTATTTTCTGTGTTTCCCCAGATATAACACTGTGCTTCACAGTCATGTTTTGTAACCACAAAAATACAAATGTAAACATTATTCCAGGACCAGATAAGTAACATTAAATATGAAAAATGCCAACTATAACTGAAATGATATGGAATAGAAAGCATAAGCCCCTTTGGACAAAGAAGTCCAGTCCTCACCTTGTTTTCTTTTGTACAAGAAAATTTGATTTTCATTTGCTTGATATAATTTTTAAAGGAAGCTTGAAAATCATTTTGTGTAAAATTCCCCTATTTTTAAAACATTGGTATAAGTATGATCAGCGGTTAGACATAGCCCTTGAGCTGCCGTGTGAAAGTTGATTTTACTGTTCATGAATCATGATTAAGTCTGCTTTATTGCCTTTCATACTGTTTCCTGTTTTAAAACTGCATGTCTTTTGTTTTAGTTGCATGTATAGAAGTAGTTTGACTTACAACACAAATAAGCTCCCACTCAGTGCTGGATCTTATGCCAGGTTCTGAGGTTCCAAAGATGTCCAAAATTAAAACAACAATGAAGTTACTGCTCTTGTTTATAGCCTAGTGGAGGGGATCAGTCTTAAAATATATAAATAAAAACTATACAAGAAATTAAATTTAAAAATTAACTAGAGTATCCTTAGATTTTAAACTGATAGTAACCAGTACATGGTAGATGGGATTAGTATAGTCAACCCTAAAAATAACTCATTTCTACCTGCCTGTGCCTGAGAAGATTAGAGCATATGCAGGTCTAATTAAATTGAAGTAGAGCTGGTGTATAAATATAATGCAAAAAAATTTTCATTATATACTTAACAGGGCCTACTTCATTTACCACTACCAGTACCTGCTAATTGTGTGTGACCATTGGCAAATTTGCTTTTTTTCTAATTTGAGGACAGAAACTATATTTTATATTCTTGGTACCTAAAACAATACTTGCCTTGTACTATCCACACAAGTATTTGTTTCATGAATGATTTTTCTCTGTTGGGGGCTGCTGTAACAAAATACCTCAGACTGGGTAATTGATAAAAAAAAAATTGTTAACAGTTCTAAAGGGTTAGAAGTCTGGGTCCAAGACACCAGCAGATTAAGTGACTAGTGAGGTGCTCTTTTTCATTGATGGTACCTTCTGTGTGTCCTGATGTGGCAGAAGGGGCCAGGGTACTCCCTTCAGCATCTTTTTCAAGGATACATAAGATGGGCTGGAGGAATAGATAGGTCAGTGGTTATTCAATTCCCCAGAACCACTGGCTGTGGTGGCACATGCCTGTAATCTCAGCACTCAGGAAGCTGAGGTAGGAGGAATTTTCATGAGTTGAGGCCAGCCTGGACTACATAGTGAGCTCAGAACCAGTGTGGACTACAGAGTGAAACACTGTCTCAAAGACAGAAAGAGTGAGAGAGAGAGAGAGGAAAAAAGACAAGAAACAAAGAAAAAGGGATACATAAGAGATTTCCCGTAAGGACTTACAAGGACTTACCTCCCAAAGGTCCCACTTCTTAAGACCAGCACATTGGGAATTCAGTTTTAGTCATAAATTTTAGAGAGAAACAACCTTTTAAGTCATAATAGCTCCTAATTTGTATAAATAATGTAAAGTTGATTTAAGATTGGTCAGATTAGTATATATGGTGTAAGGCATAGATGGGAAACCATAATTAAGACTAGAAGAAAAGGCTAAGTAATTCAAAATAATAAAGAACCAAGGCCAAGTGGAATTTTCTGTTCTCTTCTACTCTGACCCTTTACCAGGACTCTCCTTTGATTCTTAGACTGAATTAAAGGGATTTCTGGCCTTGAACCCATTCATATTCTTCTATGCAGTGCCACTCCTCAAGGACAGATTCCAGAAAGATGGAGGTTCTTGCATGTCCCTGCTGTCTTAGACCATGGGGTTTTTTTGGGAGAGTGAGGGAGAACAGATACTTATTTCTGTGTATGTGGTAACAAAATCTTATTTTAAAATTAATTTCTTAAACATCTGATATTTTAAATCAATAGTATTTCTGATCTTTCTATTTAGAATGACATGAATAAATTCTTTAAAGCTCTTCATAATTTTCTGCGGTATCAATACTATGGTATTTTTAACCATTTCCTTATTGATGGTTATTTATGTTTTTGTGGTTTTTCCTGTGTTATAGGCAGTGCTGCAGTGAATGCTCATTTTACACAAACTCAAACTGTTTCTTTTCTCTGCATAAAATAGCCACAAAATGTAATGCAAATCATCTTTCACAATGATTGAAACGTGTAGAGTAGCTGTCAGGGTCTACTTTAAGGTTGTTTTGAGGGGAAGCCTGAAAAACAAGAACAGAAATAAAATTTGTGAATGGAACATAACAGTAAACTTAGAGTTAATCTGCATTTAGACTTTGGGATCTCTCTAAATGTCTGTTGGGACATTTTAATTTTAAAAGCAAGAAATGAAATAGTGATAACATTCATGATCATTGTTTCTTTGACCACAGATTTATATCCTCGGTGTTCAACATTTGTACAGTCAAGATGTTTATTGCCACGTGTTAATGTTAATGTTTGGTAGAAGAGACATATATTAGCTCGTTTAATTTTCACAGTACTGCTATAAAATAAGCATGTTTATCAATAAACTAGAGATGGGGAGATCAAGATAAATGTAAAGAGATAAAGAATTTAGAGTCTTCAGTTACTAAATTTTATGTTGAGATTTATAAACCAACCACCCTGACTTCAAAAACCTACTTGTTTTTTTTCCTGCTTTTTTCTCAGTCAAATCATGTGAACACTTAGCCTAATTACTTTCCAGGGATTGGACCATTCTTCAGTGTAGTAAATGTCTAACTTTTTACACTCTAATTTAGTCCTTTTCATTTAAACTGGGTTAATACTTTTAAAGATCACTCATTAATAGAAAATGTGGCCAGTAGAGTGTTTGTTTTACACATTCATTGCCACTGTATGTATTGAGTGTTTTCTTTTGTTTCTTTGAGTAGCAGAATTTTTAAAAGAGATGAAGACACCTTTTCCACAAATTCAAAATATAGCCTGTCATTTAAATAGTGCATTTTGTATTAGACTAATCTCACTGGGAATGCGGCTGACACCCATAAATCTTTGTTCAGTTATCTTATTTCAGCTGCTCTTCTTAGTGTAACTTGGCCTGATAAATTACTGTTACCACTACATAGCATAAATTTTAAATGTTGCATCTATGAGAAATCTGAATTTTTTATGGCAGTATGTTAACTATAAGAAACTCAGCTTAGAAGAAAAACTGAGGACAAGCACTCATTACACTCATTTTTGCATCTTGGTCAGTAGTGCTTTTTTTTAATAAGCTCAATAAATCTTATGTTACAAAGTGATTGGTTGCCCCAGTAATTTGTGTTATTCATAAATAAGTAATGTTGAAAATACTTTACTCCTAAATAACTTTTTTCCCTCAATTTTCAGAATGATTGACTGGCTGTCCTGGCCCTTGGCTCAGCATGTGGATACATGGGTAATTGCTCTCCTGAAAGGACTAGCAGCTGTTCAGAAGTTTACTATTTTGATAGATGTTACTTTGCTGAAAATAGAACTGGTAAGTGGGAATATATAAGTCAGCTAGATATTGATGGACTTCCACAATCAATGTTTTTATTTTTGGATTGTCTCCATTAAGACATCTAATTTTGAATAGGTTCTTGATTTTGTTTTGAATAGGCTTTAGAAATTTTAAAATGCCATTTAAGTATAGGTAATTTAAAATTTTTTGCTATTTTCAAATACTGAGGGTGAAAATACATTCTTTCCATTGTGTTTTATTTTTGTTGGTATGTTACTGTTTTAGTACTGGAGATTGAACCCAGGGAGTGCTGAGCTACATCCATAGCCTTTTTTTGTTTTAAGGTGGTGTCTCACTAAGTTGCCTACGCCGACCTGAAGTATTGAGTCCTCGTGCCAAAGTAACTGAGATTGTAGGCATGCAGCACTATGCCGGACCTCATTATCTCTTGCATCCAACTAGTCAAGCTGTTATTCCACTACTCTTATCAAAAATTACCTTTGATAACAGTTTTTCCAATGCTGTTTAAAGCTAAGGAGCATTTCTAAGGCCTCTTTTCCTTTGATACATGCTATCAGCAGCATTTGACACAATTAATTAGTTTCTCTTAAAACAGCTATTAAAGTCCTTAATTTCTAAAACATTGTTCTCTAACTTTTTTCCTGCTTCACTGACATTCCAGTCTCCCATATTCTTTTTCTGTCTTTTCCATTGCCTTAGAGTTGTCTTTAGTCCACTTTCCTCTGTCTTTGTACTCATAGCCTAGGTAGCATACAGGTTTACATAAGGCCTCTAATTTAAAGCCTCATTCATATTTTTGATTCATGGTTATCCCGTGAACTCCATATTCAAGTATTAACTGTCTCTACTTGGATCTCAAGTTCATTGTATTCACAGTCGTAACTTCTGATTTTTATCTCCCAGACTCAATCTTGCCCATCTTAATAAGTGGAAACTTTATCATGCTGCTCACCCCAAAACTTTGAATCTATCCTTGCCTTTTTTCATTGTCTCAGCCCATGTCTTATAGATATTACAGACTCTACCTTTAAACTGTATCCAGAGCTCAGCCACTTTTAACCTGTGACATCGTTACTACTCTGGTCAAAGTCGTCATAATCTCTTTTGCACCATTGCTGCAGCGTCTTTGTTCCTGCCTCTGGTGCCATAGGTGTCACAAAAGATCCAGCATGATCTTGCGTCTGCTACTCTTTGATCCCATCTCCCACTACTCCTACCTTTGTCCCTTGCCTCTCTGACACTATTCCCCTTGCAGTCTGGACTGGAAGATTCAAAGCCTTTGCAGTGCTGTTTACTCTGCTTAGAATGCTTTTTCTCCCAGGTGTCTTTGAGGATTATCGTACTTCCTTCAGATGTATATGCATTGTCACCTTTTTCATGCAACAGTTTTTGGTTACCCTAAATAAACTAGTGGACACCCCCCCACACACGCTTTCACCACTGCTTCCCCCACACACACCCAGCATTTCCTGCTTATCATATCCTGCTTTATATTTTTCATGGCACTTATCACTATTTTTTAATATCTATATATCTCTTAGTCTATAACTCCTGTAAGATGGAAATTACTTATTAGGTCCAGTTTTGTTTATCCCATTCCTGAAACAGTGCTAAGCAATAGTGGGTGCTAAGTAAATATTTATTGAGTAAATAGACCAGGGAAACTATTACCTCATAAACAAGTTTGACAAGTTTCATTTAATCAGGGAGGTGGGGTTTGGTTAGGTGTGGTCTGGTTGTTGTTATTGCTTTTTGGGAGGGGTTTTGGTTTGTTATGAGACAGGCTTTTGCTCTGTAGTCCCGGCTGAACTCACTATGGAGCTCATGTTGGCCTCTGGCTCACAGCAGTCTTTCTGTCCTCAGTCTCTTGCTAATCAGGGAGTTTTAAGAATTGTTTAGGCCATGGCATTCTCCCTGATCTCAATCATGTTATTTCCTAACTGTCTTCTTTTCCCAACATTGTATAACATGTTATAATAAAACTTTTTCAGGCAGGGGGAACTTTCACATAGATAGTTTTTAGCCCTAGGAAAGTAACTATTGATTGATCTATTGATTTTCCTAAAATCACTTAGGATGTGTGTCTTGTCTTATTTTGAAGGTTTTTAATCGACTTTGGTTTCCTCTTGTGAGACCTGGTGCTCTTGCAGTTCTTGCTCACATGCTGCTCAGTTTTCAGCACTCACCAGAGGCATTCCATCTGGTAAGTTATAGCACAGACTGTCCTTTCAAGTCATAGTTGAACATAGTAAACATGATTTACTATTGAGTCACACTGCTATACACATCAAAAGGGTCATACATCAGCCTTAAAATCTTACCTGTTTTCCAGTGGCCTTGTGATTTCTTAGAAAATTGTCATCCTTCTGTCCAGGAAATGTATTTTCAGAACTTCCCCATTTGCAGCCATTGCCAACAACTGGAAGTTACTGCTCCACATGGGAGATGTAACTAATGGATGTGTGTTGCACATATGAGCAGTGGAGGATTAAAATGGCTGAAAACTACTTACTCCTATAAAATTCCATAGGTACCATAGACATACCTGTGTTTTATGCCACAAAATTGTCTTTATTGTCTCAGCCCATGTCCCACAAATTCTATTGATTCCACCTTTAAAATGTAATCCAAATTCTATCACCTTAAATCAGCTACATCACAGGTTTTGATCGGATTCATCAGCTATCAGAGGTGAGGAAGAATGTCATTTGGGAATGTCATTTTGGGAACCTGTCATTTGGCTTTCAAGGGCATCACAGAAGCAGTGCCGCCTCCAAGGTCTGATCCTCAGGTTTATAGAACTATTACCTTATACACATCAATAACCCACAATGTAAAAATTCTAGGAATATTGACTATAACAAAGTTCAAAGACTGAAGAGGTAAAGATTAATTTTAAGCTGAAATAATGACTATCCTCAGAGTACTGACCGTACACGCACATGCACGCACACAAGCGCACACACTCACACTCTCTCTCTCTCTCTCTCTCTCTCTCTCACTCACACACACACACACACACACACACACACACACACACGTACATAAGTTGCTTATTGCCTCATTTCTGTTGGAAGAAAATCCACAGGCTGTAGGAAGTAAGCCATATTAAAAAGTAGCTACATTGCTCATTATTACTTAGGACAAATCACTTCTGCAATTAATTCCCTAATCTTGATGAGTTTCATATGAAGCAGTATCCTTATATCTGTTTGTTAAATAAAGCTCAAGAGAAAAAGTTACTGCTTTGTCTTTATCTTCAGGCATGACTGTGTACATAGACCATTTGAATAAAGAGTTGTTTTCAAATTTTCTAGGAAGGAGATTCCTAATTTTTAGTCATTTGCTGTAGTAGTTATTACTCTTTATACTTAGGACATTGTTGTGGTTAAGTAGCTTAATATGTGCTCTTAAAACTGTTTATTGGCTCACAATTTTTTAAAAGGTAGAAGATCTCTTCTTACCTTTGTGTCGCTTCTCTTTTTTTTCTTAGAACAAACATTGGGCTTTGAAATATATGTCTGTTGAATTCAATAAATATTAAATCACATACTTAAGCAACAGACCTGGAATTAAAAATTGTGATCTTGCTTAGGAAAGCCTAAAATCAGAGACCAAATTATTGCCTGACACTGTGTATAGCTTGATCCTCAACCCAAAATAGTTTGTACACCTAGTAGTGATTCATGTGGGACTTTATTTTCCACCATTTTTATTAATATATATGTGATACGTAATGTTTACAGTGAAATTGAGTATTTTGTGCACATACATATCACATCAACTTTACAATCCCTTCCTGTTTGTGACCTTCCCACACCTTCCCCATCCCCACTAAATCCCACTATCACACCCATTTGTTCTATAGAATGCCTGTATTCTGGGTTTCCCCAATCAGAGAAACCATGCAGTATTTAACCTTATATGTCTGACCCACTGCACTCAGATCACCACTCTTTAGCTAAGCTTCCCAGTCCTAGAATGGACGGCAGAAGTATATCTTGATGGCTCTTCTCTGAGTCCAGCAGAGCCCTTTATTGGGATATTTGCCAAAACATCTTCATCTCTTACTATATCTTTGTTGAGATTCTTTAACATGACCTCACCCACCAGTCCAGATGAGGGACTTAAACTATGTATAAATCTAGATAACTCAGTGAAGGACTCAGGTTTAGGGTGTGACCTAAGTGTGATCAGTGACTTGAAATCCAACAGCATCATTATTCATTAGATATTTAGAATATTTAAGAGCAACCAAGAATGTAATTATAATGTGTATTGTTATGAACCAACTTTGTTTTCATATGTTTTTGATAAATGGAAAAAACTTTTTATCTGCAGTAAGACACTGTGGCAGATAGTTATAATGGAAAAAAATCAAAGCTACAAGTTAAGCTTTATGCGTTTCCTCAAATAGTAACTTAAGTTTAGTGAATATTATAATAATGTCCTAGGAATATTTAGATTCTTGTTCAAAAAAATCAGTTGTCAAGCATTTATTTCCAAACAGCCTGTTAGGAAACGTATGTCTAAAACTGTGAAGAAGTCTTTATTTTCTTACTAGTAATGATTTTGACCATTTAGGATATAGCAATAGACAGACATATGGTATCTGTGCTGGACCATTTTTTTCAAAGATTTGAAACTATGTATTTAATAATTATTTTTAAAACTCTTCTTTCTCTCCCTTCACATCTGAGTAAAGAAAATATTTTTTATTTCTATTTTAGTATCAGGGTACCAGACAGATGGGGATTTGTGGGGCAGAATTACCATTCATATTTGCTTAGAAAGGTAGAGGCGATGGCAACAGCATAAACTCAGGAACTGCTAGTTTCATGATCATGGAGATAAGATTAAAGAAAGTAGTTTGAAGGCTAAATGTGATTTCAGACCTCAGGTACAAGAGTAAAGCTAGGTAGAGCAGAACAGAAATAGCATTGTTGATTTAAAAATGTGATTACCTAAGAAAGAAAGTTGATTGAGGTGTCACTATAACTTCATTATTTATTACTCTTCAATGATATGACCTTAATAAATCTTAGCACTTTTGTCAGGAGTTAGCAACCAAAAAAAAGAAGTTTTACATAATAAGATATTCATTAGTATAAGACATATAAATATGTATACCAGCTTATAATTAGCAGTCAGTAGAAAGTATAATACCATGGTAATAGAATGAACCGTATCTATAAAATAGAATGTGTTTCATTTTGGTACTAACCTCTTAAATATGTGATTGGGTTTGTATTTGTTGAGTTTTTAGCTTAAGTTTACAATGAACATACATTTTTATGCTAATCATCAGTTATTAATTTTCTGCATGTTTATAAGCAATGAACATTTCAAGTTTTTCTTTTAGTTTTAGCCCTATAAAATAATAGAAATTTCTAATTCTCAATATTTTTAGAACTTTCCTCTTTTTTAGGGATGATGAACAGAGTTCCTGATTAAGGATATCTAGTCTAACAAGAGACATCATCCCTGTGCTGATGAAAACAGTAATCTTATTATGTTAGCTACAGTTTTAGTTTAACTGTATATTATTTCAGAGATTTTCTTAAGGTAGACGTTACTGTGCAGTGTATTTTCTTTCAGGTAAAAATTTTAAATTCACACTAGATGAAGCTCTTCAGCTAATTGTAGGTTGTTTTTTGTGGTTTAGTTTTGTTGCTTTATAAATTGTTCCCATTGAACAGTCTGGCCAACATAATAGTCTTGACACTTTTCAACTAAAGACTTTTTTCTTTCTTTTTTATTGTGGTGCTTGAAATTCAACTTAGAGCCCGTTACATGCTAGACAAACACTCTAGCCCTGAGCTACATTGTTTGTCCTGAAAGCTTTCTTTTTCAAATGACAGTTTCTATTTTGTACTTTAATTTGTGTTTTAGATAGAGTGTAAGAATGAGTTGGGCCTGGTGACACAGGCCTGTAATCCCAGCACTCTGGGAGGCTGAAGCAGGAGGATTCCAAGTCAAAGCCTAGCCTGTTCAATTTAGCAACTTAATGAGATCATGTCTCAAACTTAGAAATAAAAATGGGCTGGGGGATGTAGCTGAGCCTAGACTTGAGCTTGATCCCCAGTACCACAAAATTAAAGAAGAAAAGAATGAGGAAAGGCATATGAAATGGAATTGCAATAATGTGATTTTGAAAACTAGATTTACCTTGATATTCCAGAAATTTTTAACTTCATAACTTGCTTTAGAAAAAGGCCATGACTGAACATGCAGAAAAGTATTTGCTTATCATATAACATTTACATTCCATGGTAGGCTAGAAGATGTGCTAACCATTTCGTATGAAATAAGCAGTATTTGTCTTTTTCTTTTCAGATTGTTCCTCATATAGTTAATTTGGTTCACTCTTTCAAAAGTGATGGCCTGCCTTCTAGTACAGCCTTCTTAGTGCAGTTAACAGAACTGATACACTGTATGATGTATCATTACTCTGGATTTCCAGACCTCTATGAACCTATTCTGGAGGCAGTAAAGGTATGATGAGAGTTACATTAACATTTGTAGAGTTGCACACTGTGATGAATTAGATAGGTGTGGTAAATTTTCCTCTCACCAGCTCATCAGTTGCCTACTTTATTGTACTACTTTTGTTTGTTAGAAAAACACAGAATTATGTTTCACTTACGTCTAGAATGATAATCTGTCATTTGCTATTGTCATTCTAAATAACCACATTTCTTGATTTCTATGATGTCATAGATTTATCTTTAAATTTAAAACAGCCATTGAAGAAATCTGTTTAAAAAGATAACTGTGCCTGGTGGTACAGGCCTATAACTAGCACTTTGGGAGGCTGAGGCAGGGGAATCACAAGTTTGATCCCTGCCTGGGTAACTTAGTAAGATTCTGTCTCAACTAAACAATAAAAATGGGCTAGGGATGTAGCTCAGAGCAAAGGCCGCTTGTTCAAATCCCCAATACTAAAAAAAAAAATAAATAAATAAATAAATAAAGTGAAATGCCACATTTTAAATGAATACATATATCAGATTTAAGTCAAGTGTTAAAATATGTAAAGTACATCTTAGAATCAAGAAAACAGGTTTAATAAAATACTTTAATTCCCTTCCTTCACATTTTCTGTACAGAGTAACAGGTTCCAATTTGGCAGATTTGCATATGTATTGGCGTACTTTAATCATTTTCATCCATATCTCCCTTGTCCCATTCTTCCCCCTAATTTCATATGGTAGGAGGGTTCAGTGAGTATATAAAAATTCTGTCTTTGCTGCAAACTGTTCATGAATGCTGTAGACTCTTTGTTTGAACTATTTGTAGGTACCCAGCTTTTGCTTTTGTATCAACATGTATAGACTGTCGATTGAAAAAAACATAATTCTATTGTATTGAAGCATGGGTCATAGCAAGGATGTGCCTCAGGAAACTTACTGCATAATCAGAGCATGCCAAAAAAAATTGGAAAATTTAGCCAGACTTAATCAGATGTTATATCAGTTCTATTAATAATACTTCTTTTTGAGATGAATGCAGCGTAAAGGTCTTACTGTCTTTACTTTTTCTGTATCTGAAAGGGGCTCAAATACATTCCTTTTTAGTTAGTTAACAGTTTGGATGTGTCCAGAATATAAAATTAATCAATTACTGTGAAACCATGGTCTGATACTATGATGTAGCAAAATGAATTACGTACAGAAAGGGGTATTTTGTCATATATTTACGAGTGAGCTTACTTTTTGTTTGCTCACTATGTCTGTGGGTTCCTGCTCTACAGTTCTCTAGTGAAAATTCTAGTACTTCTCATCAACTCAGACGCAGAAAAGACTGACTCTTTAACCCCAGAAGTCACTATTTGCTGTCACCGACAATAACAACAACAAAAGCAAGTCAAAATACTTCCAGAAAATATTTGTTTCCTAAGATCTAACTACCCAACAGTTAATACCAGTCTAGAAATAAAAATATTCTAAGTATGAATGATTTCATGAGATTGCTATACTCACATGCTTGAAGTCATTTATACTGAATATCTTACCTCAACGTCTCATACTTCTCTAGGTAGGTAAGAAGAAACTGTATATTGGAATAATCCTTTAGATCATAAAACATGAGGTTGAGTTTTATTTTCCAGTCAGAGGTCACATTGTTCTAAGATGGTCTCATTTTTCATTCCTAATATTTTCAACTTTTTTTTCTAAGAGTGAATTCTGAGCAAATATTAGTAGCAAATGAAAAAGAAGACCTTATTTTCTTCACAAAGTGTAAAAGCAAATAGCTGTTGTTTAACTTACTCAATTGTATGCTTTTTTAAGTCCTCATTCTGTTGCCTCTGAATTGCACTTCACTACACTAATTACAAAGTCTTATTGTGTAAGCATTTTTCTGGCAAATAGGGTACATAAATAGATCAAAAGTGATGTGACTCCCTGGTTCTTAAGTATTCTTCAACTTGATAAGCTGTCTTTAATAAATATTTTTGCTATACAACATAATTTGATTTTTTAACAATTGCTCAAGTGCTGTCAGTTATTTCCTCAGTAAGTGGGAGCAAAGGCTTAAATGATGGGAGAAAACTTATTATGATGTTAACTTAATAATGAGAATAGTTTTTACTTTACCTTTAAACTGTTTTTCTTCTTTATTATGTGTAGGATTTTCCTAAGCCCAGTGAGGAGAAGATTAAGTTGATTCTCAGTCAAAGTGCCTGGACTTCTCAACCCAATGCTTTGGCATCTTGCTTGTCTAGACTTTCTGGAAAATCTGAAACTGGGAAAACCGGTCTTATTAACCTAGGAAATACATGTTACATGAACAGTGTTATACAGGCATTGTTTATGGCTACAGAGTAAGTTTATATTTGGACTTTTTCATTTTAACTTTAGAAATTGATGCATGTTGATGAAATAGAAGATGTTAATTACCTACCTATTTCTTATAAACAGTATAAATACTAACATTTCCACATATTACCTTATTCAGAAATAGAACTGAGTTACACTAAAATGTTAACTTACATAAATTCTACATTGCATTTACAGCAACAGTAGACTTTTAAATTTCTGTGACTTGATTACTGATGGGACAGACTAAGCCTGTTCCAGAGTCAAGTGTCCTACTCTGCTTCTTTGCTATTATCCCATAGCTTTACTTCTGTCCTGTTGCCTCACTGTATTTTCTTAGCCAGTGTATTTTAGAGGGAGTCATTATTGGTTTTATGTGTTCATAACTATTTTGGTATTTATCAGGTCAGCAACTTTCCTCACATTATTAGAAGTTTCAGCTCTGCTTCCCCTCCTAAGATGGTAGTTACTGAATGAACGTATAAACAGGAATGTTTCTTTGCTCTGTTATGAATTTACTTTCAAACCTATCTTCTTATACAACTATGGAAATAGGAAATCAGAGATCAAACTTGAGAATGCCATCCTGAAGGTACAAAATTGATTTCTGAAGGCAAACACAAGGTTGAAATTGTCTCTTAACAATCAAGTATTCATGGAGCTTGCCCAAAAATGTCTCCATATAAAGTTCAAGCTTTTTTCTAAACTGTTATGTCCACCTAGAGGACTCATTATGTATGTAGAATTTGCTTTAGTTTATTTTTTAGCCCCAGAATATATTACATCTGAATATATTATGAATATTTGACTATTTTGAACTTGGGTTGGTATTTTTGGTTTGTGTTTGGAATTTTTTTTTGGTTTTGGTTTTGGTTTTTGTTTTTTCTTTTAAGAAGTGATATATACTCTTAGACACAAGAAATGTTAGGCTTGAGACTGAAGCATCCCTATCTCACCACCAGAGGTCATTGAGCCAGGCATCTTAATTTTCAAATGGTAGAGAAAGCAGAAGTTGAAAGCAGTTGCAACTTGCCAAGCATCTTACTGTGCAGTGGTCAGTAATACTGTCTTGAGTGGGAAGAGAGCATATTTTATTTCTTTTGTAATAATACGAATTTTTCATGGTTAAAAAAGTAAAAATATAAGTATATAGCATAAAGATCAGACATGTCTATTCCTAACAGCAATTTGTTATTTGTGTACATAGTTTCATATCTTTTGTACAGTTATTAATCCATATGTAATGCAAAGAATTGCATTGTTTTTAAGGGGAAAAAGTATGTTTTCAGAATCTCTTATGAATATATTCTTTTCCAGCTACTTCATTTTGTCACTTAGTAGTGTTAGAAATGTTTTAATGTTAGAACAATATAGATTATGTTATTTAAGATTATGCCACATTGCTCCCCAAAAAGCTGTAACATTTTTTTACTTACATACCTATATCTGAGCACACTATGACCTCATACCTCTGGCAGCATTTGATATGAGAACACCTTTAAATTTTTTCCCATTTGAGGAATATCTTTTTGGGTTTTGTTTTGTTGTTTGTTTGTTTGTTTTGTGATAGACAAGGGTCTTAATTTGTTGCCAAAGCTGGTCTTGACTCTATGGTTCACTTACCTCATACTCCAGCGTGGCTGGAACTATAAACATGTACCACTGCACTTCAGTTGTCTTTTTGTTTTGATTTGCATATTATTTGGCCATTATAGTTTTTTCTCCTTTCTTTTTCTTTTCTCTTTGGAATAAGCATTTTTGTGTAGCTTTCTTTTGGATTTTTATCTTTTTCATATTGACATATTTATATGATCATGAGATAATCCTATGTTACATGTGATCTTCCAGTTGTATGATTTAAATGTGTGGACTGTTTTATTTACATTTTTATTTATGTGATCAAGTTGGTCATTTTTCATTTATAGCATCTGAGTTTTCTTTAGAAAGCCTTCTTAAGTTTCTTTTTAAAAAATACTTTAGTAGCATTATATTTTACTTATAACTTTTGATACTTATATTTATGATGATGTAAACATCTACTTTGGTTTCTTTCAACATGGGGTGACACTTGTTATTTTTTAAACAGTTCATCCTTTTCCTATGCTGTCATGTACCACACTCCAAATGCTGTATCTTGATAATGTGTCTTGATGACACTATATTTTTATTTCATGCAAATTTAAAAGAATTTAGAAGCCATTTGCCTAAGTTATAAGTTAATAACTTAGACTATATATTAGCCAGGTTTTCTGTTGCTTGCACAAAGTACCTGACATCCACAACCTAAAGAAGTTTCATATGGTGTATAGTTTAAAAGTTTTCAGTGTATGACCAGCCATCTCCAAGGTGTAAACATAAAGAAAAGCTGTTTAATTCATGACATCAGGAAGCATAGAGACAGGGAAAATGCCTGAAAGGGTCCAAGAACCAGAACTTTTATGACCTACTTCCTCCACCGAGGCCCACCTCCTAGTAGTTCATTCAGCCCAGTGGTGTTAGTGCCCTCAAGATCTGTTATGGTTTGGATCTGGAATGTCTTCCAAAAGACATGTGTGTTTGGAAAGTGATTGGACCATGGGAACTGATTGTATCAATAGATTAATCCATTGATGATTCTTTGTGCCATTAAGAGGTGGGGCCAGGTTGGAAGGTGCGAATCACTGGGGCATAGCCTGAAAGGGTGTGCCTCCCTCCCAAGCTGCAGCTTCCAGCTCCTCTCTTTCTCTTCTCTCTCTCCTTTCTCTCTCTCCTCTCTTCGTAGTCAGGACGAGGTGAGAGGCTGTTCTTCTGCAGGCCCTCTCTTCCATGCCCTTTTAGCCCTTCCCAGCCACCTGTGAATGGACTGAGATCTTCTGAAACTGTGAGCTAAAAGAAACCTTTCCCTCCTTAAGTTGTGAGTGTTGGGTGTTGTGTCCCAGCAACCAGGTGACTAAGATACAGTTATTTCTCCAGGAGTTTCTACATCTAGTCAAACTGACAATCAGTATTAGCCAGAACATCCTGTTGATAATGTTAATGCAGCAAATGGAAATAATGTGAGAGAATACACAGGCCATTGCCGGGCCACCTGACTGTGTTCCTTTATTGTCATTTTTTTTGCACTGTTACATATAGGAAGATAACCTTGTTAGGCAAAAGGCTATCAAGTAAGAAGAGTTCATGAAGATTTACTTTGAGGATAAGTTCTTAAACCAACCGTTTAGCTTTTTAAAAATGCTTTGTTAAAAATGCATGTATATGTACATGTATAGATGTAAATCATTATATTTTGTTCAGTTTCAGGAGACAAGTATTATCTGTAAATCTAAACGGGTGCAATTCATTAATGAAAAAATTACAGCATCTTTTTGCCTTTTTGGCTCATACACAGGTGAGTATATATGTGTATAGTCATGTATACATTAACTGCTTTGATAATATTCTTTAAAGCTTTCATTATGCTGCAGTTTCTAACCAACCTAAGATATGACATATCTTACTTACGACAAAAAATTCACTTAGAAGTGCTGCATAGCTACTGTCTAATCTAGACAGTGAGATGTGCCTGTGTTTTTATTTCTGCTCCCTGCTTTCCTGTGTTGTAGAGGAATATCATTCTGACTTACTGTTCTAAAAATTCTTACAAGTGATGTCTGATTTTCTAACAAATAAATGTCCTCCATGAAGAAATTATTTTAAATGTATCTTGTATGGTCTACAGATATTAAGTGAATATATTTGCCCAATAACAAGGAACTAAAATAATCTTTGTGTACTTTGTCTTCTTTTTCGTCTTTTATGTCTTCTTTCATTATTAACAAAAATCTTTGTAGATTCAGTTATCTTAAGTATCAAAGTATTAAGTATTGAAGCTTTTGTGATAGTCTTTTCTGCTCGTGGATTAATCCAATAAAATGAATTTATGTTAGTGACAAAAGGTCACATAATAAATATGTATTCATTCTACCAACCTCTGTTAAGAGATAGTATATATCTCTCTCCCTCCCCCCTCTCTCTTTCTCTTACACACACTCTCTCTACTTATATATACACATATATGTAGTCTATAATAAGCATAAAAGGGAGACTCCTATGTTCAAAGAACTTACAGGTTACGTTTTGAACATAATACATACAGATTATACGTATCATTTAGATAGAGCTTATTTTCTGGTTTTATTAATTGCCTCTGTCTCATAGAAGTTTAAAATAATACGTTCAGAAAAGAAAAGCAGCTCAGAATTGATGAATTTGAATTGTTGAAAATGATTAGTTTCTTACCTACAAGATGAAAACTACCTCAAGTATAATTTCTTAAATTGAAAGAATCACAACTGGATTGACAGATGATAGTGATATCTTATGAGTAGTAACATACTTGAAGATATAGTTTGTTATTCTTCATTAGGAAAAATATGTTAACAAATCAAATATAACATATTAGGATGAAGGGAAGTAATATTTTCTTTCCTCCCTCCCCCATTATTTATTAGGAATTTGATTCCTGCTCATGTTTTATTCTACTGTATATTTTAATATAAACATGTCTTTATATATTAACACAAATATATTGTGTGTGCTATAAATTACCAAATCAGACCTGTTGGGGAAAAAAAAAATTTTAGGTTTCCCTGCTCCTCGGAAAGAAATTAACAAGAAAACCTAACTAAAGTTTTATCACTGTTGGTATCTTTCTTCTGGTGTAGCGAACAACAGGATTGTTTAGGTAGGTAGATACTCCCAAATAATTGAAAGGTCTTTTTTATAATTAATAAAGCTAATATTTAGTATTTAATTTTTTTTACTTTAATCTTTTAATCTCAACACCAGTATATCAGCTAATCAAGAATATCCCCAGTTTTCTGAAAAAGACAGCTTAAGTTACCTGCTCAGAGTCATGTAAACAAGTAACTGGATTAATATATGAAGTATTGGTAAATGGCTCTGAAGACTGCTCACACAGTATGCTAAATTTCTTTCCTTCAAAAATGCCATACACAACTTTAATTTGAGTAAAATTATCTTAAATAATTTAATTGTTACATGCTACATATACAGAATAGCAGTAGAATTCCACATTTTCAAGTTATCTTTTCATATGTCTCTCCAGTTTTGTTGGGGGAGACAGAGTGAATGTGTGTGTGTGTGTGTGTGTGTGTGTGTGTGAGAGAGAGAGAGAGAGAGAGAGAGAGAATTTAAAATTTGTCTAGGAGTTTAACCCAGATTACTCCAGGATACCTGATCTAGATTAAATTTCCTCTGTACAAAAAGAGAGAGAAATTAAAGTCCCTGATGAATATGTACATATTGTGAGAGTTCAGGAGTTTGACAGACTCAGATTCTAATATAATCCCTCTGCTAATAAATAACTGTGTGACCTTGGTCCATAGTACCATAGTTCCTCTGGGTGTCAGTTATCCTCTGCAGAGTACAATGTGACTAAAGTTTACCTAACTAGTTATTTCTGCATCTGTGTTACCTCCTTGTCTCACTCTGTAGTAAAGATTGAGTGCTGTGTAATTTTATGTACTCTTTATTAAACATTACACTGAGATTTCAATTTCAGTTACTTGATTCATGCTGTAAGAATCACTTCCTTGTGTTTTCTTTATTGCTGTCAAAAGAGGGAAGCATATGCTCCTCGGATATTCTTTGAGGCTTCCAGACCTCCATGGTTTACTCCCAGATCACAGCAAGATTGTTCTGAATACCTCAGATTTCTGCTAGACAGGTAAAGTATTTTAACATTGTAATTTGAATTATTTTCTCATAATATTTTATTTCTAATTAATATTGTTATTACTTTTGAAAACATATTTCAAGTATTAATCTTTAAAATGCCCTTGCTCTTATTGTATATTTTTGACATTTTCTTTTGCTTATAATTTGGTTTTCTTTTGGATTTTCTTACTTTATCAAAGTGGAATAGAGGGACTTCTAAGCTTTCCAAATCACTCAGGAATCTATTAGGTCTTCTCTTTTCCAATTACATAACTGTGAGAGGCCAGATTATTTTCATATACTTTATCAAAAAAAAAGAAAACATACCGTAATGGATAGAATGCAGAGCAGGTATAAACATCCAGCTGGCTTCTTTGAAGCCAATCATCAAAATATTTGCAAATTGTAAAACTGCCATTGGCACTATTTTTGTTTGTTTGTTTGTTTGTTTTAGGAAACAAGTTTTTTATCTAAAAAAAACATTTATACTAACAATGGATTTTGTGTTAAGAGAGTTCACTGTGACAAAATACCTGGACTGACACCTTCGAGGAGGAAATGTTTACTTTGGCTCGCCATTTCAGAGGCTTTAGTTCATGGTCATCTGGCTCCACTGCCCTTAGGCCTGTGGGGAAGCAACCTGCAGGAGGAGGTGTGCTTACCTTGTGCAGCCAAGAGCGGGGTGTGATGGCTGCCTTCCTCCTCCCCCTGTCCCTCCCTCTCGGTCCTTCTCCACCTTCCCCTCCTCCTCTCCCTCTTTCTCCTATTCCTGCTCCTCCTCCTGCTTTTTGCCGGCAAGTCCCCAGCCTCTTACTGGACAGGTCCGCCCATGTTGAGAGCCAGTCTTTCCCTTCAGTTTGCTGCCCTACATGCCAGTCGTCTCTGGAAACGCCCTCACAGAAAAAGAAACATTTATTTTGGTTCCTGATTTCAGAAGTTTTAGAAGTGTGCTTTAATACTTTCCTAGGCTTTTCTCAATCCAGTTGGATTGATAAACAAGATGAACCATGACAATCTTACTATTTTTAAATGTGCTGATATTTTATTTTATTCTTGGTTTTTGAATACAGTGAATAGATGTAACCCAAGTAAATAAAAGTTGCTGGATTTCTTAGCTGTGTTTAAGAAGATAAGAGTCTCTGGAGCCAAGAAGGTTTAAGAGCCACTCCTTTATACCAGTTAGCAGTTGCAGAGATGTGGTGTATTTTATTGTCTTGTTGTCAATTAATAAAACCCATTTTCTTCCTTATATCACCCTTTCTTTGCTTCCTTCTGTCATATGAGTGACTGGTAAACTCGAGTCAGGCTTAACCTGCAAAATCTCCCTTCCATTCTACTAAGTGTATACACAGTGGTTTCTTTGTGTCAGACATCTATGAAATGTCAAATAGGCAGAGATAACTGAGGGATTTACATCATTAATGTAATACATGCTTTAATACAGCAATATGAAGTGTGTGAGAAGATAGGATTCTTCTATTTTAGGCCCTTCACTTTTTCTAGAATCTATTCAGTATTATTCTGGCTTAAAGGAGGAAAAACCCAATTATTTAAAGTGAGCATAATATTTGATCCAACTAATTTGGCTGATTATATATAAGCCACCAGTATTTTTAAATAGAAATAACATCTAAGCCTAAGTGAAGGAGCTATATAATGCTGTCTCTCCTGCAGGCTACATGAAGAAGAAAAGATCTTAAGAGCTCAGTCCTCACACAAGCCTTCCGAAAGTCCAACATGCAGTGAAGCTTCTTTACAGGACATAGCCAGCAAGGCAGCCACGCTGACAGAGACCCCTCGCACAAATGACAGTGAGAAGACTTTAATAGAAAGAATGTTTGGAGGAAAACTTCGGACTCACATCTGTTGTTTGAACTGCAGGAGTACCTCACAGAAAGTGGAAGCCTTCACAGATCTCTCTCTGGCCTTTTGTCCTTCCTCCTCTACTGAAGACTTGTCTCTCCAGGACCCATCGTCTTTACCCAGTGCACAAGAGGGTGACCTAATGCGAGCCTGCGTACCTGGTCCGTCAGAAGAGCCAATCGTTTATAACCCATCAACAGCTGCCTTTGTCTGTGACTCAGTTGTGAATGAAACAGCAGGTAGTCCTCCTGATGAGTTTTTCTGTACTGACAACACCTCTGTCCCTAATGAATCCACCAAGATTCTTGTCAATAAAGATGTACCTCAGAAATCAGGAGGTGAAAGCACACCTTCAGTAACTGACTTACTAAATTATTTTTTGGCTCCAGAGATTCTTACTGGTGACAACCAATATTATTGTGAAAACTGTGCCTCTCTCCAGAATGCTGAGAAAACTATGCAAATCACAGAGGAACCTGAATACCTTATTCTTACACTTCTGAGATTTTCATATGATCAGAAGTATCATGTGAGAAGAAAAATTTTAGACAATGTGTCCTTGCCACTGGTGTTGGAATTGCCGGTTAAAAGAACTACTTCTTTCTCTTCATTGTCAGAAAGATTATCTGTAGATGTCGATTTCAATGATATTAGTGAAAACCTCGCTAAAAAATTAAAGCCTTCTGGTACTGAAGAAGCTTTCTTCCCCAAACTGGTGCCCTACTTTCTAAGTTCTGTTGTCGTTCACTCTGGTATATCCTCTGAAAGTGGGCATTACTACTCTTATGCCAGAAATATCACAGGTACAGAGACTTCATACCAGATGAGCTGCCAGGCTGAGACTCTGGCATTAGCAACCTCCCAGAGTAATTTACTAGGGAGAGACAGCCCCACTGCATTTATTGAACAGGATTTAGAAAATAAGGAAATGTCAAAAGAATGGTTTTTGTTTAATGATAGCAGAGTGACATTTACTTCATTTCAGTCAGTCCAGAAAATCACAAGTAGGTTTCCAAAAGACACAGCTTATGTGCTTTTGTATAAAAAACAGAATAGTACTAGTGGTTTAAGTGATAATAATCCAAACAGTGGACTCTGGGTAAATGGAGACCCACCTTTACAGAAAGAACTTATGGATGCTATAACAAAAGACAATAAACTGTATTTACAGGTAAGTTGGAAATGCAAGCTTCCTTATTCATGAAAATTAAACAATTTACAGGTGATTATTTGGGTAACTGAATTTTGAAAGCCAGCTTATACATGTTCAAAGAATTCTGAAGCTTGAGTCTAGATTTATATAAAATGAGCCAAATAAATACAATTTAGGTATTAAACTTAATATTGTGAATTGATTATAATTGTAGCAGTGAGATGCAACATAGACTCATTTTTAATGATGAAAGATGTGCTGATTGTTTATGATTGCAGAAGATGTGTTTTTAGGAAGAAAAGATAATTGTAAAACCACGCCACACAGAAACAAAAAGCTTAATAAAATGGGAGTGTCGCCCTTGCCTTCCATCCCGTCCTTCAGGAAACAGTTGCTGAGTTTGGTGTTGAATCCTCTGAGTTTCTTTGTGTAAATATTTTAAGAGCTACTCATTATCAGTCAGATGAATAAAATAAAGAATACTAAAAGGAAAGAGAAAAGAAAGATTTCTAAACTTTGAGCATCTCGGCAATAAAACCAAAGAGACAATACAACAATTAGTAAATAAAAGCTATAAAGTAAAAGTTTCATATGAGGTGTATTTACTTGTGAATATACTTTTTCAAGGTTTATTTAAAGTTAAATAAAGATCTTCCTGAAAATATTTTTTATTTTAAATATGCCAACTTGCTATCAACAAAAAGGATCAGCAATACGTTATAGATGTAATTGTAAGAAAGATTATTGTAGGTTTACTAATTGCATAGTTTGTGATTTTATGAGATTTATTGAAATACTAAAACTTTCGTGTTTGAAAGTCACAGAATGAAAAGATAGACAATAAAAGGAATGTTCTGTAGTGTGATTTTTAGACATTTTCTCAGTTTTTTTCAAATTTACTGCCTTATAAAATATAGTGAAATAATGATATGTGATACCTTTTTTAAAGAATGTAACAGTGTTCTGGGGTAACATAAAAACAGCATTTTAAAAATTAGAAATTTGGAATATTTTTGAGAATTGATTGACCACCAACAAGTAACATGCAGTCAAGTCAGATGGCATATCATCAGAGTAAAGAAATGGAATGTATTTATTCATGTCCTTTTTGCTGGATACATCATAGCACTACTAATCTTCATGATTGTTGAAGCTTAATAGGTAGAGAAAAGGGTAAGTTGAAATAGAAAATTTTTCTATTGGAGATAATCGGACCCTTCTGGAAATATGCCAAAGATGATTTAATATCAGTGACTGGGCAAAATATTTATCAAAAGAGATGACATTTATAAGTCAAAAAATTGCTGTAGTTTATGTGACCAGAGTTGTTAGACACTCTCAGCCATTATAACTATTTGTATTGCACCATACATCTAAAATGATTTTCCAGTTTATCTTATCATTGACCCCGTAACATTAATCACACAGTAATTAAGCATGGAGAGCCATTCTTTTATTATTTAAGGCTCATGTGTTACATTTTTTAAAAAGTTATGTATGTTGTTGTGAATTTGGCTTTTCAGCAATCTCAATTCTGTCTTACGTCTCAGATTGAGGAGTTATTTAATACAAAATAATTGCAAAATTTTACTGGATTTATTTGCCTGTATTGAGACTGGTTTTTAAAGTGCCTTTATAAAGCAAACTACAACAATAACTACTGAGCCCTAATCAGAGCATTATTTAGATTGTAATCATTTACTTCATTACAGTAATGTAATTGATAAAGGCTTAACTCTGGAGTTTCTCATACCACTTAACCAGATGGTTGTGGTATTTTAAGTTTGTGTTGGTAGCATAGTGCCTGATCTGTGCAGATACACACATTGTAATAATTGCTAGCCAGTGGAGGAAATGTGTTGAGATTTTAAATACAGTAATTTTCAACACTTTTTAGTTATGAACACATGAAGCAGGTATCAGTGTTTATCTTATTTCCATTTTTTACACTAGTTTTGAGATACAGTTTATAAATCTCTGCTCATTTCATAGCTGGTGCGATATATTATAAAGCATTTTATGCTCTATGACTACTTTCCTGAACACTTTAGCCCCCCCAAAATAACATTTTACCTACTTAAAAAATTATAGAAAATTAATTAACTAGTAGAAGGATATGAAGTAAATTTCTTGAGTTCCTTTAATCAAAACTGAAAATGAATTTACTATTTTAATACATACCAGAGTAGCTTCAGGTTTTTTTTAGTATTTTATATTCACATTAGAAACCCATGTAAGATAATGTTAGAAGTTCTTTTTAGGATCTAATTTTTAAGTTGTGAAATACTGTTTTTAGACTATTTCTGTCTACAGCTAGATTTATAAGTATTAGAAGAAAATGTCGCTTTTCCAAGTACTAACAAAATTAGTGGCTTTAAAGACTTGTTGGTTCAAAGTCCTGTGTGAGAAACCATTCTCTGCTCTCTGTATCCTTAGCCTGGCACCCAGGAAAATGCTGCAAATTGGATTTCTAAACAAATTTTAGGAAGGATATTTCTCCTAATAGATTTTTCCCTTTTATTCCAAATTCCATGGTGAGGATTATCTAAACTGTTTTAGAGTCTGTATTACAAAAAAGAAAAAAAAAACCTTCATTTTGGTAAGAATCTAATAAGAAAAACAGATTATGTAAGAGCCACTACCCGCCTTGTGGAGCTTACCAACGCCCCTGGCCTGCATCAGCCATGAAGAGAAATTTCCAGCTTTTCTTGCTTAGTTTCTTTGGAGGAAGTGGTAGTTTAATTTCTTAGCATGTGTGGCTTAAAATTAATGTCAATAGCTTTACATCCATGAGAGATCTAAATATATTATAAGATATTGGTCCCAAACAAACTACAGATAATTATAATTAATGTTAAAATTTGCTATAAACTTAAGCCATAACTTATACTGTGAGGATCATAATTTTAACATTATATAGTATCCCCACCTACAGTAAATTGAAAAGCAGCCTTTCTTACTTCATAAGCTCATGTGTTAAAAAAAGGTTGTCATACATTTTTCAGCCATGTATTTATATGAACACAAAATCAGAAAAGAAACATTCTTGGGAAGCTCTCTCTTGAAATAGAATAAAGATTTCACAAGGGTCAGAAAAAATGAAGTTCTTTATATTTTATCAGCATTGCTTCTAGGAGGTAATCACTGTATAATAAACTCTAGGTAAAAATCGCCACTTTTTTTCAGTACTAGAAAATGAACCTATGGCTTTTTCCCTGAGCTCCATTTTCAACCCCTTTTTATTTTTTATTCTGAGACAGGCTCTTGCCAAGTCACTAAGTTACCCAGCCTGGGCTTAAACTTGCCTCAGCCTCTCATAATGCCAGGATGACAAGCATGTGCCTCCACACCCAGCAAAAATTCCTACATCTTTTTGACACAGGATTTATTGAACTCTGCCTTGAATATTCATGTAATTTTAGCTCATTGGGAATCATATATGAGATCAAATAACAGCTTTAATTTTCTATGTTGGATAAATCAATATGCAAATTCATAACATCTGAAAAGTACTGTGTTGGGACGTATTATTGTAAGAAATAAAAGAAATGTCAACAAATATTCTATAAGTTGTTATAAAAGCCCTATCAGAGACCAGTTAGGTCCTTAACAATAACTTCTTGTTGAAGGTAGTTTTCATTTCTCTCTGAGAGTTACAGAGCAATTACTGCTACAGAAAAACAAGGGAAGGTAAGCAATAGGTGTCAGAGCAAGCCTGGGTCGTGTCCTCCTTCCCTAAGGAAAAATTGAGTGTCTTCTCAGAGGGAGAGAGTTTAACAAAAACTATAGCTGGAAAACACAAAATACTATTGCCTGGCCAGAGGGGGCAGTCGTGGGGCTTTAATATTAGAAACTAGGAATTTTAGGTTTTGTTAAGACTTTACTTCGCAGGTTCTTCAGGATGATTATAGCAAGTTAAGGATTGTGCTTCTTAGCACTGGCTTGTAGACCTTGATGTTACCAGCCCTGTTTGAAACTAGGAGGCCTTCTCTCCCAGAAGAAGTGGACACATGCCATAATATTTTGCATAGTGTTCCAAGGAGTTTGCAAGCTTAGTATGAGAATCCAGTTTTACATCATGCCAGTGAATTTACTATTACTTACATTTGTTCTTTTTAAATCTAAGTAAGTGTTCAAATTTGAGATTAATATATATTGACATTCTAATATGTACATGGCACATAGATGATAAAAAATAGGGAAAAATTCAAATCATTACTATGAGGAGATAGGGTTTATTTTACTTATCAGAGTTTCCTGAAATCTTACTGTTTTATTTAGAAATAGCATCCAGAAAGGTAGAAACAATCAGGCTTCATCCCTTAATTGTAACTTTTACTGTAGATAATCTATTATATAGCCTTTGAGTTTTATGCTTTGTATAATGGAAAAGAATTCAATTCAAATTGTCTTAGAGTGTTGCAAGGCTGTGATGTTTTCTTTAGGGGAGTATCATGTCTAAGGGGCTCAAGTGTCCCCTGCAGTAAAGGCATAGATTGAGGCAGAAGGGCTTTTAGCATCTGTCATACCATGGAATTACCTGAGGATTTTACTTGCTGCTTTGTTTGCTCCAGAAGAGATTGTGTACTTTCAGTAGGACTTGGATATGAACTAATATCAATATTTTTACAGTTATTGGAATTTAAAGAATGCTTATTAAGGATTAAGGCAATCTTATAATAGTTGCATATGTTATGTACCCATCCATGCTATTTAGCATTTTAATTTTATGAAAAATTATTGTTAATTTTAGGAACAAGAGTTGAATGCTCGAGCCCGGGCACTACAAGCTGCATCTGCCTCCTGTTCATTTCGACCCAATGGATTTGATGACAATGATCCACCAGGAAGCTGTGGACCAACTGGTGGAGGAGGTGGAGGAGGATTTAATACCGTTGGCAGACTTGTATTTTGATCCTGAGAAAGTCCAAATGCACTTGGTCTAAAAGCATCCAATACTATGACTGTTAAAATGTCAGACTTTAACAAATATCATATCTTTTATTTTCTTTTCATTAGACACTTAACACTTTAAGAAAACACAGTGCTTGTTTTTTTTTTTTTTCTTGATGATACACTTACTTGCAAAACGCATCATGGGAAAAAAATCTACCTCTTAAAATTCCATTTGCATTTATGGTTAGACATGCTTGACCAAAAATGTTCAGAGGGGAAAAAGTACCTGGTCTTTAATTAATGTGGGTTAAACTCAGTAGAAGCATTCAAATGGTCTATGTTTTGTTTTGTTAGTGAAAAATTATAGTCCATGTAGCATTATATACAATTTGAAGCAAAAGTTAAAAGAAATACATAAAAAGGAAAGAAAATTGTTTATTTCTGGTATAGTCACCCCATTCTTAAATTCAAGTCTTTAAAAATACCAGAGATGAGCCAGTCTCTAATGAAGGCAATAACAAAATTTATCAAACTATAGTACTTTTCAGGATGTGTTTAATGCTGTCCTCAGCAACACTATCTGTATTTCAAGTACAAATGTTTTTTAAAAGGAATATTTATACATATGTGCTGAATTGATTTTCAGAAAGATGCATGAACTTGTAGGAGCAATGTTTTTACCTAAATACTGCTAACTTTGTAGTATTTCTAATTGTCCAAGGATTTTAAAATTCTATTTCAGGGAGTGTATATTCTGTGTGTTTTGAAAGAATTGAGTTCTGTATGTGCCTTGCAGTACTGTAATACAAAAATAGGAATCTTTGGCTGCAGAAAAGTTTTTTAAAAATATGAAATGTTAGGAAGTAATTTTTGTGCTAACATTAAAATTATAACTTTTTGAAAGGTATTAGATTTTCCAGAAGTAAAATCTGATAGTTCTAAATCAACAAATGTAATAGTAAAGTTTTAACTCTTAGAAAGATTCAGAGGAAGTAAACGTAGTTAAGTAAAATCTTTTTTGTTATTTAATCCTCAAAACATTAAATACTGATAATTGTAGAGTTGTACATTTGGGATTTTTTTGTTTGAATCATATGTTTTACATAGTTGTTTCTTTTTCATGGTTTCAGATAAAACGTTAAATTGTCAGAGCCTGCCATCCCATTTTTTTTTTGCTGCCAGAAAACTGGAAATGTCAGTTTTCCTAGGCCTTGATTGTGTTAGTATTCAAGAGTTACCCCAAATATCCTCCTTCCTGACAGTTTCAATTTACCCATGGTTGTGCATTGTTCTGAAGACCAGTCTCATTTATTCTGAAAACATGTTAAGGAAATAATGTTCATTGGTGATTTGGGGTTTATCTTTTTCCCAAGCTTTTGTGTCAGTGGCTGAAAGTAGCTCCGCCTCATTCCACTGCCTCGCGCTCTCAGCCTGTCTCTAGGTACTGGGAAGACCAGGAAGACAGACTGGATCAAAGCCTGAAGTTGCTTTCCCACGTTAGTCGATACCCGTCTCCTCAGGAGTGAGTGGGTGAACCAGAGCTTTTACCATGTTTTCTCTTCTGTGCACCTCCTCTTGACCTGGTGGTGACTGTCTCAGTTACCATGTGTGTTCACGTATCCACAGGCTAGATAGGGATTTGTAATTAATACCAGTATTAACATATGTTGAAAGTATAAAATCATTTAATACTTTATTGGGCTAAGGTGCTTCTAGGAACTTCCATAAAGGCAGTAAGACCTGCACTTTTTGGTCTGTAAATATTAAATATTGATCTTTATAGAAGATAATAATTATAATAGTTAAATTCTAGTCATATAATAATACTGGGACAATGCAGATTATAACTTGATGCCAGTCCCAAAGACATGAGGCTGAAGGCTTCCATTTAGATTTAAAACAAAGTAATACTAATTATTTGATGAATTTAATGTATTTGGAACCTGAATATGAAGCTTCATTCAAAAACCTATCCAAATGAACTTTTAAAACAATGTAATACTTTAAATTGCTCTGGTCCTCATACATCCCCGTTATTTAATTGCTGCTTTCTTTGTTATGTTAGGTGTTTTCTCCATATTCCAACCCTGTGCTTCCCTCCGCTTGTAATGCTGGCGCAAGGTCTGATTCTGAAGCTCACATGAGTACTCTGTTTCTCCTGAGTTAGTCCAAGTCGCCCATTGATGCTAAAAAAGAGTAAGTCAGCCTTCACTATGCACCAAAATGAAAACTAGAATCTCGAATCTGTTCTCTTAAAAGGTATTTATTCACACTTTGGGAAAAGTAGAATCTTTTCCAGAGTGATAAGTAATATATATGACTTGGTCTTGCCAGCCCTTCAGCCTGTCCACTGACCAGCAAGTATCTGTACATCTCTTAATCTGTGACATTTCCATGTCAAGTTGGAGGAAAGATGCTGGTTTATTCTCCATTTGAGCATCTTCCCACCACCTTTCTTCCATCAGAATAATCAGGGAAGTAGGACAGTAGGACTAGAGGCCCCTGAGTGTTGTCCCAGACTTTGTGATGCCAGTAGAATCCTTTAGACCCAAAGATCCCTCAAGATGTGTAGCAGTATTGTGGATTCTTGTGGAAGGTTCACAAACCTCTTAACTCACTTCTGGAAAGATTTCAATGCTAAAATCTTAAGCTCAAATTTATAACATTTATTTCTGTTCTTATGATAATGTTAAATGCAAAAGTAGTTACCTTTTCATATACTACCTCCTTAAGGCTATCCTCATAAAGATTGGGTACTTACTGTATGCCAGCCCAGTTTTTTTTTTAAATGATATAGTTTCTTCAGTTACTGGAAATTGTTATCTGATGTTGTATGTACCCCCGGCCCTTTTTATATTTTATTTCTGATAGAGTTCCCGCTAAGTTGCCACCTGGGCTCAGACTTGGAATCCTTCTGCCTCATGGGTGTGTGCCACCAGGCCTGGTGAAGAACATTTTCTAAGTGAATATTTAGAGAAAATGATGCTGTATATTTATATGAAGTATCTTTTCTCATTTTAAAAAAATGTTTTATACATTCTTTCACCATCTGTTTTTCTCAAGCTTAGATTTTTTTAAAAACTTTCTAAGTTAGAGAGACTAAGTTATTTATATTTTGTTTTAAAAATCTATTAGGAAAATGTTCATTTGTTATTAATAAATTAGTTATATTAATAATTTGTTATTGATAACATTGGAGGAGTAATGGTCAATCTTGGATGATGTGACCCTGGAACTAAGTTTGTCATAGCAAAGAAATATGAATTAAAAAGTATTCCAAGAAAGTCAAAATATTTCTAAAATACAAGCTGATCCATATAAAATTTTATGAAACTGTCACATATCTTCATTGTTGGCCTAATTTTATTTTACTGTTAGTTGTCATAAAGAGTACTTTTCTGAAAGTAATGAGTCTCAAAATGAATGGAAATTTAAAGAAAAAAAAAACAAAGATTCAAAGTGAACAGTACTTTTTTTAAAAAAAGTCAACCTATAGGTTTCTTGTATGAAAAGGAATTACTGTAGAAATTTTCAGACAGGAGAATCAAGATTTTATAAAATCAATAATCTAAGTTTCAGAATTTCAAAAGGATTTGTTATATAAAACCTTAGCCCTAATGTTACATAATCAGTGTGGATTTAATATTAAAAATAGAATCTAGAAGTCAGCCAAGTGTGTTGCCGGCTCTTGTCAGTCTCTGTTGTAGCCTGCAGTTACTTTTCTCTTAACAGGTATGTTTTCATGTTGTGCTCTGTATCACCCCACCACCACACACACACACACACACACACACACACACACATATCTTGATTTCAGAAGAATTCAATGGTTAGCCTTCCCTGGATCAATCAGCAGTCTTCAACCTTGTATTCATGTTAAATCAGTTGGAGAGCTTTTAAAAAATAATACCATGTTCAGACCTCATCCCAGACTAATTAAATTATGTGGTCATCAACATCTTTAAAAGTTCCGCATGTGATTTTTACTGTGAGGCCTGGGTTGACAACTCCTGGCCTAGAAAAGAAGTTTTTCCTTAGGGCTTTTCCCCAAGGGAACTATCGTGTTGAGTAATTGTCTGTGCTGTATACTGCCAGGGATCATCCTTTTAACCTATACTATCCTGTTAAGTGACCTTATACCTACACCCTCCCTCCCTGATCCCTTTATGGGTGAAGAAAACAAAGACTCAGATTGAGGAAGCTGCTCCATATCACTCAGCTAGTAGGAATCGGACCTGAGGTTTTAATACACACTGTGAGAACCCCAGTCAGTGCTCTAGAATGCAGGAATAGGAACAAGCTGAAGAAAAGTGTGAGGAGAAGGATGGAGCAAATTAATTAACAATTTACAATAAAAATTTACCATAGATATTAGGAAATAAAACTTCTATCATCTTTGGATCTCCAAACATTTTTTAAGAAAAGTAAAAAAGTGTGAAAAGCCAAAAGGCTGAAAACCCTTTTGTTAGCAAACTCACTGCTTTTCTCTAGTTTCCACTTATTTGTAGCCCCATCTTTTCCATTCTTTTCTTCCCATCCTGCCTCAGTTATAGTGAGATTTTGCATTTTTTTTAGGCATAAATCATGCACATACCATGCCTAGGTCTTCTCAGTACAGTGCGCCATTCTCTTCACCCTACTTTCTCCTCCCTGATTTCTGTTAACTATTTCCCACTTGCAAAACCATACATCCAAGTTTTCTCATACAACCGCCCAAACTGTAGTCTACTCTTGTATCCTTGGTTGTATCTTAATGCTTCTCTTTGGAAAACTCATGGCTAAGGAGTCCAACTAAATTAGTGCTAGAGACTTACCTTTTATATCCATTAAAAATTGAAAGCAGGATTTAGAAGGATCAGAATCTGGTCAAATTGTGTAAGCAACTGCATACAGAACAAACTCCAATTTTTTTTGAAGGAATAAATCCATCAGTTAAAAAAGAAGAAAGTTGAAGTCACAATATCTGCGTCCAATCACAACTTATCAGAAGACTTGCAAAGGAGGAAAATGTTACTCATACCCAAGAGGAAACTCAGACAACAGGAACAGATCCAGAAATTATCAAAAGGAATTTGCAGACTAGGCTCTTAAAAAGGAATGTAAAGAAAAATGAACACAATGAAGCAAGAAATGGAAACTTCAGTAGTTCAGCCAACCCCCAGCAGAATAAACAAAACCACTCAAAGGAACTTCTAATGAAATTGTTTTACATCAGTGATAAAGAGACTCAAAACCAAATAGGGAAGAAATAGAGAGACCTGAGGTCAACAAAGTGTATACAACCCTCCAGCCAAATCCATCCTGTCTGCTGTAGTTTCTTAACTAAAGTTTTGTTGGAACTCTTCTGTTTCTGTTGGCTTGCATATTTATTGTCTTTTATTGTTTTCACTCCTTAGGAACAGAATTGAGTAGCTGCAACCAGGGCCATATCACTGATAAAAAGCTAAAATATTACTAGACTACAGAAAACATTTGTGATTCTTGATACGAAGAAATAAAGGCAGTAATAAAAAAATAAGCTGGAACACAGTGGAATGACATCTAGAACGTGCAGGAAGAAAAAAGAAAAAAAGTGAATATTCATTCTCCCATGAAAATTTCATTCAAAATGAAAGTGAAGTGAGTATTTTTAAATAAAAGCTGAATTTTTCCTTGAATGTTTGCACTACAAAATATGTTAAAGAAAATTCATCTTGCTGGAGCTAAATGACAACCAGATGAGAACTCTTAAAGAATGCTGAAAACAGACTTAGCACCACTGACTAGATTTACAGAATATCCAAGAAAGAAGGGATAGCTTTGGAAAGATCTAGACTCACTATGCCCACGAGGAGCAATTTGGACCTCCTGCTGCATCCACCATATATCAAACATACACTATATAAACTGACCTAAGGCTCTAAGTAAACACGGGCCAAAGGAGGGGGTGGCAAACTCATGAGCCAGTCACCTGTTTTTGTAAAAAAAAAAAAAAAAAAAAAAATCCAGAATACCTAAGAATATTTAACATATATAAACTTTTAATCTGTTTAGCATGCTCCTTAACACAAAGTTTAAGAGTATATACCATGGACAAGTATTAAGACTATAATTAGGGTAATATTAGAAAAAAATTATATTTGCAATATCTCTAGAGATTAAATATTTTAGAGATAAAAGGTATGCAAGACTAAAAGACACGGAATAACAAGACATTAGAAAATTAAAGGAGACGTAAGGAAATTAAAGCTTGGAAGACAGTGTTATAAATACCTAAATTTTTCTCAGACTGATCCACAAAATTAGTGCAGTCTCAATCTTGGCTTTTTTTTTTTTTTTTTTTTTTTTTTTTTTTTTTTTTTTTTTTTTTTTTTTTTTGCATTGACCAAGGAACTGATTCTAAAAATAGCCAGGACACTCTTGGAAATGAAGCTCCCAAAAGGATGACTTACCTTACATTATAACAAGACATAACTAAGTGATTAAGGGGAAGTTATAGCTCCATTTAGAAAAGATAATCTGAACATAGAGCCATGTTTATAGGCATACATGATTTATGACAAATGTAAGGCAAACAGCCACCCCACCTCACTGAAGACTATTCCCAAGACACAGAACTTCCAAAGCTAAAGCCAGGAAAAGGCCCAGGAAAACTGATCTAAGTTGGTCAGCCCCGTCTTAGGTTGCACTTCAGGGTACTATTGAAAGGATAAGTCTTTCCAATAAATTTTAGAGAAGCAACTGGATAATCATGTAAAATAGAAGAAACTCTTTCTTTGCTTCATATTCAAAATATATTTCAGGTGGATTGTAAATTTAAACTGAAAGGCGTAATAACATTTCTGAAATAGTGCCTGATAATGTCTTCAAAATCTAGGAGAATTGAAAGATTTATTAAACAGAACAGAAAAATCTTCCATGTGGAAGAAAACAGTGATAAAATGGAAAAATGAAAAATCTCTAGCCAAGCATGGTGGCACATGCCTGTGATCTCAGCACTCCGGGAAGCTGAGGCCCAAGCCCAGTCTGGGTAGCTTGGTGACTTAGTAAGACCCTGTCTCAAGAATAAAAAATGTAAAAGTACCAAAGATATAGCCCAACATGAAGCTCAATCCCCAGTACTGGGAAATGAAAGAAAAAAATTATTCATCAAAAACACTGTTATGAATAAAAACACTCTGAGTAAAACACTTATAGTTCATACAAATGAATACGTAAGAACTGCTATAAACTATGTGTTTAAAAGTTCAAAGAAAAATGAATAAAAGATTTGAGCAGGTACTTCAAAAGAATATAAATTTTCAATAAATATGCACAAAGGGACTGAACTCCTTTATTCATCAAGAAACATAAATCCATGATGATACACCACTAAGTGCCCATAGAATGAATAAACTTTATAAAATACTTGACAATGTCAAATATTGATGAGAATTCAAAATATAAACTCTCCTTTTTAGAAGAGTATAAATTGATACAACTACTTTGGAAAACTGGAAATATCTTCTAAATCTATATATATTCTACATAAGTGTGTATATATATATATATATATATATATATATATATATATATATATACAAACAATATACATACAATATATATTCTACCATTTAGTATCTCCACCACCAAGGGCAGATATGATGAAAATGAGTGCACAAAGAACAGTTGAAATGTGTGCACAGAAACTTTTAAATGTTCAAAGCATTATAATGACCTAAAACTCAAAACAACACATCCATGAAGAGTAAACAAATTGTGAATATTCATATTTAAATTCCTATATAGTTATGAAAATGAATGAATTCCAGATAAACTTCACAGTGTGGACATATCCCACAATCACATTCAGGCACGTAAACCAAACTCAAAGAATGCATACACTTATAATTCTGTTTATATAAAAAAGACAAGGCCAATTTGTGGTATTAGAAGTAAATATGTCACCTTTGAAGAGAGAGAAGGGAGAAGTGATCAGTGAAGACTAGGAACAGGGCAGACTTTTGCAAGGGGAGGTAGGTGCTGGGGACTAAGCCAAGGGGCTTCACACTGAGCTACATCCTCAGCCTATTTTTATTTTAGATTTTGAGACAGTCTTTCACCAAGTTCCTAATTGCCAATGCTGGGCTTGAATTTTCCATCCTGACTCTGCCTCCCAGAATACTAGGATTACAGGCTTGTGCCACCAGGCTTGGCTACAAAAGAGGGATTTCTGAGATGTGATAAATGTTGCTTCCCACCCCCCCTTGGCCTCAGTCTCCATTTCCTGGGCTGTATTTCCAGTGTGACAACACGTTAAAGTACATACTTACAATTGTATACTTTATTTTATATTTTTTAGAGTTTGAAATTTTATTTATAATCAGCTGTTCTTTTGAGACAAGACTTATAAGATGGAAGACCAGAGGCAGGAATGTAGTTACTCAGAAGCTACCAGAAGAGCCTCAGCAGTGAGCGACAGACATAAATGGGGGTATTGCAAAAAACGGGAGATGATGGAAAGGAATTGCTCATGTATATGTAAATCAAGTGCCTTTTTAAATTCTAGCCTGCCTTCAGATCTTGTCCCTCTCAGGGTACTCTTAAAAAAAAAAAAGGATGTATCAATTCTCTAATTATAAAATAAAAATACTTTTTCTAGAAAAAGATTCAGAAAAATCTAGAAATTTTAAGTCAGTTCTATTTAGAGAATGAACCATTAGGTGAGTTCTGAAAGAAGGACTTCTTGCAATGTTGATGGCTTCACCATTACAAAGGTGACAGCCAAAATTATTTTTTTAATGCTGCTGCAGTTGACAACTTATTAGCTAGACTCAAGCTGGGTGTGGTGGTGCACGCCTATAATTCCCAGACAGGAGGATTGCCATGAGTCCAAGGCCAGCCTGGGCTCCAAAGTGAGTTCAGGAACAGCCTGGACCAAAGAGTGAGACCCTGTCTCAAAAAAAAAAAAAAAAAAAAAAAAAAAAAATATATATATATATATATATATATATATATATATATATATATATATATATATATTAGCTAGACTCTCCACAGCCACAGTAAAGAAAATACCTCCTAACATATGCTCGACCCTATTCAAACATCTTGTCTTTTTTTCCCATTTATTTTTATTCCTTAGTCTTGGATTCTATCCTGTCCTCGATTTCCTACCACTGACCCTAGTTTCTAAAGCAGACAATAACAAGAGTGAGTGTTTTCCAGGATGTCTGCCTTGTGGTTTATATGGCCTCAATATCAAAATCACATTTCAGTACAGAGTGTCAGCACTGCTATCATTTACCTTCCCCAGGATGAGCTACAGTTGGTCAAATCCAAGGCACATGTTTATAAATAACCACTCATGCTCTATTTTTGACAGTTTATATTTTCAGAGAACTTCATTTTCAGGTGTGAAAGACAAGTCGGCCTTAATTTGGTTCTGCCTGAAGCAGTTTGTCCTCAAACCACTATTAAGAGTTAATGAGGAAAATACTAAAATCTAGGCCCAGAAAATGGAAAACTAATTTCTTCCTGAAACTGAGGTATATCTCTAGAGGTCTCTCATGAATAATTTCCTTCTCTGGATAATTTCCATCCTCTTGGCTTTTGAAAATAGCAGAAGCAGTTGCATAAGCAGAATAACCAACAGTTATGCAAGTTTATTGATTCTACACACCTAAGGGTGAGTCCAATGTAAAATGATGATGGTGGTATACCACTTTCCTCTCAGTGGCCAGTGCTGTCCCTTAATGTCCCAACACAGTATTAATAGAGGAAACATTCCAAGCTAAACTTGGAATTTGCTTTGGGAAGTGATGGTCAAAATATTCTATTTTGTCTTCAGTAAGGATACTGGCTGCCAATAAACAGGTCAGCAATTGTCTGGAACAGTTATTGAAGATTCTACTATCCCTTATTGGAGCATAATGATCAGGCCAATATGGCTAGACACTTATAAGTATTCTAGGACTAAGTTTGTGTTAAGTACTAGAGACAAAATAGTCGATTGGGCTGCCATCTGGCAAATAGATTATCTTTCCACATCTACTATTGAGTCATAATAAGAGATTTAAACAATCCCTATCCTCATTTTCCAGGCAACAAAATACCAGTTGACTGGAAGACTGCTTTAAAAAAAAAGAGAGAGAGAAGAAAGGTAATAATAGGTTGTGTGTGTGTGTGTGTGTGTGTGTGTGTGTGTGTGTGTGTGTGGTACTGGGCATTAAACACATGACCTACACACTAACCTATATCTCTAGCCCATTTTTTTTTATTTTTATTTTGGGACAGGGTCTCACTATGCTGCCCCAGTTGGGGTTGAACTTGGCAATCCTCCTACCTCAGCTTCTGGGATTACAGGCCTGTGCCACGAGGACCAGCAAGTAAGAGTTTTTATGCTGCTACTGTTGACAAGTTATTAGCCAGACCATCCACAACTATAAAAAAGGGGGAGGGGGATTTCTCCTAATATTTGCTTAGCCTCATTAAAATACATTGTCTTCTTTTCTCAGCACATCCATGGAAGAGCTTCACTAAAATTATGTACTGTGTAAAGACAGTTGGCAAGTTTAATGTTAAACCCTGAGGCTCAAGTTCATCCATGTCTTACTCTTTCTTAGCAGAAATTTATCAGAGCTTCTCCACAAGGAGCCACATAACTAAGCACACCTGAGTGCCAGTCTCACCCTTGTTTTCCACCAACCCAGTCATCTTTAAAAGAGAATTTTTGCTTGTTCTGCAGTGCTGAAGATCCAGTCTAAGGCCTCATCCACGCTGGGCAGGCACTCGACTGCCAAGCTACACCAGCATTTATTTATCTTAGAATACTGACAATCACCCTAGCAGGTCTCATTCTGTTTTACATCTGCAGTTGATGCCATTTGCTACAAAACACAGGCACACATAATAGAAAACAGACTTACTATTATAAAACCCCAACAGGGCCTGGGATGATTAATCTTTCTTTTCACAAGTGTGGCACTGGGTGGGGATCGAGCTCGGGGCCTTTACACTGAAGTACATCCCCAGCACATTTTTATTTTCAATTTTGAGGGAGAGTCTTACTAAGTTGTTAACTTATTCAGGCAGAGATCAAACTTGTGATCCTCCTGCCTCAGCCTCCCAAGTACTGGGATCACAGGCCACGGTCACTGGGACAGCTGTAATGGTTAATCTTGGTTGTCAACCTAACAGGATTGAGAGATATCTACAAAATGGTAATACACACTGTGGGTGTGCTGTGACAGTGTTTCCCAGGAAGACTGGCTTGGGGTAAGCAACCTGTTCTGACTGTAAGGACCTCCATCTGCCAGCTAGGGACTTGAATAGAACAAAACATGGCAGAAAAGGCAAACTCCCCTCGGTACTCTTCTTGGAAGTGGCGGGGGTGAGGGGTCCCTTTTTTTGACATCAGACTCCAGATTCTTCAGCCTTAGAATGAAGACTTTACCGGCTACTCTCCAGGGAGCTTTCAGACCTTCAGCCCCGTGTGGCTGTGTCATACATGGGTCCCTCCTGTTCTCAGGCTTCTGCCTTCCTGGACTGAGTAGCTACTGGTTTCTCTTGTTCCCCAGCCTTCAGATGGCCATGAGGAACTACACGGCCTCTGATCATGTAAACTAATCTAATAAGTCCCCTCATCATTGCATACATGTTCTACCGGTTCTGTTCCTCTGGAGAATTCCAGTAGTGTCGTTCTGCTAGGCAGAAAGCACAGGCAGGAGAGGAATGCAGTTACCAAGACAATGTGCATATACCTACCCAACAGTTACATAAAGTAAAATACTAGAATACTTTCCTACAGGGAAAAAAGAAAGTGTTGATCCCAAGAAGTCTTGTTGCCCGAGAATGTTTGATCTTAACAAGAAGTCTTTCCAGAACCCAGAGATAAACTTGTGATTTTAGAAAATTGTTTCTGTATTTACATTATTGATATGAAAACCCTTGTAAAATCTCTGTCAAATCTTAATAGTGCAAGATTCCAAAGTAAGTAGAAAATAATTGAATTTTCTTTTCTAATTTATAAGGGTAAAACCCTTGAAAATGGAACAATAACATGACAATTTTAATTTGTAGAGAAAAGAATTTGGTTCAACTGTACCTTAATCTAATTATAAACCAGAGAAAATTTATTTTATTTATCAATTTTAGTTATATGGAATTTTCCTTTTTATTTTATTTTATTTGATATATTCTCACTCTGTAGCCCAGGCTGGCCTTGAACTCACAGCACTCCTCCTGCCTCTGCCATCCAAGTGCTAGAATTACATACATGCACCACCACACCCAGCTTATGTGGTGCTAGGCAACTGAACCCAGTGCCTGGCACTTGCTAATGAAATGCTTTAACCATTGTGCTATTCCTCTATCTCTATATGGGATTATTCTGAAACAAGTTCTTGCCAAATGGCTAAACTCTGCAGACTGGGCTTAAACTTGCAATCCTCCTGCTTCAGCCTCCCCGAGTGCTGCAACACCATTGATGGGTTGCTCAGCCCACTATTTTTTGGAGAAAGTTCATCCATTTAAGCATAACCTGTTTTATAGAGTAGAAAATGGGGAGTAGAGAAAACACAAGGCTTTAGATCTGGCCCGCCCGTGAGGACATATGACCAGAGTGTCCTGGGGACTGCGCTGTCACGCAGAAAGTAAATACAGAGAGACAAAGAAGGTCACAGGGTGGCAGGCTTAAGGACTGTTGCTGAATTTTTGTGATTTTATTTCACACTTAAAAGGACAATTTTATGTGAAAGTTTGCTTAACATTAACTAATCTAGTTACATATGTAATCATTTGTTGATAGAGATATCTTGGGGTCATGCACGGGGTGTGATCTAATTCAGGCCAACTGTAGAACTCAGATACTTGAAGATTCTTTGGGCACCTGCAGAGGGAGCTGCTGCAGCTACAGGAACAGAGCCTCCCCGAGCGCCGAGGTTGGCCAGTGCGGCCCTATGGGCCCCTCTCCAAAGCGCCAAGTCCAGAACCGAGTTTGAACACGGGGCTCCGGGAGGAGGGGCTTGCGAAGCAGCGTCGCCCCCGCCTACCCGGTTCTTCAGCAACGTCCCCCCTCGCCTGGCAGTGTCTGTCTTCCTCATCCCAAGAGCGGCTGTGGCTCTACTGTCAGGACGGTCATGCCTTCAAATTAAAAACATGGTTTTGGTCTTCATAACAACCCACAGTCCTGAAACTAGGGACACTGGAGACCATGGGGGGGGGGGGGGGGGCTGTCTTGTTTAATTTCTTCAAGTGTCACTTTTACATCTCTGCTGGAATTCAGTGCAAGCTTGCGCTGAAATCCAGCAGTGGGTTTATGCACACAGGAGCTTGAGGTTTTGTTTACGCGCTCCTGTGAGGATTCATCCGGAAAAATGAAATTGTTTCAGTTGTCAAAAACCCAGAAATGCTTTTTTGAAACCAAAGAAAAAATAACTGTGAAGCAAAGAATATTTCAAAATTGTTTTTCTGCGCTAACTATAGAAATTATAGTCTATAGGTCAAGAGGAGTCCTAAAAAAATCACAGCACTGAGGAAACATAAAGATCATTCAATATCTGTACTTAAAATTGCTACCATGTTTGGTATACAATTATATTTCCTACAGATATATTTAGAATACCTCTAGAGTAATACACAACAAATTTAGTATTAATGCTTCTGAAGATTTGTTTTTTTACAGGGTAGTTTTGTCCTTTCTAAATGTGAGTATGTTTCTAATCTTTTCATTTTTTCTGTAGTGTGGGGTTTGGGGGTTGGTTACTAGTTGAACCCAAGGCCTTTTCGCTGAGCAAAATTCTCAACCCTTGTTGCATTTTTCATTTTAAAAGAGGGTCTCGCTAAATTGCTAAATTGCCCAGGCTGAGCTCAAACTTGTGATCCACCTAACTCCAGACTTTCAGAGTGTTGGCATTAGACAGACACCATCGTGTGGGCTAATGTGTTTTGTTTCGTTTTGTTTTTTACCATTTTTATTAATATATATGCAATACATAATGTTTACAATGAACTTGAGAATTCTTGCACATAGGTATCATGTCAATATTATGATCCCTTCCCCTTCTCATTTTTGGCCCTCCAATACCCTCCCCATCTCCCTGTAACTCCCACTATCACACCCATTTGGTTGTATAGAATGCCCATGTTCTGGGTTTCCCAAATCAGAGAAACCATGGAACATTTAACATATTTAATCTTCTGTATCTGAGTCACGTTACCACTCAAATCACCACTTATTAGCTCAGTTTCCCACCCCTACAATGGCCTGCAGTGGCCAAATCTTAATGTCTCTTCTCTGGGTCCAGCAGAGCCTTTTATTGGAGTGACTTGCCGACAATTCTTTTTTTCTATACCTCATTATATCTTTGTTGAGATTCTTTAACATGACTTCACCAGTCCACATAAGAAAACAACTATTACAATGAAATTCATAAGGCTAGAAAATGTGAGAAGAAAAGAGAGAAGCTAAATTTCAGATTCATCAGCTGAGTACTAGAAGGTTTTTGAATGTTTGTACATTCAAAAAACATGATGGTACATTAAACGAGCTTAAGTCTATATCGAATTGCTACATTCAATGAACCTAAATCTATATCACATTAAGTATACTACAACTTAAAGTAATAGAGTGGCATGCTTAGGTATTTCAGAATTTTTTGACTTTTATATAAATTATTTACTCACATTTTATGAATTACTAACATTTTGCCAGATTTGGCTTATCATTTTACCTACCCATCCATCCCTAACTTCATGCAAATGTATTTTTAAAGATTTTTATACCATTTCCCTATGTTGAGTATAATTACTATGTTCTGCAAACTTATATACTATTAAAAATTATGGGGGAAGATTTCACAGATTTGAGACAGTTGGTACAGTTTTAGAAGGATACCAATCAAGTGATTCAAATGCAAATCTATTTTTTAATTATACTTTCTTTTTAGATGCTTCTTTTTCTCCACATATTTTGGTGCTGCTCGTCTCTCTGTCTCTCTCAAAGAGTCCTTCAAGTATTTTCTTCAGTGCTGGGCTAGTGGTCACATATTTCTTTAGGGATTCTTGGTCATGAAAATTTTTAGTTCTTCAATTTTCAGGGATAATTTTCTGGATATGATAACCTTGTTTGACACTTGCTGTCTTTTAAAGTTTGAAAGATCTTGCTCCAGTCTCTCCTGGTCATTAAAGTTTGCGTTGAGAAATCTGCAGTAATTCAAATAGGTTTGTTTGGATAGGATGTTTCTCTCTTGCTGCTTTTAATATCCTCTCTTTATGTTGCATTCCTGAGGTTTTGATTATGATATGTTGTGGAGTCTTGTTGCTGGTTGAGGTTATTTGGTGTTCTATAAGCTTCTTGTACCTAAAAATTTCTTTTTTTAGATTAGTATATTTTCTTGCACTATTTCAGAAGAATGCCAAGTTCAAAACCAGGTCAGACAATTTAGCAACTCACCTAGACCCTGTCTCAACAATCAAAACCAAAATAATGGCTGGGAGCTATAGCTCAGCATGAAGGCCATAGTACCTCTTAATTAATTAATTATTACCAACTGTATATTGAATCTCTTTGTTTCTGTCACCCACTTCCCTTTCCCCTGGAATTATTCTGAGGCATTCACAGGCACCATTTAGTCATGAAGTGTTTTCACTTGTATAACTAAATCCCAAGAATTAGTTTTAAAATAAAAATTAACCATCATAAAATTTTTATGTCTAAAAATATTTCTAAGTCGGTACAAAGGGGCCACGTGGCACTTGCTGGCAGAGCTGCTTGCAAGGGCAGAGCCTGAATCAGCAGATGCTCTGTGGTTAATAGGAACTGAGGGACAGGGGAGGACAAGACAGACAGGCTGACAAATGGATGGACAGACGACTCTATCTTAGGAACATGACCCTTTGCCTGGGACATAAGTCATGAATATTTTTTCCCACTTTTATCAATCTTTTCACCCATGTTTTGTTTATATTCATGTTGTTTATGTCATACACAGAAATGTTTAGTAAGGGAAAGTGCAACATTTGTGTGATTCTAGATTTTGTGTCATAATTAGGAAACCTGAGGGTGAAATTTAATTATTCATTGAAAATATTTAAGTTTTGACTAAAAGAAATATTTGAAAGACTAAGAAACACCAGCTGACTGTGGAGTGTTGAAAAGTTCCCCTTTCAAGGGTAACCAGAATAAAAGTGCACAGAAAGGGTCACATGTTACAAGAGTAAGACTACTGGGCAGGGGTAGAAGCTGCCAGGAAGTGGAAGACTAGGGTTTTATTTTTCATTGATACACAACATACATAAGAGTATATTAAATATGGGCTTAGAATCTACAAAGTCAGCAAATAATACAGTAGGTATTCTCCAATGTTTATATAGAGAGAAAAGTATTCATTAACCAAGAGCCTGGCTATTCGCCTGAGAATATTCTAAAACTAAACTATGGACTTTCTGACTCTGGGAATGTGTGCAAAGTTTTGTAAACCCCAGTTATCCTCATGTTAGAGGAAAATGAAATTCTTTTCTGAGCACTTATCCCAGAGGACTATGCTATATGCCCCTAAATCATCCATCTGTGTTAACATAACAAAATACCTGATAGTGGGTAATTTATAAAACAGAACATTCTTTCTCATGATTCTGGAAGCTAAGATCATGCCACTAGTAAACAGATCAATGTCTGGTAAGAGCCTGGTCTCTCTCTTGTCAAAATGGTGTCTTGTTGATGTGTCCTCCCAAGGGGAAGAAAACTGTGTCCTCACTTAACAAAAAGGTTAAAAGGGTAAAAAAGGAGGGACTTAAGTTTGCATCCTCCAGCCCTCTTATGAAGTTCAAATCCATTCCTGAGGGCTTTAACCACTTCTCTCAAAGCCTTTTAATAAGACAAAAGGTAATAAGGTTTTTGTTTGTTTGTTTGTTTTATTTTTGAGACAGGGTCTCATTCTGTAGTCTGGGTAGGTCCTGAACTCAATATGGAGCCCAGGTTGGCCTCGGACTGATAGCAATCCTCTTGCCTCAGCTTCCCAAGTGCTGGGATTACAGGCATGTGTCACCAAGCCAAGCTTATGTGGTGCTGGGGAAATGAAACTCAAGACCTTGTGCTTGCTAGGCAGGCACTCTAACCACTGCACTATACCTACAGCCCCAGGGGTAATAAGTTTTAACTTGAGTTCTTGAGGAAACAAGTCAAACCACAGCATCCCTAAATTCCTCTGTCCACCATTCCCCCCCCCCCCCCCCCCCCCCCCCCCCCCCCCCGGTAAAACTACATGATGGCTCTGTCCTGCAGGAATTAAACTGCCTGGTCATCATGGGTTAATGTCCGCCATAAGCAAGGAGTGCAGGTTGTTACTTTATGCCAAAATTTGGTATGAAATTATTCCAAAAGCTGAATTAAAGAGAACTGGGCTGACAGGTATTAAGGTAGTCAAATAAGACCAGCCAAACTGCAAGAACAATGAAATCTTTGTGCATGTTTACTGCAATAGTATAAAGCCAGAGGCCAAATAGGAAACCTGCATTGGGTTTTCCTCCAGGTAAGGGTCAATGGAACAGCACAGAGAAACAGACTATCTCACAGCCCCCCAGGGACAAGAAGTGGGAATGTATAGAATACTGAGACATTGGAGAAAAGAGAAAGGTAAGAAGGCTTCTGAAAGGACATTTGGACATGGAACATAGATATGATGAGATGCAAGGCCACCCTGGGGGGCAGAGTCCTCCACCCAGAGTATGCATCCTGCATCCCATCTGGCACACCAGGGGAAGGGCAGCCTTTCCTGTGAGGATAGCCGGATAAAACTTCAGTATCTGCCTGAGGTCTCAGGCTGGAAAATCACACTTGGGATTCTGGTCTGGAGCCAAATTCCTCTACTACACATTCTATCATTGCCTTTTCCTGTCCCTAGATATGTTTACAAATAGTCAGTAATCCTTTCAGACATGTCTTTTGCATAATGCCTATTCTGATCATCATAGTTACCAGAGTAAGAAAAAAGCTACCACCAACTTTTCTCCAGGATAAAGATGCTATCACTAGACAGAACTATGCATTTTACGAGTGCTTTTCTGTGTTCTGATTGATACAAACTGAACATAACTGAAGACCTCTCAATAAGTACAGGCTTTTTAAAAATTGTTTTGGTTACTACAGATCTGACTATAATTAACGGTCAATTATATTTTCTCTGCCTGTACTACAATGGCTTTTTCATTTACTTCCTAACTTTACTATTCTATTATATGTGGCTTTAATTATAATTTCAAATGTTTTTTGGCAGGAGTAACTTTTGATATAAATAAAGACAATAATGGAATAAAGATACTAAGCCAGGAAATGGTAGCACAAGACTGTAATCCTAGCACTCTAGAAGGCTAAAACAGAAGGATTGTGAATTTAAGCCTAGCCTAAGCAATTTAATGAGATCCTGTCTCAAAAAAAAATTTTAAAGGAGAGTGGAGCTGTAGCTGTAGCTCACTGATTAGAGTACTTGTACAGGAAGCCAGAGGCCCTGGATTTGATCCCCCCAGCACCACATAATAGCTGGGCATAGTGGCATTTGCCTGTAATCCCAGTACTCACGAGACTGAGGCAGGGAGATCGCCATGAATTCTAGGCTAGCCTGGGCTACATAATGAATTGTGGACCAGCCTGGACTACAGAGCCAGACTCTGCCAAAAACAAAACAAACAAGGGATCGGGGGATGGAAATACAGTTCAATGTGAAAGCCCTGGGTTTAATACCCAGTACTGGAAAAACAACAACAAAAAAGATTAAAGTAGCTGTATCAACTAACATAAAAAGTTTTGAGTGCTCCCCAAGGAGATTTCATACTAATAAAGGACATTCCAAATAGTATTGTTATCTCATATAAATCACCATTCCTAATTCTGCCTCCAGAATCTGCTTGCTTTTCTGCCCTCAACATGTTTCCTAAACTAGGACAGGAAAATCTGGGGCTGAAGGAGAGATGAGGAGAAGTGGAGAAGAGAAATTCACACCCTGATCCAAGCCAAAGCATGTTTCCACCCAATTGGTAGAGCTTTTTAAAAGCTTGCTAACACACATTTAACTCTGCAAATGTGTATTTGGAAAGGTTGGATATTGAATGTGGAAGGGAAACTGAGCAGCGGTACAAGATTGAAGTGTTATATGAAATTTCAGTAATTGTGCCATTAACTGAAACAATATTTGCTTAACTTTTTTTTTTTCAGTACCGCCCTGGTTAGCCAACAGAATTGGAATGTGCTGGCCTAGGGAGCTCTCCTGCCTTTTCACCCACCGCATTTTGGAAGCTGGAACTTCTCCAGCTCTGCCTTCCTCTATTTAATGTATTTACATACCTTCCTCTATTTAAATAAATACAGAGCAGAATGTTAAAAGATAGCATGGATCAAAGTGCAAACTGACTGGTGGGGGCGACCATTGAGCGCCATTTTTCTGCTTCTCCCCAGCAGTTTCCCAGGCTTGGAACATTGTAGGGGAAAATATGGCTTCCATCCATCCTTCTAGATTCCTGAGCTGGGCTACAAATGAAACTGACATAAAACCAGATTAAGAGAGGAAAACTCAACAAAATAAGAAACTAAATAAGGGACACATTGAGGCTGGTGTTTGCCTTTTTAAGCACCCCTTAGAGTGCAAGTTTGAGCATGAAGGAGTGCCTTGAGTATGAAGCAGAAAATAAAGGCAAAGTGCTGTCCCAGTCTTCTTAGGTTCTTCATTGGCCAGAGCTACAAGTGGTCTCCAGTTTCCTTCTCCCTGGGCTTTGGGACTACCAGGTGCAGAGTGACTGCTTCAGCCCACTTTAATCCCACTTTCACAGACACACAATCATCCCAAATGATGTTTGAATGACCACTCTTCCTGTGTTTTCAACTTACTAAGAAGGACAAAATATTTACACCATGGTAATACATTTCTATCATTTACTCACAACTACATCACTTAATACTTGGGACTATTTATAATGCATTGGGATTAACTTCAGGGTCATTCTTTGCAAAGAAAATGTAACAAAATTAGTCATAAGCAATGAGTCACTCAGAGGTGCAGTGTGAGCAAAGACAATGAGGACTTCTTCAAGGAAACATGCCAGAAGCATTATCTAGAATGAGAAACCACTCCAGATTGTTTTATGTCTAAAATAAACAATAAGAGCAATATTATAAACCATGGGCAAGAACGAACTTGAATGGGAGCTCTAGTAAACGTTACCCTATCCCAGGAGAACACCAACTTCCCTAGCCTTGGGGACACCCCATGCGTAACAGCTGGTATTCTAATAAAGATAAGGGAGTTGGAGTTCTCGAGTAGGAAGAAATGTTGCCCATGTAAGGCATGCGACGCCACAGTAAAGAAAACAGAACGTCATCTGTTGATTAAGCATCCCAAGAAGACGAGGTGCGCACACAAGCCCTTGCCCTCTGCACTTCTTCCTAATACGGAGCATCAGTTTTCCATCTGGACCTGCAATCAGAACGCTTCTTATCCAATTTACATCTACGGCGATTGTCTACAAGGCATACAACACGAAGGAAGAAACGAAACAACATGGGAGATGGACGGGGACCCCCCCCC